>CM053038.1:67542127-67995430 GCA_028564925.1 Lithobates sylvaticus
GCTGTGGTCAGATGAGATAAGATGAGATCAAAATTGAGCTCTTTGGCATTAACTCGCCGTGTTTGGAGAAAGAAAAATGCTGACCATGACCCTAAGAACACCACTCCTACAGTCAAGGAAACCAGAGGCTGTTTCGCTGCTAAAAGTACAGACGGACTTTGTCACATTGAGGGGCCAATGTATTCTAAAATCTTGGATAAGAAACCTTCTTCCCTCAAACAGAACTCTGAATATGGGTCGTTGATGGGTCTTTCAGTATGATAATAACCCAAAACATACCGCCAAGGCAACAAGGGAGTGGCTCAAGAAGTAGCACATTAAGGTCATGGAGTGGCCTAGTTAGTCTCCAGACCTTCATCCTATAGAAAATGTATGGAGGGAGGGGAGCTGAAACTTTGAGTTGCCAAGCGACAGTCAAGAAACCTGAAGGATTTAGAGAAGATCTGTAAAGAAGAGTGGACCAAAATCCCTCCTGAGATGTGTGCAAACCTGATCACCAACTACAAGAAACGTCCTACCTCTGTGCTTGCCAACAAGGGTTTCTCCACCAAGTACTAAGTCATGTTTTGCTTGGTTATCAAATACTTATTTTACTCACTGAACTGCAGCTTAATTTATAGCATTTGTTTTATGAGTTTTTTTCTGGATTTTTGGTTGATATTCTGTCTCTATCATTTAAAATACACCTATGAAAAAAAATAATAGACCTCTCATTTCTTTGTAATTGGGCAAACTTACAAAATCTGCAGACGATCAAATAATACATTTCCCCCACTGTATAAATATGTATGTGCTCATGTGGTGCACAGATTAGTCCTGTCAATTTAACCACTTAAGCCCCGGACCAATTGGCAGCCAAAGGACCAGGCCCCTTTTTGCGATTCGGCACTGCGTTGCTTTAACTGACAATTGCGCAGTCGTGCGACGTGGCTCCCAAACAAAATTGGCGTCCTTTTTTTTCCACAAATAGAGCTTTCTTTTGGTGGTATTTGACGAAAAAATTTTATTTTTTGCGCTATAAACAAAAATAAAGCGACAATTTTTAAAAAAATGCTATATTTTTTACTTTTTGCTATAATAAATATCCCCAAAAAATATATAAAAAAATTTTTTTTTTCCTCAGTTCCTCGTATTCGTCTACATATTTTTGGTAAAAAAAAATCGCAATTAGGGATTATTGATTGGTTTGCGCAAAAGTTATAGCGTTTACAAAATAGGGGATAGTTTTATAGCATTTTTATTAATATATTTTTTTTATTAGTAATGGCGGCGATCATCGATTTTTATTGTGACTGCGACATTATGGTGGACACATCGGACATTTTTTACACATTTTTGGGACCATTGTCTTATTTACAGCAATCAATGCTATGTAAATGCATTGATTCCTGTATAAATGACACTGGCAGTGAAAGAGTTAACCACTAGGGGAGGGGAGGGGTTATGGGCTGTGACGTGTGTGTTTTTTTTTTTACATTAGAGGGCATGGCTGACGTCTGACGTCACTGATCGGCTGTTCCCGATGACAGGGAACAGCAGATCAGTGACAGGCAGTGTAGGAAGCGCGGGGAGAGGTTTTTTACACAGACCTCTCCCCGTTCTTCAGCTCTGTGACCCGATCGCTGGACACCAGTGGCGATCGGGTCCGCTGGTCCCGCGGCCGCGGTCACGGAGCTCCCGACCGGGTTGCGAGCGCGCCGCCGGCCATTCTGCCGACGTATATGTGCAGGAGGCGGTCGGGAAGCGGTTAAGAAGGTGCTCCTAGCGACAACTCGTTGTGTGTATAAAAGACACCTGTCCACAGAATCTCTTTCTTCCATTCAAACCTCACCATCATGGGCAACACCAAAGAGCTGTGAAAGGACATCAGAGACAAGATTGTAGACCTGCACAAGGCTGGGATGGGCTACAAGACCATCAGCAAGAAGCTTGGTGAGAAGGAGACAACTGTTAATGCAAATATTCGCAAATGGAAGAAATACAAAATAACCATCATTTTCCCTCAGTCTGGACCTCCATGCAAGATTTTGCCTCATGGCATAAGGATGATCATGAGAAAAGTGAGGGATCAGCCCAGAACTACATCGGAGAAGCTTTTGAATGATCTCAAGGCAGTTGAAACCACAGTCATCAAACAAACCATTGGTAACACAATACACCGCCATGGATTGAAATCCTGCAGCGCCCAAAAAGGTCCCCCTCCACAATAAGGAACATGTACAGGCCCAACTGAAGTTTTCCAATGAACATCTAAATGATTTAGAGAAGGATTAGGAGAAAGTGCTAAGATGAGACCCAATTTGAGCTCTTTGGCATTAACTAGCCCCGCCGTGTTTGGAGGAAGAAAAATGCTGACTATGACCCTAAGAACACCATCTCTACAGTCAAGCATGGAGGTGGAAACATGATGCTTTAGGGCTGTTTCTCTGCTAAAAGTACAGGCCAACTTTGTCACATTGAGGGGCCAATGGATGGGGCCATGTATTGAAAAATCTTGGATGAGAACCTTCTTCCCTCAGCCAGAACACTGAAGATGGGTCATGGATGGGTCTTCCAGCATGACTGACCCAAAACATACCACCAAGACAACAAAGGAGTGGCTCAAGAAGAAGCACATTAAGGTCATGGAGTGGCCTAGCCAGTCTCCAGACCTTAATCCTATAGAAAATATATGGCGGGAGCGGAAACTTCGAGTTACCAAGGAACAGCCAAGAAACCTTAAAGTGGTCTGCCCATTTAAAAAAAATAAAAAAAAAAAAGTCAGCAGCTACAAATACTGCAGCTGCTGACTTTTAATAATCGGACACTTACCTGTCCCAGGGTCCAGCGATGTTTGGGGAATGAAGCCCTGCTCGTCTCCCCCTCCGTTCGGCAGCACCGGCATTGTAACTGTGGGCGCCCGGCTGTGGCTTTACAGCTGGGCACCCACTGCACATGGTGAGTGGCCACGCAATCAAGACAAGAGGGGGCAGAGCTGAGCCCTTCCTGTGCTGAGTGGAAGGGATGTCACCAGCCCGGGCACTGAAGGAGGCAGACTACGAGGGACCCCCTAGCAACAGCCATTTAGAGGTGAGTAAAAAAAAAAAAAAATCCAAATAGTTTTTTTTATTTTTTTTAGGAACTTTAATGATTTTTTTTTTCTTTTGGGTGCAACCCCACTTTAAGGATTTAGAGAAGTTCTGTAAAGAAGAGTGGACCAAAATCCCTCCTGAGGTGTGTGCAAACCTGATCACCACCTACAAGAAACATCTTACCTCTGCGTTTTCCAACAAGGGTTTCTCCACCAAGTACTAAGTCATGTTTTGCTTGGGGATCAAATAATTATTTTACTCACTGAACTGCAACTCAATTTATAACATTTGTATCATGTGTTTTTTTTTCTGGATTTTTGGTTGATATTCTGTTTTTATCATTCGAAATACACCTATGATAAAAATTATAGACCCTTCATTTCTTGTAATGCCGCGTGCACACGGTCGGAATTCTCGTCGGAAAAAGCTCTGATGGTTTTCCCGTCGGAATTGCGACGGAATTTCGCTCAAACTGTCTTGCCTACACACGGTCACACCAAATTCCGACGGTCAGTAACACCGCGGCATAAAACACGTTCGACAGCACTATAAAAGGGAAGTTTAATGCTTTCGAGCATGCGTCGAATTGTTTCCGAGCATGCGTCGGAATTTTGCGTCTCGGAATTGCATACACACGATCGGAAAATCCGATAGAAAGGTTTTCCGTCGGAAAAATTGAGAACAGGTTCTCAATCCAAAGTCCGTCGGAAATTCCGACAGAAAAAGACCGATGGGCATACACACGGTCGGAAAATCCGTTGAAAAGCTCCCATCGGACTGTTTCCATCTGAAATTCCGACCGTGTATAAGAGGGCAAAAATCTAAATCTGCAGGGATCAAATAATTATTTTCCCCACTGTATAACATATTAAATTCCTAAAATATATGATGTAAAATAATATAAATATATAAAAAAAAATCCAAATTTAAAAAATATATAAAATATATCTAATCATATAAAAAAATCATATCAAATTAAATGTGAATAAAGTCCAGTAGAGGAAAAAAATGTATATACTGAATGCTATCATAACATATGTATTAATCTCATATAGTTACCAGAATACAATTTTTGTTTGGCTATAATAGGCATTTTACATTTAAAAAGGTAAAAATAAACTAGCAACTTTTTTTCATAATAACACAAAAGTTTCTACAGAATTAAAATGGCAATTTTAGAATGAGTCCCCCCCCTTCCTCTGTGTGGTTCATTAAACCGGTGCCATCGGCAGCTGGTATTTAGATGAAAGGAGTGAGGTCACCCATATTCCATCAAAAAGTGACGAGTGTGCCCGAAAAAGAGCTTCTGGAGAACTCTTAGGTTATGTTTTTCCTGGGCCCAGATCAATGGCCAACCTAAGCAGCCCAGCTTTATAACCGAATCATATTTGTGTCGAATGTTATGAGCCCCAGTCACAGGGGACATCTGCCCGCGCCCGCTCCATGTGCTACGCTCTCTTGTCATGAGCTTGTGTTGCTTCAGCTGGCTCGGGCGACTCAGGTTTCACTCTCGTTGTGGCTTCAAACAGCTGAGCCCATCAGAAGGCTCTTTGATATAATCAGAACCCGGCTCAACCGCCGACCGCTGATATCCAGAGCGGATCTGGTTAGGACCAGCTGCTCTTTTCTTACCGTAGAAAATTGGAATTGCAACATTGTTCCAACTCTAATATGGAAGAGATGTCAATCTTCCTCCTCATATCAGATCAGACACAAAGCCGGGCTCACCATCCCACTGGTTGTTGACTTGTTGTAATGCCTTTGATAAAAAAAATAAATAAAAAAATACAGGACCTCGAAAAAAAAAAAAAAAAAATCAGGCCAGACAACTCAATAGACAGGCAAAATCCATCTACATGAACTATTTACCCTGAAAAATAGTTGGAATTCATTTTAATACTATTACCACACTGCATAGACAGCAAGGTAACACCAGATTCCTTCACAAGAGTACAGCTTCCACTAGACATGTGCAATTCGTTTAGTTTTTTTTTAGTTTTTCGTTTTTTTTCGTTATTTTCTTTCGTTCGTTTTCGTACGAATGAACGAATCGTACGAATCCGAATAACGAATCGTTCGAATCGTACGAATCCGATTAACGAATCATTCGAATCGAACGAATCCGAAAAACAACGAAAATCCGCAAAAAAACAAATTAGAAACAACGAATGTACTAATGAAGAAAATCCGAAAAACGAAAACGAACGAAAAAATTTCGTACATTCGTAACTTTTTTTTTTGTTGCATTGGTAATTTTCTGTGTCCCTTACAATGGTGCTGCTAAACGTGCTTCGAATGGATTGAACAAAAAAATTCGTACAACTTTTTTTTTCGATTCGTAACTTTTTTTTTTCGATTTTTTTTTTTTCGATTCGTAAATTATTAAAATGTAATAATAGCATACACATTACATAAAATTATGAATTATGCTCCGATTACGAATCTACGAATGTTACGAATGTTACGAATGTACGAATAAATACGAATGCGTCCGAAAATTAAACTAACGATAAAACGAATCAACGAAAAAATAACTCTTACAAATGTACGAATCGTTACGAATACGAACACCGACGACTTACGAATGTACGAATCGTTACGAATCCGAACACCGATGACTTACGAATGTACGAATCGTTACGAATCAACGGAAACAAAAAAAACGAAACGAAAAAAAAAACAAATTTCTTTCGGAAACGAAAAAAACTAAACGAAAAAAAAAACGATTTTTTTTGTTGTGCACATGTCTAGCTTCCACATATCATTTCATATATTGTAATATATTATTGTAGCTTTTATTGTATTCTAGCCCCGATTAGTGGGGCGTTTTAAAACTCCAAACATTGGTTGGATTGTTGTCATTAATAAGTGGACTTTTTCCTTTTTTACTAGACATGTGCACAATAGAAAAATTTGTTTATTTTCGTTTCGTTTCTGTTCGTTTCCGTTGATTCGTAATGATTCGTAAATTCGTAAGTCGTCAGTGTTCGTATTCGTAACGATTCGTATTTTCGTAAGAGTTATTTTTTCGTTGATTCGTTTTTCCGTTAGTTTAATTTTCGTTTATTCGAAATTCGGACGCATTCGTATTTTCGTAGATTTAGTTACATTCGTACTTTTCGTTAGATTGATTTATTCGTACTTTCGTAACATTGTTTTCGTAGATTCGTAATCGGAGCATAATTCATAATTTTATGTAATGTGTATGCTATTATTACATTGTAAGAGACACGGAAAATTACGAATCGAAAAAAAAAGTTACGAATGTACGAATTTTTTCGTTCAATCCATTTGAAGAACGTTAAGCAGCGCCATTGTAAGAGACACGGAAAATTACGAATCGCAAAAAAAAAAAAAAAAAGTTACGAATGTAAAATTACGGATCGCAAAAAAAAAAAAAAGTTATGAATGTACAAATTTTTTCGTTCAATCCATTCGAAGCACGTTAAGCACGCGCCATTGTAAGAGACACGGAAAATTACGAATCGAAAAAAAAAAAAGCTACGAATGTAAAATTACGGATCGCAAAAAAAAAAAGTTGCGAATGTACGCATTTTTTCATTCAATCCATTCGAAGAACGTTAAGCAGCGCCATTGTAAAAGACACGGAAAATTACGAATCGCAAAAAAAAAAAAAAAAAAAGTTACGAATGTAAAATTACGGATCGCAAAAAATAAAAAAGTTATGAATGTACAAATTTTTTCGTTCAATCCATTCGAAGCACGTTAAGCAGCGCCATTGTAAGAGACATGGAAAATTACGAATCGAAAAAAAAAAAAGCTACGAATGTACGAATTTTTTCGTTCAATCCATTCGAAGCACGTTAAGCAGCGCCATTGTAAGAGACACGGAAAATTACGAATCTAAAAAAAAAAAAAAAAAGTTACGAATGTACGAATTTTTTTGTTCAATCCATTCGAAGCACGTTAAGCAGCGCCATTGTAAGGGACACGGAAAACTACCAATTCAACAAAAAAAAAAAGTTACGAATGTACGAATTTTTTCGTTCATTTTGATTTCCTGTTTTCGTTTTTCGTATTTTCTTCATTCGTAGTTTCGTTGTTTCTAATTTGGTTATTTTGGATTTTCATTGTTTTTCATATTCGTTCGATTCGAACATTCGTTATTCGTTAAAATTTTTTGCGAATCATTCGTTCATTCGTACGAAAACGAATGAACGAATATAACAAATTTTATCGGAAAACTAAAAAAAAACGAAACGAATTGCACATGTCTACTTATTATTGACAATTCCTTCAACCATGGGGAACCTGAGCTGCCAATACTACTTACTAATGCAAAAATCCTCTTGTTTATATGGAGGTCAAATGTAATTGCAATAGGGAACTGCTACGATTGGAAATAGAGCTTTTTGGATCCTCCCAGTCCCTCTGCTCCTCTCCCTTCTGCTGCCTCCCCTCTTCTGTCTTCTTCCCCACCCATCCCCTTGCCCTTCCCCTTCCTCTTCCCTTCTCTCTCCTCCCATTCCATCTTCTTCCCCATTCAGGGGCGGACTGACAACTCATGGGGCCCCCGGGCAATAGGAGATTATGGGGCCCCCGGGCAATAGGAGATTATGGGGCCCCCAGGCAATCAGAGATTATGGGGCCCCCAGGCAATCAGAGATTATGGGGCCAAACAGTATACACATACATGTACACACAGTATACACAGACATGTTTCTATTGGCTGAGAAGGTACTGGAGAGGTGGGGCAGCTATAATCTCGGGATTTTTAGACCAAAAGGATGTCGGTAAGGGACATTTCAGAAACAGATGTAAATAAAACACAGATTTTTTACATACTGTCCCTGTTTTACTGAGGCTGGCAACCCTGATGGGGCCCCCTAGTGGCCCGGGGCCCTCGGGAAGTGCCCGAGTGGCCGAATGGTCAGTCCGCCCCCTGTCCCCATTCCTTCTTTTTCCCTTCCTCTCCTCCTATTCTCTGTACTTTTCTCTTCCTCCCCTCCTCTATTTTCTTCCCTCCTGTCAATACATCTCTTTACTCTTCTTTCAAACCCTCCTTCCCAGTCTTCTCCTCAACTTTAATTTCTTCTCTTATCCACTCTTCTCCTGTCCGCTCCTCTTCTCTCTCCCCTTCCTTTACCTCCATTCTCCCCAACTTTTTTCCTTACTTCCCCTCGTCTCACCTTTCCCTGTTCACCACTTCTCTCCTCTTCTCTCTCCTTCCCTCTCCTCCTCTCCACTCCCCTCTCCTCCCGTTTCCCTCTCCTTCCCTCCTATTCTCCGTTATTTACCTTTTCTCTTGTCTACCTTCTCTCCCCTCCTCTCTTTTCTTCCCCTCCTCTCCACACCTCTCTTTACATGTGTGGATAGGAAAAGGTAGAAATGGCGCTGTTCTAGGGTGCAATGTCACATGCCCCTATGTGACTTTCAAGAGATCCCGATGTAATAATACAAAAATGTAATTAAAATAAAATAAAAACAGAAACAAAAACAAAGTGTCTTGTGCTTAGTGTGAAGCAAATATGTGCAAATGCTACCAATGCACTTGTGCAGCGATATTGTATACTCCTATTTAACCCCTTCAGATCCGCGCTATAGTCAAATGATGGCTACAGCGTGGATCTGCTTTGCCTGGAGTATGTCTATTGACGTCCTCCCCTTCGCCACGCCCCCCCCCCCAAAGTCAATGAGACTCGGGTGATCACAGATCCGACTAAGGGGCCAATCACGGCCCCTTTACCACGTGATCAGCTGTCAGCCAATGACAGCTGATCACGTGATGTAAACAGAAGATCGTTAATCTTTTCTTTTTTTTTGACAGCATGAGGAGAAAAAAAGCCGATCACCGGCTTCTGTTTGACGGGACATCAGTCCCGAAGAGGAAGAGCCTCATATGTGCCCACCAGTACTGCCTGCCAGTGCCACCTGCCAGTGCCACGAATCAGTGCCCACAGTGCCATGAATCAGCGCCTATAGTACGTAAGTGCCAGCAATCAGTGCCACCTATCAGTGCCCACAACTGCCACCTCTCAATGCCCACCAGTAGTGCGAATCAGTGCCTCATCATTGCCCCCTAGCAGTGCAGCCTATCAGTGTCACCTACCAGTGCCGATTAGCACCCATTACTGCCACCCATCAGTGCCCATCACTGCCACCAATCAGTGCCAGCTATCAGTGCCACCTATTAGTGCCCTTTAGTGCCACCTCTCAGTGCCAACCAATGCCACCTATCAGTGGCCACCAGTGCCACCTCATCAATGCCCACCAGTACCGCCTATTAGTGCCAATCAGTGTCGCCTTATCAGTGCCCATCAATGCAGCCTATCGGTGCCCATTAGTGCAGCCTATCAGTGCCCATCAGTGTAACCTCATCAGCGTACATCAATGAAGGAGAAAAATTACCTGTTTGCAAGAGTGACAGCACTAAAAGCTGAAAATTGGTCTGGGCAGGAGGGGGGTTAGGTGCCCAGTAAGCAAGTGGATAAAGTGACAATTGCTCTGCTAAATGTAGCCTCAGTGTAGCTCAATTAATAAATAAAGGTCAATTTTATATGCAGAGAAATAAAGACATATATATGCGGACCACAGTGCATTTACTAAAAATATATAAAAAACCAAGTGACTAATGCCCTTCAAATGTGTGCCTGAGTAATACTCCTGTGTATCAATCTCAACAAACATACTGTATGTAATATATACTGTGTTCAAAAATAGTCCATAGGTAATTTTAAAGAAAAAAACATGAAAAAATAAAAATAAATGGAAAATAAAAAATAATATGGATGAAAAGTGACAGGTGCTCTTCAAATCTGTGCTCAGTGCTCTTTATAGGTGCCCTATAGGTAATGCACTCACCGGAACCATTCACCCCACACAGGGGTATTTCGCTTTCACAGTATCTGACACTGTATAGCCAACAAAATACTTTTTCCTGTGTCAGCCGTTTATTTCCGTGCTTGCGTTGTAAGATGAATGATTCTCCTTTCCCTCCGCAATCCCTTTAATACCTGCTTCAATAAATCCAAATTGTTCCAATAATTTCACAAACAGAACAATCAGGATCAGAACGGCTATCATTTCAAGACCTTCCAAGTGCATGGCGAGTCAGGTCATGGTCTTTGGTCAGATCTCACCTGACTCGCCATGAGGTCGTGAAATGATAGCCGTTCTGATCCTGATTGTTCTGTTTGTGAAATTATTGGAACAATTTGGGTTTATTGAAGCAGGTATTGAAGGAATTGCGGAGGGAAAGTTAAAGGAGAATCATACATCTTTTGCCGCGTACACACGGTCGGAATTTCCGATGAAAACAGTCCGATGGGAGCTTTTCATCGGATTTTCCGACCGTGTGTATGCCCAACGGTCTTTTTCTGTCGGAATTTCCAACGGACTTTGGATTGAGAACCTGTTCTCAATTTTTCAGACGGAAAACCTTTCTATCGGATTTTCCGATCGTGTGTAGGCAATTCCGACGCGCAAAATTCCGACGCATGCTCGGAAACAATTTGACGCATGCTCGGAAGCATTAAACTTCCCTTTTATAGTGCAGTCGAACGTGTTTTATGCCACTGTGTTACTGACCGTCGGAATTTGGTGTGACCGTGTGTAGGCAACACAGTTTGAGCGAAATTCCGTCGGAATCCCGACGGGAAACCATCAGAGCTTTTTCCGACGAGAATTCTGACCGTGTGTACGCGGCATTACACCGCAAGCACGGAAACAAACAGCTGACACAGGAAAAAGTATTTTGTTTGCTACACATTGGCAGATACTGTGAAAGCGAAATACCCCTGTGTGGGGTGAATGGTTCCGGTGAGTGCATTACCTATAGGGCACCTATAAGGAGCACTGAGCACAGATTTGAAGAGCACCTGTCACTTTTCATCCATATTAATTTTTATTTTTCATGATTTTTAGTTTTTTTTTCTTTTTCTTTAAAATGACCTATGGACTAGTTTTGAACACAGTATATATTACCTATGTTTGTTGAGATTGATACATAGGAGTATCACTCAGGCACGCATTTGAAGGGCACTAGTCACTTTATGGAAAAGGTTTTTTATATATATTGTAGTAAATGCACTGTGGTCCGCATATATATGTCTTTATTTCTCTGCATATAAAATTGACCTTTATGAGCTACACTGAGGCTACATTTAGCAGAGCAATTGTCACTTTAAATAGGAGAATACAATATCGCTGCACAAGTGCATTGGTAGCATTTGCACATGTTTGGTTCACACTAAGCACAAGACACTTTGTTTTTGTTTCTGTTTTTATTTTATTTTAATGTTTTGTATTATTTCATCGGGATCTCTTGAAAGTCACATAGGGGCATGTGACATTGCACCCTAGAACAGCGCCATATCTACCTTTTCCTATCCACACATGTAAAGAGAGGTGTGGAGAGGTGTGGAGAGGAGGGGAAGAAAAGAGAGGAGGGGAGAGAAGGTAGACAAGAGAAAAGGGAAATAATGGAGAATAGGAGGGAACATAGGTGGTTGTTCTGGTAGCTCTCCTTCTTGTCCATTCCTCCATAAGCGCGGGGCCACTAACACTTTTTACATCTCTTTACATGACTTTCAAACCCTCCTCCTCCCTCTTCTCACTTCTTCTCCTCATCTCTCATTTTGTCTCTTCCCCACTGTCCTCTCCTCCTCTCTTCTCTCTTCCCTTCCTTTACTCCCATTCTCTCTTCTCTCCCCAACTTTTTCAGTATGCTCTCCTCTCCTCCATACCCCTCTCCTTTCCTCCCTTCCTATCCTATTTCCTCTGTTCACTACTCCTCCCCTATTCTCTCCTTTCCTCTGTTCGCCTCTTCTCCTCCTCCCTCCTTTCATCACTCCTCCTTTTCACTGCGTTCTTCTTCACTCTCCCTTAGGCCCCTTTCACACTGGGGCGGGGAGCCGCGGTGACGGTAAAGCAGCGCTATATTTAGCGCTGCTTTACCGTCGTTTTAGCCGCGGTATTCGGCCGCTCGCGGTGCGGTTTCACCCCCCGCGTCGCTTTGTGGCGGTATTGCCGCGGTATTACCGCGGTGTCCCATTCTAATCAATGGGAAGGAGCGGTATAGGAGTGGTGAATACACCGCTGCTATACCGCTCCAAAGATGCTGCTAGCAGGACTTTTTTTGACCGTCCTGCTAGCGCACCGCTTCAGTGTGAAAGCCCGCCGGCTTTCACACTGGAGTGAAAGGGGCCGGATTTTTTCAGGCGGTGTACAGGCGCTATTTTTAGCGCTGTACCGCCTGAAAAACGCCCCAGTGTGAAAGGGGCCTTAGTCTTTCCTCTCCCCAACTCTACCTTCTTCACCTCCCCTCTGCTCTTCTTACATTTACTTTATCTTTTCCCCTCTTCACCTCTCCCCTCCGCTTTTAACCACCTCACTACAGGGCATTTTCACCCCCTTCCTGACCAGGCCATTTTTCAGCTTTCAGCGCTGTCGCACTTTGAATGACAATTGCGCGGTCATACATCACTGTACCCAGATGAAATTGTTATCATTTTGTCCCCACAAATAGAGCTTTCTTTTTGTGGTATTTGATCACCTCTGCGGTTTTTTTTTTTTTGCGCTATAAACAAAAGAAGAGGGACAAATTTAAAAAAAAAACAATATTTTTTAATTTTTGCTATACTAAATATTAAATTGATTGGTTTGCGCAAAAGTTATAGCGTTTACAAAATAGGGGATAGTTTTTATAGCATTTTTATTAATATTTTTTTTTTTTACTAGCAATGGCAGCGATCTGCGATTTTTATTGTGACTGTGACATTATGGCGGACACATCGGACATTTTTGACATATTTTTGGGACCATTGTCATTTATACAGCAATCAGTGCTATTTAAATGCATTGATTACTGTATTACTGTATAAATGACACTGGCAGGGAAGGGGTTAACCACTAGGGGGCGGGGGAGGGGTTAATGTGTTCCCTGGGAGTGATTCTTACTGTCGGGGGAGGGGACTCACAAGGGGAGGAGACCGATCGGTGTTTCTCTGTACAGAGAACACACCATCGGCTCCTCTCCTCTGACAGGACAGGTTTACACACACAGATCCACGGTCCCACTGTGTTACCGGCAATCGCGGGTGCCCAGCGGACATCGCGGCCGCTGGGCACGCGCAGGGCCGCTGATAGGCCAGTACAACTGGCCCCGTTGTACCGGGCCCGGCCAGCAGGGGGGCCCGGGCAACCTGAACACAGAACTAATCAATGTAAAAAAAAAAAAAAAAAATTGTCCAGCCGAGTCCTACAACAGCCGCCACTAGCCACCCTCCCCCCCCCCCCCGCTTCCCCCCCCCCCCGTTTCTTTTTGCGTTTTTTTTTTTAGCTCAATATCTGGACTGCACGTGGCTAGAGGGGGAGGGACTATTTTTTCTATTTCGGGCGCGGAAGAATGTCTCTACCGCGTCCGCTCCTCATACTGGCTCAAGTCCCGGCCAGCACGTCCTTCCCTGGCGCTGCGGAGTGATTCCTCTCCTCTGCTCTGTTCTTCACTCGGCCCGGCCCGAGAGAAGAAGCAGTGAGGCAAGCGGCGGCGCCGGCGGCAGAAGAAAAAAAAGAAGCAGCTGGCATTTGATTTTAATCGTTTGTGGACACCCGCACTCCAGTCCAGGCAGCAGCATGATCAGGGAGGAAGTGACTCCTCCTGGGGCCCGGCTAACACAGGTGTGTGCTTGCTTGGGGGGGGGGGGGGTGGGGGATTCCAGATCTTCTAGTACTGCAGCAGCATCTATACATTACGGCATTGGCGGCATGGGTGGCACTGTCTGCAGGTAGCACATGTGTTATGGCCCATAACGCATGTGCTGCCTGCAGACAGTGCCAACCATGCCGCCAATGCCGTAATGTGCTGCAGACAGTGCGACCCATGACGCTAATCCCAAAATGCATGTGCTTCCTGCAGAGACAGTGCCACCCATGCAGCCAGTGGCATTATGTGCTGCAGACAGTGCCACCCATGCAGCCAGTGGCATTATGTGCTGCAGACAGTGCCACCCATGCTGCCAATGGCATTATGCCATTGGCGGCATGGGTGGCACTGTCTGCAGCACAATATGGCATTGGCGGCATGGTTGGCACTGTCAGCAGGCAGCACATGCGTTATGGCATTAGCGTCATGGGTGGCACTGTCTGCAGCACATTGCAGCATGGGTGGCACTGTCTGCAGGCAGCACATGCGTTATGGCAGTAGCATCATGGGTGGCATTGTCTGCAGCAAATGGCAGCATGGGTGGCACTTTCTGCAGCACAATAGGGCATTGGCGGCATGGGTGGCACTGTCTGCAGGTAGCACAAGCGTTATGGCCCATAACGCATGTGCTGCCTGCAGAGACAATGCCACCCATGCGCCAATGCCTCAAAGTGCTGCAGAGACAATGCCACCAATGCCGTAATGTGCTGCAGAAACAGTGCCACCTATGCCGCCAATGCCATAATGTGCTGCAGACCGTGCCACCCATGCTGCCAATGCCATAATGTGCTGCAGACAGTGCCACCCATGCTGCCAATGGCGTTATGCCATTGGCGGCATGGGTGGCACTGTCTGCAGCACAATATGGCATTGGCAGCATGGGTGGCACTGTCTCTGCAGTACATTATGGCATTGGCATGTCCCACTGCCAAGTCGCTGATCGCCACCATTACTAGTAAAAATAAATAAAAAATACATAAATATATCACATGTATTGTATTTGTAGATGCTATAACTTTTGTGCAAACCAATCAAGAAACGCTTTTTGCGATTTTTTTTATTTATTTTTTTACAAAAAATATGTTACAGAATACATATTGGCCTAAACTACTGAAGAAATGTAATTTGTTAAATTTTTTATTGCAGAAAGTAAAAAATATACATTTTTTATTTTCAAAATTGTTTTTATTTATTTGTTTAGAAACGCAAAAAGTAAAAACCGCAGAGGTGACCAAATACCACCAAAAGAAAATAAATATCACTTGTAGACAAACCTGCACTTTTCCAAGGCAGGGTCTGGGGAGGGGCCAGGGGTGTGGCTGAAGGAGGGACCAGGGGCGGGGCCAGGGGTGGAGCCGTCAGGTTGGCTGTATGGGGCCCCATGATTTCTATCAGCGGCCCTGGGCACGCGCATCTGGTGCCCAGTGACACGGCGCGCGCGCACGCACCCTGGAGGGCTGTGAAGGGGAGGACGTCATAGGACGTCCTCCCGCGCTGAGAGCTGCGCCGCCTGCCCGTCAATGGACGGCCGGCGGTCGTGAGGTAGTTAATCTCTCCTCTCTTCACCTCTCCTTTCCTTTCCCTCTGCTTCCTTTTGCTCACCTTACCTTCTCTCCCCTCACGTCTTCTCCTCCCCTCTGCTCCCCTCTCTCCTCTTCCTCTCCACTGTTCCCCTAACTCTCACCCCCCCCCCCCCTCCCAACTTATTTTCTCTTCTCTCTGCTCCCAACCTCTTCCCTATCCTTTCCTCTCCACTGTTCTTCTAACTCTCACTCCCACCCCCCCCCCCAACTTATTTTCTCTTCTCTCTGCTCCCAACCTCTTCCCTATCCTTTCCTCTCCACTGTTCTTCTAACTCTCACTCCCACCCCCCCCCCCAACTTATTTTCTCTTCTCTCTGCTCCCAACCTCTTCCCTATCCTTTCCTCTCCACTGTTCTTCTAACTCTCACTCCCACCCCCCCCCCCCCAACTTATTTTCTCTTCTCTCTGCTCCCAACTTCTTCCCTATCCTTTCCTCTCCACTGTTCCTCTATCTCTAACCCCCACCCCCAACTTCTTTTCTCTCCTCTCTGCTCCTTCCTCTCCCCTATCCTTTCCTCTCCACTGTTCCCCCAACTCTCACCCCCACATCCCAACTTCTTTCCTCTATGCTCCCTTCCTCTCCTTTCCTCTCCACTGTTCCTTTAATTCTCACCTCACGTCACAACTTCTTTACTTTCCTCTCCTTTCTACTCCTTCCTCTCCCCTCTCCTTTCCTCTCCACTGTTCCCCCAACTTTCACCCCACCTCCCAACTTCTTTCCTCTCCTCTCTGCTCCCTTCCTCTTCTCTATCCTTTCCTCTCCACTGTTCCTCTATCTCTCACTCCCAACCCCCAACTTATTTCCTCTTCTCTCTGCTCCCAACCTCCTCCCTCTCCTTTCCTCTCCACTGTTCCCCCAACTCTCTCCCCACCTCCGAACTTCTTTCCTCTCCTCTCTGCTCCTTCCTCTCCCCTCTCCTTTCCTCTCCTCTGTTCCCCTAACTCTCATCCCCACTTCCTCTCCTCTCTGCTCTTTTCCTCTGCCCTCTACTTTCTTCTTCACTCTTTCTCTAACCCTCGTCTCCACCCCCTGACTTATTTCCTCTCTTCTTCTCTCTTTTCCCCTCCCTTCCCCCTCTCCTGTCCCCAGTACCTGTGATGGCTATAAATGTGTGAATCGCGCTGCATGTGATGAAACCGTTTTACTAAATCCTCAGCCTGTGTTGCACGGATATCATTTAGGTCCTTTTTTATTTTATAGGTTTTTCTATTCTTTGGCAGTTGCTAAATTTCAGCTTAAGTGATAACATACAGTGGTGGATGGTGTAGTGATCTCCTTATCGCTAATTCTCAGTTCTTTCTTTCACTCAGCGGCAGGAAAACGCAGGGTGCCGCCTGTCAGTCTGATCAAACCTTCTCACCATGGGGCGTTTTTCCATTAAGAGGACACTCGGGGGGTCCGTATCATTTTACTGGATCCAGCCGATCGACGCTGAGCAGAATTTTATTTAGACATTCTCCCCTGTGATGCCCATGTCAGTGCCAATATAGAAAGCGAATTAATCAAATGGAAGTCATTTTAGGCTGATGATGATCAAAAGGCGTGCATTACACATGGGGTCAGGGAACCAAAAAATCTGATAAACTGGACCACACACAGCTCTCGTTATTGGGGATGAGGACAATTACAGTATAAAGAACTATAAATCTCAGGAGAGTTAACTGGTCTCATCTGTGGAAAAAACAAAAGAACAATGTTACCAATGATCAGGGCTTCTAGTCACTATAACGTTTTCTATGACGATCTCTCTCTATCTATCTATCTATCTATCTATCTATCTATCTATCTATCTATCTATCTCTCTCTCCCCCCCCCTCTCTCTCTCTCTCTCTCTCTCTCTATCTATCTCCCTCTCTCCCTCCTTATCTCTCTCTCTCTCTCTCTCTCTCCCCCCCTCCCCTCTATCTATCTCTCTATCTATCTATCTATCTATCTATCTATCTATCTATCTATCTATCTATCTATCTATCTATCTATCTATCTATCTATCTATCTCTCTATCTATCTCTCTCTATCTATCTATCTCTCTCTCTCTCCTCTCTCTCCCTCCCTCTCTCTCCCCCTCTCCCTCTATCTATCTATCTATCTATCTATCTATCTATCTATCTATCTCTCTCTCTCTCTCTCTCTCTCTCTCTGTCTATCTCCTCTCTCTCCTCTCTCTCTCTCCCCCCTCCCTCTCCTCTCTCTCTCTCTCTCTCTCTCTCTATCTATCTCTCTCTATCTCCCTCCCTCTCTATCTCTATCCTCCCTCTCTCTCTCTCTCTCCCTCCCCCTCCTCTCTCTCTCTCTCCCCCCCCCCTCTCTCTCTCTCTCTCTCTCTCTTATATACACTATATTACCAAAAGTATTGAGACACCTGCTGTCACGTATCTGATGGTTGAGCCCAGTATGCAGGGAACGGCTTCTCGTATTCCTCTAGCTTGAGAACCCCTGATAGAGCAGACAGGGGCTCATGAGTGCAAAGGGGCACAAGTGCCTGACAGGTTAGCTGATGCAGGGGCTAGTCCGGACCTCCGTAGCACTGTGAGAAGACTGGACTGGAGCAGCAGCCAAGCAGGAAGCAGGAGCAGACTGGAAACTGGAGAAAGCCGGCAGCGTGGAGGTGTTCTGTAGTTCAGGCTGGTAGCTGAAGACAACAGGCAGCAGGGAGGTGTCCTGTAGTTCAAGCTGGTAGCTGAAGGCAAGACACAGCAGGGAGGTGTCTTGTAGTTCAGGCTGGTAGCTGAAGGCAACAGACAGCAGGGAGGTGTTCTGTAGTTCAGGATACAAGCAGGTGCAGGCAGGCCGGGTCATACACTGGCGGGCAGATCAGGTACAGAAGCAGAAGCCAAAGAGAAGTCGTGGTACAAGCCATGTCGGTAACAGGCGGACAGCAAACGGACCAAGGGAGAGGCAGAAGAAACGTCAGGACAAGCTGGGATCGGAGACTGGCAGCAAGCAGGAATGGTCAGGAACAAGCCGGGTAACAGCAATCAGGTAAGTAGTATAAACAAGCAGCAAGGGTCTCAGGAAACGCTGTAGACCGGACAGCAAGGCAGCAAGGTGACAGTCTCCTTTAAATAGCTGTCACGAAGTGCATGCCCCCGTGCGCATATGCGCGCCGCCATTCAAGCTATTGCGCATGCGCGTGCGCTGGATGGTTCTTTTAATGGGAACCCTGCCCACAGGTATTCTTCTGTCATTCTGTTTGCTGGAACGTCTTTCCTGACACCTGCCTTTACACGCACATGCTGAAACTTAGCTTCATTCCTCACATGACTGGGCTATTCAAATTACTGGCTATGCACTCTTTCGGAGAGACAGGGTAAAAAGGACAGGTGGCGGGGTCTGTCTCTATGTGAGAAGTGATCTCAAAGCGAGTGTGAAAGAGGACCTGGTTGATGGAGAGTGTGTGTGATGAGTCTGAAGCATTATGGGTGGAACTGCATATAGATGTGCGTAGTTCTAAGTTAATCATTGGGGTTTGTTATAGACCACCCAATGTTAATGAGAAGGTGGAGACTCAGCTCATTGCACAGATGGAAAGGGCTGCAAGGGCTGGGATGGTGATAATAATGGGGGATTTTAACTACCCAGAAATTGACTGGAGTAATGGCACTGCTTGGACAGTTAAATGGCAAAAATGTATAAATCCATTACAGGACAATTTTATGGTCCAGTTTATGAGGCCCCAACTAGGAATGATGCTCTGCTGGATCTGGTAATCTCAAACCATGCAGAGCATATTACTAATGTTCATATAAAGAAACACCTGGGTAACAGTGACCATAACATGATTTCATTTGATGTTAGCTGTAAGCAAAAATCACATACGGGAAAGATAAAAACACTTAATTTCAAGAGAGGAAATTTTCCAAGGATGAGGGCTGCTCTCCAGAACTTAGACTCGGAGAGAATTTCTGGCATCAATGGGCACAGAACAGAAATGGGAATTTTTCAAAAAGACTGTTTGTGAACTGCAAAGTACATTTCCATGGGTAATAAGTTTAAAAGGTTAAAAAAAAAAAAAACTATGTTGCTCACGGCCAAAGTTAAAAAAGCTATAAACAATAAGAAAGGAGCTTTTAAAAAATATAATATTGAAGGAACATTATTGTCGTTTAAATGTTACAAATAATATAACAGAATATGTAAAAAGGAAATCAAGGATGCAAAAACTCAAAACGAACGACAGATTGAGAAATATAGTAGGACAAACCCCCAAAAATTCTTCAAATATATTAATAGTAGAAAGGTCAGGTCTGAGCATGTAGGCCCTTTACAAAATAATCTAGAGTGGGTGACTGGGGACAAAGAAAAGGCTAATTTATTAAAGTATCAAAGTAGTAGTATTAACATCCTAATCCTACCAAAAGTAAAATAAGAAAATAAGACAATAAATAAAATAAAATAAATAAAATATTAACCCTCTAATGTACTATTATTATTATTATTATATACTACTACTACTACTACTACTACTACTACTACTACTACTACTAATAATAATAATAAACAAACGCCCCAACCCTAAGACAAAATAAATGATTAATAATAATAATAATTATTATTATTATTATTATTATTATTATTAATATTGATACTACTACTACTAATAATAATAATTATTATTATTATTATTATTAATCATTTATTATTATTATTATTATTATTATTATTATTATTATTATTAATCATTTATTTTGTCTTAGGGTTGGGGCGTTTGTTTATTATTATTATTAATAATAATAATAATAATAATAGTTTTTCTATTTTTTTAAGGGTTAGGGGTTAAGGTTAGGGTTTAATTATTTACTTAGTATTAATTTATTGTATTTATGAATTATTTATGTATTTTTATTTATTTGTGTATTTATTTTACATTTATTTATTCATGTATTATTAATATTAGTAATAGTATTAACACCCTAATCCTACCCCAAAAAAAAAAGAAAAATAAGGCAATAAATAAAATATTAACCCCCTAACCCAAACCCTAAATGTAACCTAACCTTAACCTTAACTCTAACCCCTTTACCCAAAACAAAACAAAACAAAACAAAAAACAAATGAATAATAATAGAAAAAAAAATTATAAAAAGGTGCTGGAAAAGCTGAAAAACCTAGCAACAAATGATGCAAAGTACGATAGTTTTCTCTAACAGGTAATAAAAAAAATGCAAAGCAAAAAACGCTGTATAAAAATGTGCCTAAAAATGTGCCAAAATCGCGCATTAAAAACGCTCAAAGACGCTACGCTCAGGTGTGAATGCAGCCGTCGCCTTCCTCTGGACTGCATTGAATTTTCTCCAAAATGGATAATTTTCACTGAAATGTTCTGAAATTTCAGCAAAGCAAAGATTCCCAATTTCGTTAATCTCTATATAATGATCATCTGACGGATATCAGTGGCCTCCATGTGATGTCTGTCCCAGTGGACAGCCGGTGTGGGGGACCCTGATAGGGCGGCTCTGGCCCGGTCCCCGCACTCTGTGGAAGGGATCATATCTCACTATTTCTCACCTCTCTGCTGCCCTTTTTCACAAGTGAGTGTCAGAATTCTGAAGGATGAGCCCAGCCGGAGACAGGAGGTTCTCAGAACTGTCATCATTACCCCAACCTCTCCAACAACATTCCCAGCGAAGCCGCCCATTGTGGCGCTCTCCTGCTATGTTCGCTGAGTCCATATCATCCGCGTGTTAATAGACGGGAAGCTCGGAGGGACATTCCTGCGGGTGGAAAGGTGAGCAAACAATAAAAGACTGGTGTTCACACACTGTACATACTTCGGAATTCCATTCAACATTCTGACCGTGGAAGAAACAATGTAACAGATAAAATCTCTGCGAGATCTTCCCATCACCCGCATTGACTGGAAACCGCTTATTTCCAGCAGATTTATACCGTGCGTTTTGGGGCCAGAAGTGGCCCTTTTACTCCCTCCTTGTCCTTCACAAAAACAGTTTAAACCAACAAACAGACCCAACTATCAGTAGAATGGATAAGTAGTACTGGAAGCTTCGATTATTCCACTGGATCTACATTATATTAGACACGTGCGATTAGTTTCGTACGAATCGGAAATTCGTACAAATTTTTCGAAATTAGTACATTCGTACAAATCCGAATTACGAATTTTTACGAATACGAATTCTGTACGAAATACAAAATTTCGTTTACGAATTTCGGATCCAAATTATCCGAATCCAAACTACCAAATGACGAATTTCAACTAATATGAAAGAAATTATAGCGGATATAACGAATGATTCGAATGAATTCGAGATTCAGTATAACGAATATCGACACTCTACGAATAATAACGAATTATCCGAAAACGTATTAACGTTACATAACACAAGTCTATTGTCTATTGTTCACCAATCACTCAGAGGAAGTACGAAATATGAAATTTCGTATTCGGAAACTAAATTTCGTATTTCGTTCTTCCTCTGAGTGATTGGTGAACAATAGACAATAGACTTGTGTGTTATGTAACGTTAATACGTTTTCAGGTAGTTTGTTATTATTCGTATATTAACATATAGTTTCGATATTCGTAACGATTCGTACGAAATTCGTATTTCGTACGAATCCGAATGAAATTTCGTACATGAATTCCGAATTTTTTTTTTATACGAAACGGAAGGAAACAAAACAAATTTTTTGACGGCTCCCATGTCTACATTATATTAACAAAAGTATTGGGACGCCTGCCTTTACACGCACATGAACTTTAATGGCATCCCAGTCTTAGTCCGTAGGGTTCAATATTGAGTTGGCCCACCCCTTGCAGCTACAACAGCTTCAACTCTTCTGGGAAGGCTGTCCACAAGGTTTAGGAGTGTCTATGGGAATGTTTGACCATTCTTCCAGAAGCGCATTTGTGAGGCCAGACACTGATGTTGGTCTGGCTTGCAGTCTTCACTCTAATTTATTCCAAAGGTGGTATATCAGGTTGAGGTCAGGACTCTACCCCAAACTCGCTCATCCATGTCTTTATGGACTTCGATTTGATCACTGGTCCAAATCATTTGGTGGAAGGGGGATTATGGTGGGGGGTTGTTTTTCAGGGGTTGGCCCCTTAGTTCCAGTGAAGGGAACTCTTAAAGCGTCAGCATACCAAGACATTTTGGACAGTTTCATGCTCTGTGGGAACAGTTTGGGGATGGCCCCTTCCTGTTCCAACATGACTGCCCACCAGTGCACAAAGCAAGGTCCATAAAGACATGTCCCAATTGGGCCCAATTAGCCATTTTCCCTCCCCGGTGTCATGTGACTCGTTAGTGTCACAACGTCTCAGTTGTGAATGGGGAGCAGGTGTGTTAAATTTAGTGTTATCGCTCTCACTCTCTCATACTGGTCACTGGAAGTTCAACATGGCACCTCATGGCAAAGAACTCTCTGAGGATCTGAAATAAAGAATTGTTGCTCTACATAAAGATGGCCTAGGCCAGGGATCTCCAAAATTCGTCCCTGCAGTTTTTGTGGAACTACACATCCCATGAGGCTTTGCAAAACTCTGACAATCACAGACATGGCTAGGCATGATGGGAATTGTAGTTCCTGAACAACTGGAGGGCCATAGTTTGGAGACCCCTGGCCTAGGCTATAAGAAGATTGCCAAGACCCTGAAACTGAGCTGCAGCACGGTGGCCAAGACCATACAGCGGTTTAACAGGACAGGTTCCACTCAGAACAGGCCTCGCCATGGTCAACCAAAGAAGTTGAGGTCACGTGCTCAGCGTCATATCCAGAGGTTGTCTTTGGGAAATAGACGTATGAGTGCTGCCAGCATTGCTGCAGAGGTTGAAGGGGTGGGGAGTCAGCCTGTCAGTGCTCAGACCATACACCGCACACTGCATCAAATTGGTTTTCATGGCTGTCGTCCCAGAAGGAAGCCTCTTCTAAAGATGATGCACAAGAAAGCCTGCAAACAGTTTACTGAAGACAAGCAGACTAAGGACATGGATTACTGGAACCATGTCCTGTGGTCTGATGAGACCAAGATAAACTTATTTGGTTCAGATGGTGTCAGGCGTGTGTGGCGGCAACCAGGTGAGGAGTACAAAGACAAGTGTGTCTTGCCTACAGTCAAGCATGGTGGTGGGAGTGCCATGGTCTGGGGCTGCATGAGTGCTGCCGGCACTGGGGAGCTACAATTCATTGAGGGAACCATGAATGCCAACATGTACTGTGACATACTGAAGCAGATCATGATCCCCTCCCTTCGGAGACTGGGCCGCAGGGCAGTCATCCAACATAACGACCCCAAACACACCTTCAAGATGACCACTGCCTTGGTAAAGAAGCTGAGGGTAAAGATGATGGACTGGCCAAGCATGTCTCCAGACCTAAACCCTATTGAGCCTCTGTGGGACATCCTCAAAAGGAAGGTGGAGGAGCGCAAGGTCTCTAACATCCACCAGCTCCGTGATGTGGTCATGGAGGAGGGGAAGAGGACTCCAGTGGCAACCTGTGAAGCTCTGGTGAACTCCATGCCCAAGAGGGTTAAGGCAGTGCTGGAAAATAATGGCGGCCACACAAAATATTGACACTTTGGGCCCAATTTTGACATTTTCACTTAGGGGTGTACTCACTTTTGTTGCCAGCAGTTTAGACATTAATGGCTGTGTGTTGAGTTATTTTGAGGGGACAGCAAATTTACACTGTTATACAAGCTGTACACTCACTACTTTACATGGTAGCAAAGTGTAATTTCTTCAGTGTTGTCATGTGTGTGTATATCTATCTATCTATATATATATATATATAAAGATTTTTTTTTTATATTTATATATATATATAAATAAAAACATTTTTTTCATAAAAAATATAATTATATAATTAAATAATAATAAAAGAATAATAATAATTATATATATAATATATATATATATATATATATATATATATATATATATATATATATATATATAGTAGAATTTTTATTTTTTATTATTATTATTATTATATAATTATATTTTTTATCAGGATGTAAAAAAAATTTAAATAAAAAATAAAAACTTTAAAAACAAGTAAATATATAATAAAAAAATACCTAAATGAAAAAAAAATAATAATTACATGTTATATATGTATGTATTTACATAAATAAATAACCAAAATTAAACAAAAATAAACAGCAAAATATATAGATATATTACAAGCTCACCTTTGCAATAAAGATAGTGAAAATATTACACTGTCATGGTAAATAAAAAAAAAGTTAAATATTTATGAAAATATTGAACGACGATTGACTTTTTGTAATGCTGGAAACAGGAAATAAAAAAAATCCTTGTCTGAGGAGAGCAAAATGATTTCTAGATAATAAAATGTTTCTTTATTTGCAGGAAAACTGTCTGTGAGTGTGATTGATGAGGATGTGAGCTGCAGACCTCCTGTGAGCTCCGCCAACAATAAAATCATTAGCTGGACACACCGGAGCGGATTAGACAACTTCTTCCAATAACAGTTGAGTTTTGTTGCAGCAATAAAAGTGTTTTGTCTCCCCAGGACGATGTGTACACAGCCCCAGGTATGGAGGGTCTACAGCTCTATAATTATCGCCACGCACCAAACTGTGAGTGCAATCAGCGCTTCGCACTCCGATGAGCCCCTTTCCAGTGTCTGCGCCCAAGCTGAGCGCACGTTGTGAAACGCCGTCATTAGACGGCACCGGCTAGACCCCGGGGCTGATTTCTCAAACATCAACTTTCGCTGTAGAAAAAAAAAAAAAATATGTTGAAAAAGTAAACAAGAAATGGTGCAAAAGAAAAAGGTAACAATGTTTCCAGGTACAGGGAAGACGCGCATGTTCTGCATAGACATGTGCGGTCAGGGCCGGTGCTACCACTAGGCAAACTAGGCAGCCGCCTAGGGCGCACTCCTGCCTAGGGCGCCCGGCCACTGGTGTCCCTACTCTCTTCTCTCTGCAGCAAGCAACTAAGTCTCACCATCAGGAGGCAGCCGCCGCTCCGTTCGCACATAGTGTCAGAGGCGCCGCAGCAGCGGAGGACTGTGTCTGTTTCCCGACTCCCGATTAAATTGGAATCAAGCATACATTCAATGATAGGCGCTGGTGAGGCTGCATTTGATGGGTGCTGGTGAGGCTGCATTTGATGGGCGCTGGTGAGGCTGCACTTGATGGGCGCTGATGAGGCTGCACTTGATGGGCGCTGATGAGGCTGCACTTGATGGGCGCTGATGAGGCTGCACTTGATGGGCGCTGATGAGGCTCCATTTGATGGGTGCTGGTGAGGCTACATTTGATGGGTGCTGGTCAGGCTGAATTTGATGGGCGCTGGTGAGGCTGCATTTGATGGGTGCTGGTGAGGCTGCATTTGATGGGCGCAGGTGAGGCTGCATTTGATGGGCGCTGGTGAGGCTGAATTTCATGGGCGTTGGTAGGCTGCATTTGATTGGCGCTGGTGAGGCTCCATTTGATGGGCGCAGGTGAGGCTGCATTTGATGGGCGCTGGTGAGGCTGCATTTCATGGGCGCTGGTAGGCTGCATTTGATTGGCGCTGGTGAGGCTGCATTTGATAGGCGCTGGTGAGGCTGCATTTGATAGGCGCTGGTGAGGCTGCATTTGATGGGAGCTGGTGAGGCTGCATTTGATGGGTGCTGGTGAGGCTGCATTTGATAGGCGCTGGTGAGGCTGCATTTGATAGGCGCTGGTGAGGCTGCATTTGATGGGTGCTGGTGAGGCTGCATTTGATAGGCACTGGTGAGGCTGCCTTTGATGGGAGCTGGTGAGGCTGCATTTGATGGGTGCTGGTGAGGCTGCATTTGATGGGCGCAGGTGAGGCTACATTTGATGGGCGCAGGGGAGGCTGCATTTGATGGGCGCTTCATTAAAAAAGATGGGGTATACATGGGCAGGGCAAAGGGTGTGGTAGTCAGGGGTGGAGCCAAGGGGGGAGTCAAAATTAGGTTTTCGCCTAGAGTGTCAAGAATCCTTGCACCGGCCCTGTGTGCGGTGCGTTTTGTTCCGAATTGAAATTTGGACTCATTTTTCGTTAAAGAGAAATTTGGATGGATGAATTTAAACTAATACAAAATAACGAATCAAAATTTCTGTCAAAATTCGAATTCAAATCGTTTTCGGATCGAATTTAAATTGTTTTTCAAATCGAAATTTAAACATTTTTCAAATCGAATTTGAATCGTTTTCTAATCGAATTTGAATTTTTGGAAAGAATAACATGGAATAGAATAGAAAAGAATAGAATAGAAAATAAAAGGACAGACTATAATAGCATAAAATAGAAAAGAATAGAAAATAAAAGAACAGAAAATTGAATAGAAAAAAAAGGGATAGAATAGAAAATAAGATAATAGAGTAAAACAGAACAAAATAGAATAGAAAATAAAAGAACAGAATAAAATCAACTTGAAAATTAAGGAAATTATAAAATAGGATAGAAAAAAAATGGAATAGGATAAAAAAGGGATAGAATAGAAAATCAAAGAATAGAGTAAAACAGAACAAAATAGAATAGAAAATAAAAGAACTGAATAAAATAGAATAGAAAATTAAGGAAAGGAAAAGAATAGGATAGAATAAAAAATAGAATAGGATAAAATAGGGATAGAATAGAAATTGAAAGAATAGAGTAAAACAGAACAAAATAGAATAGAAAATAAAAGAACAGAATAAAATAGAATAGAAAATTAAGGAAAAAGGATAGAATAGAATAGGTAAAAAAATAGAATAGGATAAAATAGGGATAAAATAGAAATTAAAAGAATAGAGTAAACCAGAACAAAATAGAATAGGAAATACAAGAACAGAATAAAATAGAAAATTAAGGAATATAATAGAATAGGATAGAATAATAAAATAGAATAGGATAAAATAGGGATAGAATAGAAATTAAAAGAATAGAGTAAAACAGAACAAAACAGAATAGAAAATACAAGAACAGAATAAAATAGAATAGAAAATTAAGGAAAAAGAATAGAATAGAATAGGTAAAAAAAATAGAATAGGATAAAATAGGGATAAAATAGAAATTAAAAGAATAGAGTAAACCAGAACAAAATAGAATAGGAAATACAAGAACAGAATAAAATAGAAAATTAAGGAATATAATAGAATAGGATAGAATAAAAAATAGAATAGGATAAAATAGGGATAGAATAGAAATTAAAAGAATAGAGTAAAACAGAATAGAAAATACAAGAACAGAATAAAATAAAATAGAAAATTAAGGAATAGAATAGAATAAAAAATAGAATAGGATAAAATAGAAAGAATATAGCCATCTTCTGAAATTCAAATTTCAAATAGAATAAATTCAAATTCCAAAAGAATAGAAAAAAATAGAAGTGAAAATAAAAGTATATAACCATTTCCCAAAATTTTAATAAAATAAATTTGAATTTGAATATCATAGAAAATAATAGATTAGAATAGAACAGAAAAGAAAAGGATAGAAAAAAAAACAATAGAATAGAAAAGAAAGAATATAACCATCTTCCTAAATTTGAATTTCAAATAGAATACATTAAAAAAGAATATAATAGAAAAAAATAGAATAGGAAATAATACAATAGAAAAGAATAGAATAGAATAAGAAAGAAAAAAAAATAGAAAAGAATAGAATAGAATATAACAATACAAATGTTTTCCGAAATCCGAATTTCAAATAGAATAAATTCAAACAATAGAAAATAAAAGAAGGGAATAGAAAGAATATAACCATCTTCCAAAATTCCAATTTTTAATATAATACATTTTATTTAGAAATGCAATTCAAATGGTTTTTGAAAAATTCAAATTTGAATGAACAAAACAGATTCCGAAAACAAATAAAAAAAATGTAACTAAACTAATTTATGAAAATAACGAATCAAAACTAAATGAAACACATTTTTTTTTCATTCTGTACACAGTCCCTCCTTTATCTTCAGATTTTAAATCCGACCTCTCTGGACTGCCACGGCTTACTCTGATTTCACCGCACACTGTGAGCTTCTCACAGCAAGTCAGATAGACCCCGCTTCATTTCCTGGCGGAGGTTATAATCCTCTTTTATTTTATCCTAAATTTAAAAAAAAAATGTTCCCTTTAGTGGCACTATAAGGCAAAGCTGGCAGGCGGGGGTTCAGGATGGGGTTACAAAACATGGGAACAAATAAATGAACACTTACAATTTCCTGCTTGTCAAAAGCCAATTCAATTGCCATTTGCAGTTGGGGGGATGAGGATGGTAAAAACATGTGGTTGGGCTGACATCTAGACTCTAGAGCCTCCCACCCCTCCTTACATCAGATGTTAAGAGCCCTTCCACTATCAGATGTCAAGAGTCCCCCACCCCCTTACCTTGTGCTGCTGCCGAGAAGAAGTTGGGTGTGGAGATGGGAAGCAGAAAGTGCAGGGTCTGGAGGAGGACCAGAGGAAGGCTGGAGGAGTCAGCTGCTGGCGTCTGCTGAATGCTGAGACCAGGGGAAGCAGAGATGAGGGGATGCTGTGACTGCACTGAGAGGCGCAGGATCTGTAGGAGGAGTTCTATCCTCCTTTCTGCTGCCAACTGCTAAGATTTGAAGGGTGGAGGGATCAGAGACGAGCCTCTTCTCCTCAAAGAAGCGTAAGATCTGCCAGACAAGTTCTGTCCTCCTCTCTGCGGCCAGTCAGGACAGGAAGTGGGTCTTAAGACCGAACTGGCCGGGGGAGAGAAGCGGCCGGATTGAGCGGGAGGAGAAGCCGAGGAAGCCTGTATGGGGTAAGTGAGAGAAAGCTAGCAAGTGAGCGGGCAGGTTGGGGTAAGTGCAGGGCTGGCGGGTGGGTGGGCAGGGCAGGCTGGGGTAAATGCAGGGCTGGCTGGCGGGTGGGCAGGGGGGTGGAGGGTTTGTTTGCCGCCCCCCTCCAAAAAATGGAGCGCCAGCCGGCACTGGTCCCCAAAATGTGTCAAAAGTGTCAATTAGTGTCTGATTGTCCGCCGCAATATCGCAGTACCGCTATAAGTCGCTGATCGCCGCCATTACTAGTAAAAAACAAAAAAATAATAAATAAAAATATCCCATATCAATATACGCTTATTGGATTTTTTTTTTGTTACCAAAAATATTTAGCAGAATGCATATTGGCCTAAATTTATATTTTTTTTAAAAAATTTTGTTGGATATATTTTATAGCAGAAAGTATATAATATTTTTTTTTTTTTTCAAAATTGTTGGTATTTGGTATAATGGCCTGGTCATAAGGGGAGGGGGTAAATCTTCTGGACGTCATATCCCATATCAGTATACACTTATTATTTTTTTTTGTAAATATTTTTTATTGGATATATTTTATAGCAGAAAGTAAAAAATATATATATTTTTTTTCAAAAATTGTTGCTATTTTTTTGGTTTCTAGCGCCAAAAAAAATAAAAAATACAGAGGTGATCAAATACCACCAAAATAAAGATGTATTGGTGGGACATCAATTTCGTTTGGGTACAGAGTTGCACGACCGCGCAATTGTTAGTTAAAGTAACGTGGTGCTGTATCGCAAAAAAAAAAAAAAATGGCCTGGTCATGAAAGGGAGGTAAATCTTTCAGAGGTCAGGTGGATAAGAATGGGACCCCAGCGCACTTATGCAGTAGCTGTCAACGCACCTGCAGGACAGCGTGGGTCCTAAATGCACTGCGACTGATAATTCTCGCCCCTCGCTCTTCGCGTCTAGTAAGAGGAACGGCGGTGGGTCTGCACAGCGTAAATAAAAAATAAAAAAAAAAATGCATATTGGCCTAAATTTATAGAGAATTTATTTTATTTTTTTTTTATTTAATTTTATTGGATATATTTTATAGCAGAAAGTTTTTCTTTTCAAAATTGTCGTTTTTTTTTTTCGTTTATAGCGCCCAAAAAAAAAAATATGCACAGAACGGCGGTTGGTCTGCACAGTGTAAATAAAAAAAAAAAAAAAAAAATGCATATTGGCCTAAAGTTATAATGAAATTCGTTTTTTTTTCAAATATATTTTATTATATTGGATATATTTTATAGCAAAAAGTATTTTTTTCCAAATTGTCTGTATTTTTTTTTTGTTTATAGCGCCAAAAAAATAAAAAATGCACGGAACGGCGGGGGGTCTGCACAGCGTAAATAAAAAAATAAAAATACATATTGGCCTAAAGTTATAAAGACATTTTTTTTTTTTATATATTTTGTTATATTGGATATATTTTATAGCAGAAATTTTTTTTTTTTTCAAAATCGTCTGCAATTTTTTTGTTTATAGCGCCAAAAAAAAAAAAAAAATGCACGGAACGGCGGTGGGTTTGCACAGCGTAAATAAAAATGCATATTGGCCTAAATTTATAAAGAAATTCTTTCTTTTTATATTTTTTTTTTATTGGATATATTTTATAGCAGAAAGTTTTTTTTTTCAAAATTGTCGGTAGTTTTTTTTTTTGTTTATAGCGCCAAAAAAAAAAAATGCATGGAACGTCGGTGGGTCTGCATAGCGTAAAAAAAAAAAAAAAAAAAACGCTTTAGTGACGTTAAAAGATATTTAGGATTTTGGACCCTGTTCAGGTGTTTTAACTACCCGGGCACTTTAGTGACTTAACGGCAACGACTCCAATTATGATTCAGACGCGTAAAATAACCGTAACTCAACAGGAGATTAAAGTATATGGTAACGGCAAAGGCAAAACTTTTTTTTTTTTTTTCTTTTTTGGATGGATTGGGTTTAGAACGGCTGTCAGGTTTTTAATAGTTCCTCTATAAAGTTAAATTGTTGGCAATCCATTTTTTTTTTTTTTTTTACAGCATGCGGACGTGTCGTGCGCAATTCATAACGTTCCTCCTCCAAGCCACCCAGCTGCCGGCTTCCTCTCTCTGGTCCTCACTGCTAATTACATAATGTCCCTAATTTATGCCCGCTGGCAAATTAGATCACATCAAGATTACCTACAGGGCAGCCTGTAATTACGGCGAGCTCTGAACAAATTGTTTGCGGTGCTTCCTCGGCGAGATGAAATAGCGGCGCGTGTGTGCGTGTGAATGTGCGCGCCCAAAAATTTTCCCCTCCGCCAGACCCTGAAAATTAGAAGAAAACTTTCACAGCCGAGCTGATCAATTAAGAGCTTCATCTCCCTGGGAGGTCCGAAAATTCATCGCCGTGTTCTGCAGAACACAAAGGAAACATTGTAACATTTGGAGGTTATGTGGTGACATCGTTAAAAGACACGAGCCAATCGAGTTCAACCAAAAGAAAAAAAAAATAAAGGATTAGAATAAAGGTCCGGTCCGCACCAGAACACGGCGCTGGAAAGTCGCATTCCATGGAAGTTCGCACGCAACCACGCTCAAATGCACTGCACTTGTCATCTGCTGCAGGTGCAAATGGAATGTTAAACGGCACCCCAAACCAGTGGCGGCTGGTGCTTTTTGGGCACCCCCCCTTCCGCCACAGTCGGTAGGTAGGTCGGTCGGTGCCCCGGGTCCACCTATTTTTGGAGCCAATTAAAGCCTCTGGTTCTAATCATGTGAGTCTAAAAAAAAAAAAATGCAATCCATGCATCTGGCGCCCTGCATGTAGATTAGGCTCTAAAAGGGCTTAAAAAAAAGGGTGGGGCGCCGACCGACCTACCTCCAGACTGTGAGGGGGGGGGTGGTTTGGCCACCCTCCACAAAAGAGAAAAATAGATCCTGAGGAAGTCTACAGGAAACTAGAAAACTAGATCCTGAGGAAGTCTACAGGAAACTAGAAAACTAGATCCTGAGGAAGTCTACAGGAAACTAGGAAACTAGATCCTGAGGAAGTTATATTTTTACAGCTCTTACTATGAGGAAGCCTTTCCGTATATGGAGCTTAACCACTTACCCACTGGGCACTTAAACCCCCTTCCTAACCAGACCAATTTTCAGCTTTCGGTGCTCTCACACTTTGAATGACAATTACTCAGTCATGCAACATTGTACCCAAATGAATTGTGTGTCCTTTAGAGCTTTCTTTTGGTGGTATTTAATCACTGCTGGGTTTTTTAATTTTTGCCCTATAAATCAAAAAATACTGAAAATTCGGTAAAAAAAAAAAAATATTCTTTGTTTCTATTAAAATTTATTGCAGAGTATTGGCAGAGTATTGCAGTGTTGCACAGTATTGCACAGTATTGATAGAGTATTGCACAGTGGTGGCAGATTATTGCACAGTGGTGGCAGAGTAGGCAGTGTATTGCACAGTGGTGGCAGAGCATTGCACAGTGGTGGCAGAGTATTGCACAGTGGTGGCAGTGTATTGCTGTCACTGACCAGCGCTGTGGGCACTACACATCCAGCCCACAGCGCTTGTCCCATCTCATCCCTTTTCGCTTCTCCCCTCTCACTGTACCGATCGGTACAGAGAGGGAGGAACCGGCGTCATTCCGTGACGCCGGTTTGTGTACATGTGATCGGTCCGTCATTTGACGGGGCGATCACGTGGTAAACGGCCGTTATCAGCGGCCGTTTACCGTGATGCGTGACGGATGTTCCCGAGTGCGCGCCCCAGGGGGCGTGTGGGAGCAAGTTTCTGGGAGGACGTCCGTAGGATGAGCCGACCTCAGGATAAGCCGACCACGCTGTACCCGTCTTTCGACTATGGCCCGGTCGGCATGTGGTTAAAGGGAAGTTCCACCCATAAAAAAAAAAATCATTACTGTGCAGCAAATAATAAATTACATTTGGAGAAAAAATTTTTTTTAACTTACCTTTTCATGCCTGTTGCTATGTGGTCCCTTCAAATCTTCCCCTTTCCTCACCGCAGCTCCTTATGTCACTTCCCTCGGTGCCTCTGCTCCCTACTGCTCCTGGGAGATGTGTGCCATCATTTCTCAGGAGTCAGTGGGCAGTGCAGAGGGCTCCGTTGCCATCACAACGGGGTGGACACTTCCGACGACGCCCGCGCGTTGTGATGGCAACCTGAGAAGTTGACGGCGCTGCGATACTGTGAAAATGCGCGTGCGCGAGAATGGGCGGTGCCTGCTGGTCGCTCAGCTGCACCGCATCCCGGGAACATTATGCTTGTGGGCTCCACAAACAATATGGGAATGGCCTGGAAGCAATTTTATAAGTTGATTATTTTATATTAAACCGGACATCGGGGGGACAATATTTTCTAAAGACGCGAGAGTTAAATGTCTATGTTGTGGCCTTAAGAAATGTTTTAAATCTCTTTTCCTCCAGACGTAACGAGTGCCCCCTTGTGCTTTGTAACAAACTCAAAGAGGAACTGCAGCCCCTTTAATCATGGCTCTGCCCCCCTCCACTGGCACTTCTTTTTTTTCTTTAAGGGGCTCTGCTCGGCCTTCAGGACCTGGCACAGCCCTGTCTTTTGTGCACAGAAAACCAGATGTCCTGGACCTTCCTGATGGCTCTGTCCATGCACCTGTGTGCAGGGAAACCCACGCATGCACAGATGGCTAGGAGCGCCGATCGGAAAGCTGGTCAGCAGATCTTTTTCGGTCATACCGCCATCGATAGAAGGCTTCTGTCTGACCGGCGGCAGTACACACGTGCCGAATGTCGGATGATTTATATTGAACCCGGCTGATGCCGGACGACATTCGGCCCGTGTGTACTAAGCTTTAGTTCCTCTTATCTCTGCAGTGAAACTTGTTGTGTCACTTTTTTCACATCAATCTGTGATGTGAATGACTCATAAGATAAGTATGTGAATCCGCCAGGACTCTGAGGACACAGAATTCCATTGATCTGGTGAATGATGGGCGGTCATTACACAAAGGGGCCTATTTACAGTAAAATAATAGCTCTTTGTCTCTCCCAATATCACCTGACTGCTGCTAAGTCTCAGACACTTTTCCTCTGGCTGATGAAAGTTTGGGTTAGAGAGTTACAGTGGTGAAGTTTACATGGGTATTTATAATGGAAAATTGTACCAAATACTTACCATAATTTTCCTTTCCTGGTGCCAATAATTGGCAGCCTACTACCACATGTATGTTGTCATTTTGGCCCTAGCAAATGGAAAACTGTATCAAATACTTACCTTAATTTTCTTTTCCTAGTGCCAACCCATGATAGCATACTACCACATGTATATTGCCATTTTGGTGCCAGGAAATGGAAAATTGTATCAAATACTTACCTTAATTTTCTTTTCCTATAGCCAACTCATGGCAGCTTCTACCACATGTATGTTGCCATTTTGGTGCCAGGAAATGGAAAATTGTATCAAATACTTACCTTAATTTTCTTTTCCTATAGCCAACTCGTGGCAGCTTCTACCACATGTATGTTGCTATTTTAGCGCTAGGGAATGGAAAATTGTATCAAATATTTACCTTAATTTTCTTTTCGTAGTTCCAACTCATGGCAGCCTACTACCACATGTATGTTACCATGTTGGTGCTAGGAAATGGAAAATTGTATCACATACTTTCCTTAATTTTCTTTTCCTAGTTCCAACCTATGGCAGCCTACTACCACATGTATGTTGCCACTTGGCACTAGGGAATGGAAAATTGTATCACATATTTACCTTAATTTTCTTTTCCTACAGCCAACACATGGCAGCATACTACCCCATTTATGTTGCCTTTTTGGACCCATCAAATAGAAAATTGTATCAAATACTTACCATAATTTTATTTTCCTAGTGTCAACCCACAGCAGTATACTACCACATGTATGTTGCCATTTTGGCTCCAGCAAATGGAAAACTGTATCAAATATTTACCTTAAATTTCTTTTCATAGTGCCAACCCATGGCAGTATGCTGCTACATGTATGTTACCATTTTGGTGCCAGGAAGTGGAAAATTATATTAGATATTTACCTTAATTTTCTTTTCCTAGTTCCAACCTATGGCAGCCTACTACCACATGTATGTTGCTATTTTAGCGCTAGGGAATGGAAAATCGTATCAAATATTTACCTTAATTTTCTTTTCGTAGTTCCAACTCATGGCAGCCTACTACCACATGTATGTTACCATGTTGGCGCTAGGAATTGGAAAATTGTATCAAATACTTACCTTAATTTTCTTTTCCTAGTTCCAACCTATGGCAGCCTACTACCACATGTATGTTGCCACTTGGCACTAGGGAATGGAAAATTGTATCACATATTTACCTTTATTTTCTTTTCCTACAGCCAACACATGGCAGCATACTACCACATGTATGTTGCCTTTTTGGACCCATCAAATAGAAAATTGTATCAAATACTTACCATAATTTTATTTTCCTAGTGTCAACCCACGGCAGTATACTACCACATGTATGTTGCCATTTTGGCTCCAGCAAATGGAAAACTGTATCAAATATTTACCTTAAATTTCTTTTCATAGTGCCAACCCATGGCAGTATGCTACTACATGTATGTTACCATTTTAGCACCAGGAATTGGAAAATGATATCAAATATTTACCTTAATTTTCTTTTCCTAGTGCCAATCCATGGCGGCATATTACCACATGTGTGTTACCATTTTTTCCCCAGCAAATAGAAAACTGTATCCATACTTACCTTAAATTTTCTTTTCATAGTGCCAACCCATGGCAGCATACATGTGGTTGTATGCTGCCATGGATTGGCACCTGGAAAAATGATTATCACTGGAAATACATGAAAAAACGGCTGGAGAAATTACCCGGATTTACAGTATAAATCACCCGAATTTTTGCAATTTTATCAATTGTGATCTTTAGCAGAAATAAGCCACAAAGTCCCTGAAGTACATCAAGTTGTCACTCACACCCAAGCTGCGGGCTGACCTTCCCTTTAAAATAGGATTTGGCCTACACAGGCCCGAGGATTATGGGTGTTAGAACACTGAGGATTTGGTGAGGAAATGAGGGTGTTACATTCTTAGTAATGTGATTCTTATCTGGAATATAGAGAAATTACCTCCAATTAGTGGATTATTTTGGATTCCAATCTTTGCTTTTAGTGTTTACTTTTTCCTTTACTTGAATAGCCTGGTGAATGTTGGTTTTAACTATACACTGGAGCTGAAATATTTACATAGACTGCACTGATGAGGCCAATAAACTAGAAACATCTAAATGCAAATTGGTTAAATGGTTCTGTAATTAGGTTGCGTGCGACATAAACCAGTGGTTGTGTATGTATATTTGGATAAATGGTTCTCTATTAAGTTTGTGTCAAGTCTATAAACCAGCGATTCTAGATGGACAGTTGAATAAATGGCTCTGTATATAGGATGTATGTATAAACCAATGGCTCTGTATGTACAATTAAATAAATAGCTCTATATTTAGACTGTATCTGGCTTATAAACCAGTTGGATAAATGGTTCTATATTTAGGATGTATCTGGTCTATAAACAAGAGGCTCTGAATGAACAGTTGGATAATTAGTTCGATATTTTGGATGTATCTGGTCTATAAACCAGAGGTTCTGGAAGGACAGTTGGATAAATGGCTCTATATTTATAAAGTATATGGTCTATAAACCAGAGGTTCTGGAAGGACAGTTGGATAAATGGTTCTATATTTAGGATGTATCTGATCTATAAACCAGAGGCTCTGGATGGACAGTTGGATTAATGGCTCTATATTTAGGAGGGATTTGGTCTATAAATCAGAGGCTCTGGATGGACAGTTGGATAAATGGCTCTATATTTAGGATGTATCTGATCTATAAACCAGAGGCTCTGGATGGACAGTTGGATTAATGGCTCTATATTTCGGATGTATCTGGTCTATAAACCAGTGGCTCTGGATGGACAGTTGGATAAATGGCTCTATATTTAGGATGGATTTGGCCTATATACCAGAGGCTCTGGATGGACAGTTGGATAAACGGCTCTATATTTATAAAGTATATGGTCTATAAACCAGAGGATCTGGATGGACAGTTGGATTAATGGCTCTATATTAAGGATGGATTTGGTCTATAAACAAGAGGCTCTGGATGGACAGTTGGATAAATGGTTCTATATTTATGATGTATGTGGTATATAAACCAGAGACTCAGGATGGACAGTTGGATAAATGACTCTATATTTAGGATAGATCTGGTCTATAAACCAGAGGCTCTGGATGGACAGTTGGATAAATGGTTCTATATTTCTGATGTATCTGGTCTATAAACCAGAGGCTCTGGATGGACAGTTGAATAAATGGCTCTATATTTAGGATGGATTTGGCCTATATACCAGAGGCTCTGGATGGACAGTTGGATACATGGCTCTATATTTAGGACGGATTTGGCCTATATACCAGAGGCTCTGGATGGACAGTTGGATAAATGGGTTTATATTTAGGATGGATTTGGCCTATATACCAGAGGCTCTGGATGGACAGTTGGATAAACGGCTCTATATTTATAAAGTATATGGTCTATAAACCAGAGGCTCTGGATGGACAGTTGGATGAATGGTTCTATATTTCAAATGTATCTGGTCTATAAACCAGAGGCTCAGGATGGACAGTTGGATAAATTACTCTATATTTAGGATGGATTTGGTCTATAAACCAGAGGCTCTGAATGAACAGTTGGATAAATAGTTCTATATTTAGGATGTATCTGGTTTATAAACCAGAGGCTCAGGATGGACAGTTGGATAAATGACTCTATATTTCGGATGTATCTGGTCTATAAACCAGAGGCTCTGGATGGACAGTTGGATGAATGGCTCTATATTTAGGATGTATGTGTACTGTGGATCAGTGGGTCTGGATGTATAGTTGGATAAATGGTTCTATATTTAGGCTGTATCTGGGCCATAACCAGCGGCTTTGGATAGACCAATGGCCACTATGCCTTAAATAAATTATCTTCATGCCTCTATCAACTATATATAAAGCAGAAGTAAAGACAAACAAATAAATGCAAACATATACCTTATGTGAGCTGTTTGTAGTTGTTTCACTCCACTGATTTAGAGACAGGAGAAAGGAAACCATCTTTCTCCTAAAAATAATGTCTTTATTGCCCCAGTCTGGCCTTTCCTGCACTGTGTAATATGTTGTTGTTTGTTTTTTTGTAATGCTTTTGAACACACATCTCACACTGGTTACGTTCCGATAATGGAGGGGAGAACTTTTCTTGGAACTTGGATAAGATACACAAACTTTAGCTCTGTAAGTTGGAAACCTATTCGAATACACACACTATCTTCTGGGGTTCCTTCAGATGTTTCTCAGTGGCTCCATTTCTAGGTGCCATCCCACCTGAAGGTGGTGCACCCCACACTTAAGGTCCATCTCACCTAAGGGTAGTGCACCCTATATTTTACAGCCATGCCACCTAAGGATGTTACACCCAACATTTTACAGCCATGCCACCCAAGGGTGGTGCACCCTATATTTACAGCCATGCCACCTAAGGTAGGTACACCCTACATTTTACAGCCATGCCACCCAAGGGTTGTGCACCCTATATTTACAGCCATGCCACCTAAGTATAGTGCACCCCACATTTTAGATGCATAAGGACGGTGCACCCTATATTTTACAGTCATCATGCCTAGAAATAGTGCACCCCACATTTTATATCCATCTCACCTAAGGTGCACCCCACACTTAAGGTCCATCCCACCTAAGGGTAGTGCACCCTATATTTTACAGCCATGCCACCTAAGGATGTTACACCCAACATTTTACAGCCATGCCACCCAAGGGTGGTGCACCCTATATTTACAGCCATGCTACCTAAGGTAGGTACACCCTACATTTTACAGCCATGCCACCCAAGGGTGGTGCACCCTATATTTACAGCCATGCCACCTAAGGTAGGCACACCCTACATTTTACAGCCATGCCACCCAAGGGTGGTGCATACCTATATTTTACAGCCATGCCACCTAAGTATTGTGCACCCCACATTTTAGAGGCATAAGGACGGTGCACCCTATATTTTACAGCCTTTAGATCCATCTCACCTAAGGGTGGTGTACCCCACATTTTAGATCCATTCCACCTAAGGATTGTGCACCCCATATTTTGGATTCATCTCACCTAAAGGTGGTGCACCCTACATTTTTCAGCCATCCTGCCTAAGCTTGTTGCACCCACGCGTTAGATCCATCTTACTTAAGGGTAGTGCACCCCACATTTTAAAGTCATCCCGCCTAAGGATGGTGCACCCCACATTTTAGATCCATCTGACCTAAGGACGGTGCACCCCATATTTTACAGCTATTCTGCCCAAAGATGGTGCACTCCACACTTTAGATCCACTCCACCTAAGGCTGGTGCACCTACATTTTACAGCCATCCCACCTAAGGATGGTGAACCCCACATTTTAGATCCATCCCACCTAAGGGTGCTGCACCCCACATTTTAAAGTCATCCCGCCTAAGGATGGTGCACCCCACATTTTAGATCCATCTCTCATACTAGTCACTGGAAGTTCAACATGGTACCTCATGGCAAAGAACTCTCTGAGGATCTGAAAAAAGAATTGTTGCTCTACGTAAAGATGGCCTAGGCTATAAGAAGATTGCCAAGACCCTGAAACTGAGCTGCAGCACGGTGCCCAAGACCATACAGCAGTTTAACATGACAGGTTCCACTCAGAACAGGCCTCGCCCTGGCCGACCAAAGAAGTTGAGTGCACGTGCTCAGCATCATATCCAGAGGTTGTCTTTGGAAAATAGACATATGAGTGAGGTCAGCATTGCTGTAAGGGTTGAGGTGGGGGGTCAGCCTGTCAGTACTCAGACTATACGCCGCACACTGCATCAAATTGGTCTGCATGGGTGTTATCCCAGAAGGAAGCCTCTTCTAAAGATGATGCACAAGAAAGCCAGCAAACAGTTTGCTGAAGACAAGCAGACTAAGGACATGGATTACTGGAACCATGTCCTGTGGTCTGATGAGACCAAGATAAACTTATTTGGTTCAGATGGTGTCAGGCGTGTGTGGCAGCAACCAGGTGAGGAGTACAAAGACAAGTGTGTCTTGCCTACAGTCAAGCATGGTGGTGGGGTGTCATGGTCTGGGGCTGCATGAGTGCTGCCGGCACTGGGGAGCTACAGATCATTGAGGGAACCATGAATGCCAACATGTACTGTGACATACTGAAGCAGAGCATGATCCCCTCCCTTCAGAGACTGGGCCGCAGGGCAGTATTCCAACATGATAACGACCCCAAACACACCTCCAAGACAACCACTGCCTTGCTAAAGAAGCTGAGGGTAAAGGTGATGGACTGGCCAAGCATGTCTCCAGACCTAAACCCTATTGAGCATCTGTGGGGCATCCTCAAATGGAAGGTGGAGGAGCGCAAGGTCTCCAACATCCACCAGCTCCGCGATGTCATCATGGAGGAGTGGAAGAGGACTCCAGTGACAACCTGTGAAGCTCTGGTGACCTCCATGCCCAAGAGGGTTAAGGCAGTGCAGGAAAGTAATGGTGGCCACACAAAATATTGACACTTTGGGCCCAATTTGGACATTTTCACTTAGGGGTGTACTCACTTTTTTTGCCAGCGGTTTAGACATTAATGGCTGTGTGTTGAGTTATTTTGAGTGGACGGCAAATTTACACTGTTATACAAGCTGTACACTCACTACTTTACATTGTAGCATTTCTTCAGTGTTGTCACATGAAAAGATAGAATAAAATATTTACAAAAATGTGAGGGGTGTACTGACTTTTGTGAAATACTGTATGTGGTAGACCCCCTGGGGCATTGGCTGACAACCTCTGGCGGATCAAGTGAGTTTTTGTTGAATGGTACTAAGGCCGAAGGGATTATCAGTGCCTCACTTACCTCTTTTGGGCACTTTCGATACAATCGGCTCTTAGCAGAATATTCTTTTAAAACAATCATTAATCAGGATAAACCTGACAACGAATTTACCTCCCTATCATGCCAATTAGCAACAAGCGCTCCCACCAGGCCGCGTTCTTCTCACATCTGCAGCCTGGTGCTGCTGTCAATTACTCCGCACACTACGCAGATCTGTTTAAGTTTTGCCAAGTTGCTGATTAGATTATGCCACGCTGAAAGATCGCCTTCACGCTGGCACTTGTACAAGCCACACCAGCGTGATGGTCAAATGAGCCACATTAAAGCCTCGGGGGCCCCCAGATGCTTTCCACTTAAATAATCTGATGACATATGAAGGCCTGTCTGCTCAGCCGATACCAAGTTTACAGAACGGAATCAGGAACAGACTGTGAAGCAAATGAGCCGGGATTTCCCGACTTTTATCTCCCGACGGGAAGATTTGAGGTTAACGGAGTAACGCGCACACACCACAGTGGCCCCAATCTAAAGGGGAACTTGTCTGGTTAGGAGAGAAAAACAGAGAACATCAGCCCACATGTAACTATATCGAATTTTTTTCTAGTGTTGAAAGGTGATGCGAAGGCCAAAATCAAAAAAAGTTTTTTCGTGGATTTTTAACCACTTAACCGCTTCCCGACCGCTGCATGTAAATATACGTCGGCAAAATGGCACGGCTAGGCAAAAGCACGTATATATACGTGCCCTTTCATTGCCTAGCCGTGGGGTCGCGGTCCTGAGCTCCGTGACCACGGCCGTGGGACCAGCGGACCCCATCGCCGCTGGTGTCCCGCGATCGGGTCACAGAGCTGAAGAACGGGGAGAGGTCTGTGTAAGCAAACCTCTCCCCGCGCTTCCTACACTGCCTGTCACTGATCGGCTGTTCCCTGTCATCGGGAAAGCGATCAATGACGTCAGACGCCAGCCACGCCCCCTACTGTGAAAAAAAACACAACACGTCACACAAACTCCTCCCCGCCCCCTAGTGGTTAACTCCTTAACTGCCACTGTCATTTACATAGGAATCAGTGCATTTAAATAGCATTTAAAGCGGGATTCCACCCTAAAGTGGAACTCCCGCTTTTCGGAACCCTCCCCCCCTCCGGTGTCACATTTGGCACCTTTCAGGGGGGAGGGGGGAGGGGGGTGCAGATACCTGTCTAAGACAGGTATCTGCACCCACTTCCGGCATAAACTCCCGTGGGAGTTTACGCAAGTTCCTGTCCCGGCGCGCTGTCTGCTGGGACACACACGTGTCCCGGCAGACAGCGCTGAAGATTCTCATTGCGCCGCGCGACTCGCGCATGCGCAGTAGGGAATCGGGAAGTGAAGCCACTTCCTGATTCCCTCACCGAGAATGGCGCCGGCTACAGCAGAGAGCCGAGCGAGCGATCGGCCTCTGCTGCCGACACCGCTGGAACCAGGGACAGGTAAGTGTCCATTTTTTAAAAGTCAGCAGCTGCAGTATTTGTAGCTGCTGGCTTTTAAATTTTTTTTTTTTTCAGTACAGTCCCGCTTTAAATAGCACTGATTTCTGTATAAATGACAATGGTCCCAAAAATGTGTCAAAAATGTCCGATGTGTCCGCCATAATGTCGCAGTCACAATAAAAATCGCTGATCGCCGCCATTACTAGTAAAAAAAAAAGATTAATAAAAATGCTATAAAACTATCCCCTATGTTGTAAACGCTATAACTTTTGCGCAAACCAATCAATAATCGCTAATTGCGATTTTTTTTACCAAAAATATGTAGAAGAATATGTATCGGCCTAAACTGAGGAAAAAAAAAAAATTTTTATATATTTTTTCGGGATATTTATTATAGCAAAAAGTAAAAAATATTGCATTTTTTTCAAAATTGTCGCTCTATTTTTGTTTATAGCGCAAAAAACAAAAACCGCAGAGGCGATCAAATACCACCAAAAGAAAGCTCTATTTGTGGAAAAAAAAGACGCCAATTTTGTTTGGGAGCCACGTCGCACGACCGCGCAATTGTCAGTTAAAGCGACGCAGTGCCGAATCGCAAAAAAAGGGGCCTGGTCCTTTGGCTGCCAATTGGTCCGGGGCTGAAGTGGTTAAAGTGGTGTTTCCCCCAAAATGACAACATTATGTAGTTTTGCATTAAATCTGACAATAAAAAATAATTGGATAAAAAAAAAAAAAAAAAAAAAAATTCACTTACCTATTTCTCCCTTTTGCTAGGTGGTCCCACAAAATCTGCGTCTTCCTCAGCCCGGGCTAGAAACATCACTTCCCCTCGGCAGTCAGTCATCTGGGACCCGTGACAGGTCCCAGATGACTGTGCGGCGTATAACGGTGTGCGGCGCCGCTCACGCATGCGCAGGGGGTGCCCGGCTGTGAAGACGTTTTGACGTCACTTCTGCCCTGCAATGGTATAGAGACAGGTGGGGGCCATCTTTCCCTCACTCGTCTCCATACCCAGCAAGGGAGAAGGTCCGATCGCCTCCGCCATAACCAACGGCTCTGGTAAGTGATCTTGCAGTGAATCCGCCGCAGAGACCACTATTATCAAAAAGCGGACCGCCGGCCAAAGAAGAGGATACCGGGGTTATGGTAGGTAGCTGCTGCCATAACAACGATATTCCTCTTCAAAGTTAGGACGTATATTGGCGTGCGGCAGTCTGGAAGTGGTTAAAGGATTATATTCTTATTAAATATTGAATTTTTGGGGGGGCGCAAACAAACTGAAAAAATCAGAAAAAAAACCCATCAATTACAGCCTCACTTTGCCCATCAAACACTGCCACTGTGCCCCACATTATGCCACTTTGCCCCAAATGCTGCCAATGTGCCCATTAAATCCTGCCACTGTGCCCCAAATGCTGCCACTGTTCCCTTCGAACACTGCCACTGTGCCCCAAATGCTGCCACTGTGCTCCAAATGTTGCCACTGTGCCCCCAAGTGCTGCCAGTGTGCCCCAAATGCTGCCACTGTGCCCAATTAATGTTGCCACTGTGCCCAAAGGGCTGCCAGTGTGCCCCAAGTGCTGCCACTGTGACCCAAATGCTGCCGCTGTGCCCCAAGTGCTGCCACTGTGCCCCCCACCGTCTGCCCGGCACTTACCATGTCTCTAGTGTGCAGCGGGTGACAGTGGCAGGCGGCAAGCGGTGTCCTCCATTTCATCCCGACCCCTAAGTCTTCTCCCGCGTTCCTCCTCTCCTGCAATGATTGGATGCCTGGTAGGCGTCCAATCACAGCGTCTGTGATTTCAGCCAATCAGGTCACAGGTAACACAGACCCGGCAAGCCGACAGCTCTAATCAGGTGCTTCCAAAGAAACCCCACCGCTGTAATTCAGATGCCTGGCGCCCGACAAGGGGTCGACCACCTGAATAGATAGACATGCTCTATCTATTGGTGATAGAGCGGTGCAGGAGAGGGGGGCGGCACTCCTGCGCCCTCTATGGACGCACCGCCACTGCTGGGATGCCATTACAGTTTATGTGTGTGTAAAGGCAGGCGTCTCAATACTTTTGACAATATAGTGTACCATGCAGCCATCACTGGAGGGCAGGTAGACAGGAAGTGTCTGAAAAGAGTCTGCAAGGGATCATCAGCACCGAGATGTAAAAAAATAAAATAAAAGAGATGTCAAAACAGGATTTTTATTGAAAAAAAAAAAAAAGTAAGTACGCAGCAAATCTCCTAAAAGAGATTCAGAGAAGAAAAAAGCGAGCTGTAAATCAGCAGTTGCAGCTTCTACTAAGACGCAGAGATCATCTTCCCTCGTTGTGTCATAATCGATGTCTAACGTGGGAATTGGGCTTATTGTACGGCTCACTTTGCACCTCGGTGAATACAAAATTCCCTGAATGGCATCTCAGCGGCAGCTTGGAAATCGCAGGCTGCTCATTTAGACGCGGCAAACAGCAGGTGGTGAAACGTATGAAAATATTTATAGATCCTAACAAGCAAATTAGAGAACAGAAACACACGTGGCATTATTTGCTGTAATTTGGGTTTAATTGTTGCCTTGGGGGGGGGAAAGAATTTCCAAACTTGCAGAAATGTCGGCTCGTCACCTTATTCCTCATCCATATTCAGAGAGGAATCTGAGAGGAGACGGAGCGCAATCCGCGGCGGGGTCCAAAACCACCGGGCCCTATTGCTGGTTACTGTTCATTTTTATTTTTTTTTAGTTGATAAAAGTCTAATTTGTAAATTTACAACATCCAATAGCAATCAAGAAAGGACGGACAGTTCTAACGTAGCTAAAAAAAGCAAACGAAACGCCACCGTAAAGTAGACATGTGCAATTCGTTTTTTTTTTTTTTCGTTTTTCTTTTTTTTTTGTTATTTTCGTTCGTTAGTTTTCGTACGAATGAACGAATTATCCAAATAACGAATCGTAACGAATCATTCGAATCGAACGAATCCGAAAAACAACGAAAATCATAAAAAAACTAATTAGAAACAACGAATGTACTAATGAAGAAAATCCGAAAAACGAAAACGAACGTAAAAATTCGTACATTCGTAACTTTTTTTTTTTGTTGAATTGGTAATTTTCCGTGTCCCTTACAATGGTGCTGCTAAACGTGCTTCGAATGGATTGAACAAAAAAATTCGTACATTCGTAACTTTTTTTTCGATTCGTAACTTTTTTTTCGATTCGTAACTTTTTTTTTTTCGATTCGTAACTTTTTTTTTTTTCGATTCGTAACTTTTTTTTTCAATTCGTAACTTTTTTATTTTATTTTTTCGATTTGTAATTTTCTGTGTCTCTATTGAACAAAAAAATTCGTAATTTTTTTTTTCGATTCGTAACTTTTTTTTCGATTCGTACCTTTTTTTTTTTTTTTTCGATTCGTAATTTTTTTTTTTCAATTCGTAACTTTTTTTTTTATTTTTATTTTTCAATTTGTAATTTTTCCGTGTCTCTATTGAACAAAAAAATTCGTACATTCGTAACTTTTTTTTCGATTCGTACCTTTTTTTTTTTCGATTCGTAAATTTTTTTTTTCGATTCATAAATTATTAAAATGTAATAATAGCATACACATTACATCAAATTATGAATTATGCTCCGATTACGAATCTACGAATGTTACGAATGTTACGAATGTACGAATAAATACGAATGCGTCCGAAAATTAAACTAAAAAAAACCGAAAAAACGAATCAACGAAAAAATAACTCTTACGAATGTACGAATCGTTACGAATACGAACACAGACGACTTACGAATCGTTACGAATCCGAACAACGACGACTTACGAATGTACGAATCGTTACGAATCGACGGAAACGAAGAAAACGAAACGAAAAAAAAACTAATTTTTTTCGGAAACGAAAATAAACAAATGTTTTTGTTGTGCACATGTCTACCGTAAAGTGGCACTGAATTTTTTCATATTTTATTTATATCAGGTAAATGCCATCCCAGTTGTCGTAGTTACAGAAAAAGGATAGCCCTGGTGATTGCAAGAACATACCTGAAGGTAGAGAGGCAACAGAGGGTAATGACAGTGGAGGGTAGCCACCCAGACAACGTAAGGGAGTACCAAAGAGGCTGTGCGGCAGCACAGGAGTCACTGAGCAGCCCAGGTTTACACTAATGCCGCGCACACACGATCGGACATTCCGACAACAAAATCCCATGTTTTTTTTTTCTGACGGGTGTTGGCTCAAACTTGTCTTGCATACACACGGTCGCACAAAGTTGGTCGGAAATTCAGAACGTCAAGAACTCGGTGACGTGCAACACGTACGACGAGCCGAGAAAAATGAAGTTCAATAGACCAGTGCTGCTCTTCTGCTTGATTCCGAGCATGCGTGGCACATTGAGCGTCGGAATTGTCTACACACGAGCGGAATTTCCACTAACGGATTTTGTTGTCGGAAAATTTGAGAACCAGATCGCAAATTTTGTGTGATGGAAATTCCGATGGAAACTGTCCGATGGAGCCTACACGCGGTCGGAATTTACGACAACAAGCTCCGATCGCACATTTGCCGTCGGAAAGTCCGACCGTGTGTACGGGGCATTAGAGACAGGGGGTGCTCAGAGATGCACTTAGAGACATGAGGCACACAGGTGCTGCACTTTGAGACACAAGGTGCATAAGGGGCACACTTGAGAACAGGGGTACATTTGGAGACATGGGTTGTCCAGGGATGGAAATGGAGGCATGGGGAGCACAGGAGGTCCACTTGGAGGCACATGGTGCACAGGGATGTATTGGGCAACATGGGGTGCACTGCACAAAAGGTGCACTTGGAGACATGGAGTGCAAAGGCAGTGCTCTGGGAGACATGGGGTGCACAAGGGCAGACTTGAAGACATGGGGAGCACAGGGGGTGCACTTGGAGACACATGATACACAGAGGCACACCTGAAGACATGGATGCACAGGGGGTCACGTAGTGCACAGGGGAGCAAATGGAGACATGGGATCCAAAGAAGGTGCACTTGAAGACATGGGGTACACTTTGAGACACATACTGCTCAGGAAGCATACATGGCAACATGAGGTGCGCAGGGGGTGCACTTGATGACAAAGGGAGCACAAGGGGTGCACTTGGCAACATGGGGTGCACAGGGGAAGACTTGGAGACATGGAGTGCACATGGGGTGCACTTGGCAACATAGGATGCACGAGGAGTGCACTTGATGACATGGGGTGCACAGGGGTACACTTGATGGGAGAGGGTGCACTTGAAGACATGGGGAGCGCAAGAGGTGAACTTGAAGACATGGGGAGCACAGGGGTGCATTCGAGACATGGAGTGCAAAGGCAGTGCACTGGGAGACATAGGGTGCACAGGGGCACACTTGAACACATGGGGAGCACAGGGGATGCACTTGAAGACATGGAGTTCAAAGGCAGTGCACTGGGAGACATAGAGTACACAGGGGCACACTTGAACACATGGGGAGCACAGGGGGTGCAGTTGACACATGACACATAGGGCACACCTGAAGACATGGATGCACAGGGGGTGCACTTGAAGACTTGGAGAACACAGGGGGTGCACATTGAGACACAAAGTGCACAGGGGAGCAAATGGAGACATGGGATACAAAGGAGGTGCACTTGAAGAGATGGGGTGCACTTTGAGACACATGGTGCACAGGGAGCATACTTGGCAACATGAGGTGCACTTGATGATATAGGGAGCACAGGGGGTGCCCTTGGCAACATAGGGTGCACATGGGCAGACTTGGAGACTTAGGGTGCACAGGGGGTGCACTTGGCAACATGGGGTGTACACGGAGTGCACCTGATGACATGGGGTGCACAGGGAGTGCACTTGATGACATGGGGTTCACAGCGGGTGCACTTGATGGCATGGGGAGCACAAGAGGTGAACTTGAAGACATGGGGAGCACAGGGGTGGACTTGGAGACATGAGCTGGAGCTTAGGTAAAGAGATCCATGGTTGAAAGGCTGAGCCACGTGCCGCCTGGCCCTGTGAGATCAGAAAAAATCTGAAAAGCTCAGGGAGTACCGAAGGCTTTGCTGAGACGCAGGATTCATGAAGGTGCCTAGGGGTGCATTGAGAGATATAGGGGTGCAGAGGGGTGCACTTGGAGCAGGACGGTGTCCCCTGTGCTCAGGGGCGGACTGACTATTCGACCACTCGGGCACTGCCCGAGGGCCCTGGGCCACTAGGGGGCTGCCAGCCTAAGTAAAACCAGGGACAGTATGTAAAAATCTGTGTTTTTTTTAACATCTGTTTCTGAAATGTCCCTTACTGACATCCTTTTGGTCTAAAAATCCTGAGATTATAGCTGCCCCACCTCTCCAGTACCTTCTCAGCCAATAGAAACATGTCTGTGTATACTGTGTGTACATGTCTGTGTATACTGTGTGTACATGTAGGTGTATACTGTGTGATTGTATACTGAGTGTGTGTATACTGTGTGGCCCCATAATCTCTGATTGCCTGGGGGCCCCATAATTTCCTATTGCCCGGGGGCCCCATGAGTTGTCAGCCCGCCCCTTCCTGTGCTGTTTTCTGATTGGTCGAAGAACTTGCACTCATAAACCCAGAAGTGCCGATGGCCGCCCGCCATGGAGAAGACCCAAAGCTGTATTCCCTGGAGGGGTGAGTGTTACAACAGATGCATCAAAACAAAAAAGTGTGCACGATCATAAGCCGGCCATACATGGATCGAAATGGGGCCACTGGCCAGTTCAGTAGGGACCGGCCAAATGTACCCAGCTAAGCAAGCTGCAGAGAAGGACCCTTGCTCTCCATGTGGAAGCAGTAGTCTTTCTGCAGAGGTCCAACACAGATCAATGGGGGCTGTCCTGTGTCAGGCATTGGTGGATGCAGCCAAGAGCTAGTTTACATGGCGGCTGTGCCATATCTAAGCCAGCATTAGTTAGAAGTAGATTCTGATCATGGATGATGGCTGAAGAAAGAATGAATACCTGGAAGTGTTGCCACACTTCTCATGAAGAACTATATCAGGTGACAGGTCCACTTTTGGAAGATAAATCCGAGGAGTAGAGCTGGTGGACAGGTGACCGCGATACTAAATACGGGACGGACGGGAAATGGTAAAAACTCGAGTTGTCGCTGTTGTGGGTCTAGCGATGAATTCCTTTTGGTTAAGCCAAGCAGGCAGAATAATTCATGCTAAAGTGACATGTTAGCCGTTAAATTTTATTACACGGGGCTCTGAAAACGTCGTGTTTATCTCAGCCGTAAAATATTCCTAAAGAGAACGCTAAAAAAGAAGAGCCTAAAAAAAAGAGACTCCAATTATCAAGACAGATGCAAGCGCGGCCGACCAATAACCGCCAGGGGAGAGCGCTTGACCACGCAACACCGTTATGGTTTGTTCAGGTGATTGGACACATTATTCTGGCTCCTATAAATGTCTAAAACGCACAAAAAATTATAAAATTTAGGAAGATGTTAAACAAAAATGTTGTCAAAATTTTGGTGATCTTTGTTACTAACCCCTTCCTGCCTTGGCATGCCTTTAACTGGGTCTGTACGGCCGGGGGGGGGGGGGGGGGGGGGGGGGGGGGGGGGGGGGACACAAGGACCTGCCGATCATGTGCCCATAGTGATTGACTGATGCGTTTTACCAATCCCCCAGGGCTTAGTCATCGAGCCCTAGCTTTATGACTAAGCCCCAAGGGTTGGGCAAAACGCGTCAGTCCTTGGCTTGGGAGGCTGAGGCCGTACCCCCTCCTAAAAACCTGCCGATCATGTGCCCATTGTGATTGACTGATGCGTTTTACCAATCCCCCAGGGCTTAGTCATCGAGCCATAGCTTTATGACTAAGCCCCGGGGGCTGGGCAAAACGCGTCAGTCCTTGGCTTGGGAGGAGTCGAGGCCGTACCCCCCTCCTAAAAAATTGAGCACTAATCTGCATGCTCACCCCATAGGCATAAATTCCCCTTCCTCCCAGTACAAATCTACCCCCCTGCTGAAATCCCCCCTCCCAGTACTCTCTCCCTATATGCCCCCAGCACAAATACCCCCAACCTCAAAAAAAATCCCCCTCCTAGCACAAATCCTCTATCCCACAAATCTCCCCCCCCCCCACTCGCACAAATTCCCCTCCTCTAATTCCCCATCTTAGCACAAATCCCCCGCCCCCCCCCCAATTTTCCCCTCCTAGCACAAATACCCCCCAATCATCCCTACTAGCACAAACACCCCCCCCACCCAAAATAAATATAAATTTAACTTCTCCCATATTACTTTTATAGCACAAACACCCTAAATCCCCCCTCCTAGCACAAATCATGTTTCCCCATCCCCCTCCCAACACAAATACCACCAAATCATCACTCCTAGCCCCCCCCCCCCCCAAAATAAATATAAATTTAACTTCTACCATATTACTTTTATAGCACAAACACCCTAAATCCCCCCTCCTAGCACAAATCATGTTTCCCCATCCCCCCTCCAAACACAAATACCACCAAATCATCACTCCTAGCACCCACCCCCCCCCCCCAAATTTGTCCACCTAGAATGAGTCTTACCCACTGACGCACCCCCCCCCCAAATTCCCCTTCTCAACACAAATCCCCTCCTCCCCAATCTCCTTGTGGTGCCCCCCCACCTCACATGATATCACAGTGCCCAGGACAGTCGTCCCTCCTGCCCACCCCTTGTCCCGGCCCTGCTTCCAGGAGACCAGACCCCCAGGGATTACTATATCACAGCTATCCCAGGAGACAGTGTGCCATCAAAGGTGCATTTGCATCACAAGATTTAGAGCATGTGCAACTGCACTGTGCCTGCACACATTCCTGCTGGCCACTACAATGGCCGATATACCAGAAAACGGCTGGTCTCAAATACCTTGCAGAGACTGGAGGAGCGTCTGCGTTTGCACTGGATTTTGGAAGATGGCGGCGCAGAAGAGGAACAGGAAGAGGGGATTGATGCGGCGGTGAAGTTCTGTTTTAGGAAAGGTAATTAATGTTTGTTCTTCCTATGTGTTAAGAAAAGTTAGGGCCAGTTCACACTGGGATCGCACACAAGAGCGTTCCTGCTGTGTGCGATTTTACGGGCAGAAATCGCACCGGAACGCGGAGAAAGTAGTGCATGCATTATGCACCGCTCCAAATCACATGATACTGTGGTACCGTGTGATCTGGTGCCCGCAAACGCATTGCATTTGCGATCTGTGTCTGGAGGTGCACTGGCAGTGTAGACATCGCACAGGACTGGCATTCTGTGCCCCTTTCCTGCGCTCTGGTGTGAGCCGACCCTTAGGCCCTAATTTGTCAAAGTATTTGACTATCGCAGAAGTGGAACTGTTGAATCTCAGTGTGTTACTGTATTTGCTGATTTATTAGTTGAACATTCCTTTAAAGCAGTGGTCTCCAAACTGTGGCCCTGGGGCCGGATGTGGCCCTTTGCTTGCCTTTATCTGGCCCTTAAGGCATTATACCTGCCACTGACACCAACAATGGGGCACTATTCCTTCCACTGACACCAACAATGGGGCACCATCATACCTCCCAACTTTTTGAGATGAGAATGTGGGGCACCTATCAGCAAAAGTTTGCAGGCATAGGACAAACCCCTGGCCACGCCCCCTTAAAGAGAATTGTACAAAAAACAAGATTAGTTAAACCCACAATTGCTTTTTTTAACCACTTCTATTCCTGTATATTGGCTTGGAATATTGGAATTTCCAAATGCAGATGAAAGGTTTAGTGCTGGAAAACACTTTTTGATAGATAAAAAGTGTATTTTATATACAACTATATAGATCAGACCAAAATTAGGGACAAATGAGGAGGAATGAGGGACAGAGGGACATTGCTCCAAATCAGGGACAGTTGGGAGCTATGCACTATTCCTTCAACTGACACCAACTAATTCTCCCTAATACCAAAGATTGGGCATTGTTTACGCCCACTAAGCTCAGTCAAGCCCCCTGAAGGACAGTAAACTGGTCCTTTCTTTCGAAAGTTTGGAGACCCCTGTTTTAACTACCTCCTGCCCGCCATATAGACAAATGGCGGTGGGCGGGATCCTCTCTTGTTTTGGGATGAGGTTATACGATGTCGCCCCAGTCTCACCGCGTTTGCGTGCCCGGGGGGGCATGCAGAGTGGCCATCACAGCCGCGCTGTGTCACTGGGACACGGCGCAACCCTGACCTTGGTAAAGAGCCGATGATGCGGCTCTTAACCCATGTGATCAGCTGTGTCCAATCACAGCTGATCACATGTAAACAAGGAAATGCCGGTTATCGACTCTCCTCTCCTCACACTGACAGAGTGTGAGGAGAGGAGAGCCGATCACCTGCATTTTCTCGCAGGGGAAACCTGTACATGGAATCAGTGAAGCCACAATAGCGCCCATCAGTGATGCCAATTTATGCCCATCAGTGATGCAAGTCAGTGCTGCCTTCCAGTGCCCATTAGTGCCTGCTCATTAGTGCCACCCATTAGTGCCACCCATCAGTGCCCATCAGTGCTGCATTTTTGTGCTGCCTATTTGTACCTGTCTCCAGCCCACCTGAGTACCATTCACCAGCCCATCAGAGTACCAGAGTACCTGTCTCCAGCCCATCAGAGTACCCGAGTACTGTCCACCAGCCCATCGGTGTACCCGAGTACCGTCCACCAGCCCATCGGTGTACCCGAGTACCGTTCACCAGCCCATCGGAGTACCCGAGTACCGTTCACCAGCCCATCGGAGTACGCGAGTACCGTTCACCAGCCCATCGGAGTACGCGAGTACCGTTCACCAGCCCATCGGAGTACCAGAGTACCGTTCACCAGCCCATCGGAGTACCAGAGTACCGTTCACCAGCCCATCGGAGTACCCGAGTACCGTTCACCAGCCCATCGGAGTACCCGAGTACCGTTCACCAGCCCATCGGAGTACGCGAGTACCGTTCACCAGCCCATCGGAGTACCCGAGTACCGTTCACCAGCCCATCGGAGTACGCGAGTACCGTTCACCAGCCCATCGGAGTACGCGAGTACCGTTCAGCAGCCCATCGGAGTACCCGAGTACCGCTCACCAGCCCATCGGAGTACCCGAGTACCGTTCACCAGCCCATCGGAGTACGCGAGTACCGTTCACCAGCCCATCGGAGTACCAGAGTACCTGTCACCAACCCATGCCTCATAGAATATATGTTGGGGTGTTTGCTTTTCAAAATTGAGTCATTTTGTGGGTGCTTCCATTTTCTGGGTGCTCCAGGACCTTCAAAAGTGTGATAGGTAGGAATGAAATTAGATGTGTAATTTATGTCCCAATAATGACTGAAGGTGCTCCCTGCATGTTGGGCCTCTCTATGTGGCCAGGCTGTGTAAAAGTCTCACACATGTGGTATCGCCATACTCAGGAGTAGTAGCAGAATGTATTTTGGGGTATAACTTGAAGTATGCATATGCTGTGTGTGAGAAATAACTTGTTATCATGACAATTTTGTGTTAAAAAAAAAATAATCTCTTAATTTTACCAAGAATTGTGGGAAAAAATGACAACTTCAAAAAACTCACCATGCCGCTTACTAAATACATTTGACTGTCTACATTCCAAAAAGGGGTCATTTAGGGGGTATTTGTACTGTCCTGACATTTCAGAACCTCAAGAAATGAGAAAGTCTGTCGGTACATCAGGTGTGATCAACTTTTAATGATTTGCACCATAGATTGTAGACTCTATAACTTTCACACAGCCCAAATAATATCCACTAATTTGGGTTATTTTTACCAAAGAGATGTAGCCGTATAAATTTTGGCCCAAATTGATGAATCTGAATCTGAAGCTTCCTTCCAACCACTTTGCATATTATTTTATATATACTGGTGTGAGAGCGCTGAAAGCTGAAAATTGGTCTGGGCAGGAAGGGGATAAAAGTGCCCGGTATTGAAGTGGTTATGGACCTTGCTATGTGCACTGGTCCAAATTAGACATGTGCAATTCGTTACGTTTTTTTTTCGTTTTCCATTAAAATTCGTTATATTCGTTCATTCGTTATCGTCCGAATGAACGAATGATTCGCTAAAAATTTTAATGAATTTTTCGAATCGAACGAATATGAAAAACAAACGAAAATCCGAAATAACCAAATTAGAAACAACGAAACTACGAAAGAAGAAAATCCGAAAAACGAATACAGGAACAACGAAAATCAAAATGAATGAAAAAATTCGTACATTCGTAACTTTTATTTTTTTGTTGAATTGGTAATTTTCCGTGTCCCTTACAATGGCGCTGCTTAACGTGCTTCAAATGGATTGAACGAAAAATTCGTACATTCTTAACTTTTTTTCCATTCGTAATTTTCCGTGTCTCTTAAAATGTAATAATAGCATACACATTACATAAAATTATAAATTATGCTCCGATTACGAATCTACGAAAACAATGTTACGAAAGTACGAATAAATCAATCTTACGAAAGTACGAATGTAACTAAATCTACGAAAATACGAATGCGTCTGAATTTCGAATAAACGAAAATTAAACGGAATTAAACGGAAAAACGAATCAACGAAAAAATAACTCTTACGAAAATACGAATCGTTACGAATACGAACACCGACGACTTACGAAGTTACGAATCGTTACGAATCAACGGAAACAAACAGAAACAAAACGAAAATAAACTAATTTTTCTGTTGTGCACATGTCTAGTCCAAATCATTTGGTGGAGGGGGGATTATGATGTGGGGTTGTCTTTCAGGGGTTGGGCTTGGCCCCTTAGTTCCAGTGAAGGGAACTCTTAAGGCATCCACATACCAAGACATTTTTGACAATTTCATGCTCCCAACTTTGTGTGAACAGTTTGGGGACGGCTCCTTCCTGTTCCAACATGACTGCGCACCACAAAGCAAGGTCCATAAAGACATGGATGAGGGAGTTCGGAGTGGAGGAACTTGACTGACCTACACAGAGTCCTGACCTCAACCCAATAGAACACCTTTGGGATAAATTAGAGCGAAGACTGCGAGCCAGGCCTTCTCGGTAAACATCACCTCACAAATGCACTTCTGGAAGAATGGTCAAACATTCCCATAGACACACTCCTAAACCGCCTTCCCAGAAGAGTCGAAGCTGTTATAGCTGCAAAGGGTGGGCCAACTTAATATTGAACCCTACGGACTAAAGCCTCCTACACACAATCGGATTGTTGCCCAACCGAGCGCCAGACTTTTGTCCGAAGGGTGTGTGCCAGGAACTTGTCTTGCATACTAACGGCACACAATTGTCGGCCAACAAACACGAACACAGTGACGTACTACGAGGAATTTCTTGAGCTCCACCCTTTGGGCCCCTTCTGCTAATGTTGTGTTTGGTGAGCATTGATTCTGAGCATGTGTGTTTGTACTTTGGACATGTGTACAGACCATATGAAAATCTGACAATAGACCGTTGTCTGCCGAAAATTGACTAGCCTGTCATCCAACATTTGTTGGTGGAAAGTTGGACAACAATTGTCTGAAGGAGCTTACTAATGGTTAGATTTTAGGCAAACAGTCTGTCAACAGACAATCCCCTGCCGAAAATCCGATCGTGTGTATGAGGCTTTATGCCCCGTACACACGGTCAGAAATTCCGACCACAAAATCCGTCGGATTTTTTCCAACGGAGTTTGTCCGACACTGGTGTTGCATACACACGGTCGGACGAAGTTGTCGTAAAATCCGATCATTCTGAACGTGGTGACGTTCGTTGCGTACGACGGGACTACGTAGAGGCTAGTAGCCAATAGCTTTGGTCTTGTAATGTGATCTGAGCATGCGTGGCACTTTGTCCGTCAGAATTCGCTACACACGATCGGAAAAAGTCCGATAGGACTTTGTTGTCGGAAAATTTGAGAGCAGGAGATAAAACTTTGTCCGTCGGAAAATCCGACGGAAAAAGTCCGATGGAGCCTACACACGGTCGGAATTTCCGACAACATTGTCCGATAGGACATTTTCCGTCGGAAAATCCGACCGTGTGAATGGGGCATTAGACTGGGATGCCATTAAAGTTCACGTGTAAAGGCAGGCGTCGCAATACTTTTGACAATTTAGTGTATATATTATTTTTTGCTCTTGGGTTTAAATACATTTCAACTAAGGGAAAAAAAAAAAAAAAATCAGAGTCATGGCCGACTGACAGCGCAGCCAGGCGCTCTTAGTTAACTATCGGATGTGATGTCTAATTGATCTCCTGCCAGTACAATGTTACGACTCACAGGAGCTGGATGAGAAATACATTAGAGTTCCTAATCTCTTGTTAGTGTCTCCCACTTGAGATAATGCATAGAGAGCGGGGATATGAAGAGCTGCAATCATGTAGCAGCAGGAAGACAATGCGAGGAGCCAGCAACGTTTATGTGAGCGTAATCCCGCTCTCTCCCCGGAATGCCTTTCATGTCGGAGCGCCGCTCATTATCCGATCAGTCTGCAACTTGTTAATAGCAAACAGAAGGGGGAATCAATTAGTTGGCTAAACAGCTTTTTTGGAAACGATGGAAAAAAAATTTGGACTCGGAATAGAAGCAAACAAAGCGAAGGCGGAGATTTATGACACAAACCAGAGACCCCCGACGCGTTTCCCAGAGATTGCGCTGTGCATGCGAAGGGCAACGTTTCATCCTCGGCTTCCATTCCAAACTTTTCAAGGGCGATTCTTAAGGCCCGTACACACGATCTGACTTTTTGACAATCAACATGCAAATTAGCTGGTTTGGACCAACATCCGACCGCGTGTACGCTCCATCGGACCAACTTTTTCCAGGTTTCATCGGACTTTTGTTGGCTGTGCGAACGGACCAACTTTCTGCCAACAAAAGTCCGATGGACCAAAGTCCGACCGTGTGTACACAAAACCAACGGACTTTTGTACAAACCAATGCAGAACCAATGCAAAAGATCAGACAACAATACAGAAGTTGACCAAAGGTGGCGGTAAAGAGCAGAAAAACCAAGTGATTTGGTGAAAGTTGGCTGAAAAAGTCCTGCCGTGTGTATGCAATACCAACTTGGGGCCAACGCCCTTTGGACAAAAATCCACAGGAAAGTTGGTCCGCGGTCCGATCGTGTGTACGAGGCTTAATACGTCACGTCCTCAGACTCCTCAACACTTTTCTGATGGCTACTTGCAAAGCTGACTCTAGGCCTCATTGAGGAAGCTGCAGATTGCCTTTTCCCCTTTTCCCCTTTTTTTGAGTATCTTAACCACTTCCCTACCCACCCATAGTCATATGACGTCCACAAGGTGGATCTCCCATCCTGGGTGGACGTCATATGACGTCCTCCCATTCCCGGCCGCCTAGGGGGCGCGCGCCTGCGGCGTCGCTCAGGACCCGGTGCGCGTGCCCGGCAGGCCGCGATGTCCGCCGGGCACACCCGCGATTGCCTTGGAAAACAGCAGGACCGTGGAGCTGTAAACACACAGCTCCACGTCCTGTCAGTGGAGAGGAGACCGGTGGTGTGTTCCCAGTACCGAGGAACACCGATCGGTCTCCTCCCCTTGTGAGTCCCCTCCCCCCACAGTTAGAATCACTCACATAGGGAACATATTAACCCCTGCAGCGCCCCCTAGTGTTAACCCCTTCCCTGCCAGTCACATTTACACAGTAATCACTGCAATTTTAGAGCAACGATCGCTGTGTAAATGTGAATGGTCCCAAAAATGTGTCAAAAGTGCTCGAAGTGTCCCCCGCAATGTCGCAGTCACGAAAAAAAAAAATCACAGATCGCCGCTATTACTAGTAAGAAAAAAAAAATGCAATAAATCTATCCCCTATTTTGTAGACGCTATAACTTTTGCGCAAACCAATCTATATACGCTTATTGCGATTTTTTTTTACCAAAAATATGTAGAAGAATACGTATCGGCCTAAACTGAGGAAAAAAATTGTTTTTAAAAAAAAAAATGGGATATTTATTATAGCAAAAAGTAAAAAATATTGTGTTTTTTTCAAAATTGTCGCTCTTCTTTTGTTTATAGCGCAAAAAATAAAAACCGCAGAGGTGATCAAATACCACCAAAAGAAAGCTCTATTTGTGGGAAAAAAAGGACGTCAATTTTCTTTGGGTGCAACGTCGCACGACCGCGCAATTGTCAGTTAAAGGGACGCAGTGCCGAATCGCAAAAAGTGCTCTGGTAAGGAAGGGGGAAAAATCGTCCGGGGCTGAAGTGGTTAAAGAGGAACGACAGTCGGCTCACATAATGTGTAATAAAAACATCTTTGCCATTCTGAAGCTTCCCTCCAACCACTTTGCATATTATTTTATATATGCCATGATTCTGTACTTGCCAAATATGCTGCAGAATTCTCCCTCCACTGAGTCTGCCTGCAGCCATTTTAACTGTGGGCAGCTGAAGCTGCTGACTCTTCACTTCCTTGAATTAGACAGACACACCTCCAGCTCTGCAGCTCTCGTTGGCCCTCTTATGACTCATTCCCACTTCCCTTCCTGGCAAACTCTCAGGAGAGTGAGAGAGAGAAAGAGCTGTGCATGATGTCATAAGCCTAGGCTCATGACCAGACAAGAAACAGGAAGTGGGCTGTATAAGGGATTTACTGGCAGAGAAAAAATGTTTTACTATCCAAAGTTAAAACAACAACAACAACAAGGGGTGGAAGATTTAATAGATGGGAAGTTGAAAAAATGACTGTGGGCCAGTTCACACCATAGTTTTTGGTACGTTTTTGATGCAGTCCAGTGCTTTTTTCCCCCTTATTTTTTCTTAACCTTAAATAAGGTTGTAGGTGCGTTCCAGTGCGTTTTTGATGTGTTTTACTAAAGTGACCAAAAGAAATCAAATATGAGCAAACCAATATAAAAAAAATAGTTCACAATTAATAAATCATAAATTATCAGTCCCCTTTAAAAAGAGTATTAGGTCCCTTTCACACGGGCAGACCGTTCAGGTTTTTTTAGGCAGCCCTGAATGGACGCTCCATACAGCTCTATGGAGCGACGGATGCCAGCGGTGACATGTCCGCTGACATCCAACCGCTCCTCCGACCTGCTCCGATCCGCTAAAGTTTGACGGAGGAAAACCCTATTTTTCCATCCGTCTGCGGATCGGATGAAAACGGACTCTACGGTCCGTCTTCATCCGATCCCACATAGAGGAGAGCGGCGCTCTGACAGCTCCATCCCTGCACAGTGTGCAGAGACCGACCTGTCATCTGCCTGCTTAGCGGGGATCGACGGAGCGATCCCCCGCTGAGCAAAGCGGAGCCCATACAAGGACACGTCCGCATGAAAGGGCCCTCAGGCAAGAAACAGCGCTAATGTTGCACCACAAATAAAATGAATTATAATAAAACAAAGCAGCAGCTTGACGTAAGATACACACAATAATAAATAGAGAAATGAGAGAAACTGCGCTAAAAGGTCCCAATTATTGCAGGAAAATTCTTGCCGACCAGCCGCCGCAGTTTCACTGCGGCAGAATGGCACGATTACGATGGTTACGTTATGTCGCTTTGCCTTGTGGCCACTAGGGGCACGTGTGCACGGACCTGATGCGAGTGCCCGGCGGGCGCGATGACTGCCAGGCTCCCGTGATCGCTCGTGACAGAGCGAGAACTGGGATCTGTCTGTGTGTGTAAACACACAGATCCCAGTTCTCTCAGGGGAGTAGAGACAGATCTTGTCTTCATACTAAGTATGAACCACAATCTCTCTCTCTCCTCCTAGACAGTCCCCTCCCCCTACAGTTAGAACACACACAGGGAACACATTTAACCCCTTGATCGCCCCCTAGTTGTTAAACCTTTCCCTGCCAGTGACATTTATACAGTAATCAATGCATTTTTATAGCACTGATCGCTGTATAAGTGTCAATGGTCCCAAAAATGTGTCAAAAATGTCCGATCTGTCCTCTGCCATATCGCAGTCCCGATAAAAATCGCAGATCACCGCCATTACTAGTAAAAAAAATAATAATAATAAAAATGCCATAAATCTATCCCTTATTTTGTAGACGCTATAAATTTTGGGCAAACCAATAAATCTACGCTTTTTGCGATTTTTTTTTTTACCAAAAATATGTAGAAGAATACATATCGGCCTAAACTGAGGAAAAAAAATTATTTTGATAAAAAAATGTGGGATATTTATTATAGCAAAACGTAAAAGATATTGTGTTTTTTTCAAAATTGTCGCTCTTCTTTTGTTTATAGCACAGAAAATAAAAAACACAGAGGCGATCAAATACCACCAAAAGAAAGCTCTATTTGTGGGAAAATGTGTGAGTAAATGAGCAAAAGCTCTGCTGACTTCTATTATCCAATCGTGTGCAAGAAAATATTTCTTTCTTTTTTTTTTTTCATTTCCTTGCATGTGATTGGGTATCCTATGCAAAGTGAAGCTTTACCTCATTTACTAAGCTCTGCAGCAGCTGCACTTGCAGAGTGCAACTGCAATTTGTAAAGTGCTCAGTCTATTTGCCTTTAGTAAATCAACCCCATAGTGTAGGCATCATCCACACCATCTAATAGTCATAAAACCGCACTTACGAGCATTAAAAAACATGCGCGTATCAACATATTCACCAAACCGGCAACAATGGCAACAACTTCCGGTTCAGTTCCTGCATGTGGAGACATCACGGGAGAGGCTCTGTCTGACACGTTTCGTCATAAACAGACGTCTTCCAAGCCTACAACTTTATGACTTCATGATATGCGTTATCACATCTAAAAGGGAAAAAGGGAATTCGTGTGCCTTTAAATCATGTTTTTTTAAAGTTATTTTAAAACTTGTTTATAAAGTACTTGGCGATTTTATATGATAGTTTTGTACCCCTGCAGAGGCACATATAAAATTCCTTTTATTGTAAGATTCAGAGATGAAAGGGGTTTGGTGAAAAGATGAATTACCGTATTTATCGGCGTATAACACGCACCGGCGTATAACACGCACCCCAAGTTTAGGAGGGCATTTTAAGGAAAAAAAGTATTAGGAGGGAAGTTTAGGGAAAAAAAACACTTACATTTAAGCGTCATTTGCAGCTTGCCCAGCGCCATTTGCAGCTTTGCCCAGTGTGATTTGCAGCTTGTCAGCGTCATTTGCAGCTTGCCCAGCGTCATTTGCAGCTCGCCCAGCGTCATTTGCAGCTTTGCCAAGTGTCATTTGCAGCTTGCCCAGTGTGATTTGCAGCTTGTCAGCGTCATTTGCAGCTTGTCAGCGTCATTTGCAGCTTTGCCCAGTGTGATTTGCAGCTTGTCAGCGTGATTTGCAGCTTGCCAAGCGTGATTTGCAGCTTGCCCAGTGTGTTTTGCAGCTTGCCAGCGTCATTTGCAGCTTGCCCACATTTAAATTTTCCGCCTAGAAAGACCGCGCCGCCGGAAAAGACCGAGCGCCGGCGGAAAAGCCTGAGCCGTCTGTTCGGCTCCCCTCGCAGTCCCGCCTCCCTGCTGTTTCGGAAGCGAGCGCAGGGAGGCGGGACTGCGAGCGGAGCTGAACAGACAGATCGGTCTTTTTCGGCGGCCCCCTTTTTTTTTCGGCGGCGCTCGTTTTTTTCCGCCGTCGGTTGCTGTTTTTCGGCGCCGTTTGATTTTTTTGGGCACTTTTTTTTGGGAGATCGGCGTATAACATGCACCCACGACTTTCCCACGATTTTAAGGGGGAAAAAGTGAGTGTTATACGCCAATAAATACGGTATACTGATTTGAGGATTTAGGGTTGGTGCCAAATGGAGGGAGGGGGGTTGGTGATATTGGGCATTACCCAATAATTTTATATATTAGAAAGTGAAGGGAAATCTCCCTAATTGAGAAGTGAAGGAAAATCTGCCTTACTCTATCCAAAATGAAAAAAATGTCTTTAGTTCTGTTTGAAGTATCTATGATTGTCCAGTTTTACCGCTGGGTACAAAAAACAGAGTTAATCAGGAAATCTAACAATTGGTTCAGCATTGGATCCCAATTAAAAGGCAATCATTTCCCATCATCAATCATGAGAAGACAACGGCAGGAAACTTAGAATAATATTTCTTTTGGGTCCATCATTAAGATGTGACTGCAGGACGAAGGTTAAGTATGTATAAACATGGAATAAGTGTGGGGAGAGAGGATTGGGGTCCGGATCCCGTTACAATTTATCACCTGGCGTCATAACCGATCAATGGAATAATGAGTAATCACAGCTCCATATTGTCTGTTGACACAGAGCGATCCCCACATCTGTTACAAAGCCAACGATTACACGTTCAGAGGTCCACTGGCACTGAAATTCTATCTGGTGACCCCGATAATTGGCGCTGTTAACCCCCCCGACCCCTCGTTATCACTTGTCCCCTCATTAAAGTCAGCTTGGGTACTGCGAAACATTAACATGCTGAGCTGCACCCATTAGTTCCCTTTGCATAAAGTCATCACTGTGAAATGTCTGAAAAATGTGCGAGCCAATTTAAATTCCTTAAAGAAATATATAAATATGAAATACTTCAAAGTGCAAATGCACAAATTCCAGCCATACCAAACCCCCTCCCCACCTGGCCTCTTCATCTCTTCAGTAACAGTAATATAATGACGGCATACAGCAGACCAGCAAAAATTCCATTTTTACAGCCCGGTCTGTCCAAGGTTAGTATTTACTTTACTGTACCCATGCTCAGAATTGGTCAACAATATCACCAGCATTCAAATGATTAGACATGTGCACACTGAAATATTTTGTTTTTAGTGTTTTAATCCGAAAAATGTATTTATTTAGTTACTCCCGAAATTTGTTTTTATTTATTTTGTTTCGCTAAAAAACTGCATTCGTCCGAAAATCCGAAATAATTAAGGTCGAATCTGTCATTGAAGGCTTATGGTGTCTGTCGAATGTTCTAAGAAGATTTGACGGAGCAGCTAAACTGTACGACGCCGCAATCGTACATTTCCGGTCGAATGTTCTGCCTACAAGCTATAGTAGAATTCTAATGTTGGATGACACTAGTAATCAGGGGCGGACTGACCATTCGGCCACTCGGGCACTTCCCGAAGGGCCCCCGGGCAACTAGGGGGCCCCACCAGGGTTGCCAGCCTCAGTAAAACCAGGGACAGTATGTAAAAATCTGTGTTTTTTTTATATCTGTTTCTGAAATGTCCCTTACCGACATCCTTTTGGTCTAAAAATCCAGAGATTATAGCTGCCCCACCTCTCCAGTACCTTCTCAGCCAATAGAAACATGTCTGTGTATACTGTGTGTACATGTATGTGTATACTGTGTGATTGTATACTGTGTGGCCCCATAATCTCTGATTGTCTGGGGCCCCATAATCTCCTATTGCCCGGGGGCCCCATGAGTTGTCAGTCCGCCCCTGCTAGTAATAATTATATTTATTAATTATTATTACTAGTCAACCAACATTAGAATTCTTCTATAGCCTATGGGCGGAGCATTTGACCATAAATGTCCGCTCGCCGACTGCTTCGTCGAATATTCATGTCGAATCTTTTCTCTCTATGTAGAATAATCTTGGACTAATAGAGCTAAGGTTAGGCACATTCGACCACAGGTTCGATGGACACTGATCGCTATTGTCAGCGTCATGTCGAATCTCCTATTTATATCGAACTGTTGTCACAACGAAAATGAAGATAAAGCATTTGTTTATGTCGGATCTTTCGGTTTTCAGATTCTGCACATTCGTTATTGTTTGTTAAAACGATAACGAAAATACCCGAAATTCGGAAGAAAATGCATTCAGATGAAAACTAATGCACATGTCTACAAATGATGTCAAAATTGGAGTCAATTGGAAAGGTGGTTGTTGTAGGAGGTTTACAGTGGACTTTAAATGGCGCTTGAGAGTTAAGTACCGTATATACTCGAGTATAAGCCGACCCGAATATAAGCCGAGGCACCTAATTTTACCACAAAAAAATGGGAAAACGTATTGACTCAAATATAAGCCTAGGGTGAGAAATGCACAGCTACTGTAAGTGGAAAAGAGGGTCAACAGTGCCCATTTGCAGCCTCACTGAAAGAAGGAGAGAAAAAAGGAAAGAAACAAATAAAGAAAGAAAGAAGGAGAGAAAGAAAGAAGGAAAGAAGGAGATAAAGAAAGAAGGAGAGAAATAAAGAAGGAGAGAAGGAGAAAAAGAAAGAAGGAGAGAAAGATAAAAGGAGAGAAAGAAAGAAGGAGAGAAAGAAAGAAGGGAAGAAGGAGAGAAAGAAAGAGAGAGAGAAAGAAAGAAAGAAGGAGAGAAAGAAAGAAAGAAAGGAGGAGAGAAAAAAAGAAGGAAAGAAGGAGAGAAAGAAAGAAGGAGAGAAAGAAAGAAGGAAAGAAGGAAGAACGAAAGAAAGGAGAGAAAGAAGGAGAAAAAGAAGGAAAGAAGGAGAGAAAGAAGGAAAGAAATAAAGGAAGAAAGAAGGAGAGAAAGAAAGAAGGAGAGAAGGAGAGAAAGAAAGAAGGAGAAAAAGAAAAAAGGAGAGAAAGAAAAAAGGAGAGACGGAAAGAAGGAGAAAAGGTAAGAAGGAGAGAAAGAAAGAAGGGAAGAAGGAGAGAAAGAAAGAAAGAAAGAAAGAAAGAAAGAAAGAAAGAAAGAAAGAAAGAGAGAAAGAAAGAAAGAAAGAAAGAAGGAGAGAAAGAAGGAAAGTAATAAAGGAAGAAAGAAGGAGAGAAAGAAAGAAAGAAAGAAAGAAAGAAAAAGAAGAAAGAAAGAAAGAAAGACAGAAAGAAAGAAATACAGAAAGAAAGAAGAAGGAGAAAGAAAGAAAGAAGGAAAGAAAGAAAGAAAGAAGGAAAGAAAGAAGAAAGAAAGAAAGAAGGAAAGAAAGAAAGAAGGAAAGAAAGAAGGAGAGAAAGAAAGAAGGAGAGAAAGAAAGAAGGAGAGAAAGAATGAAAGAAAGAAGGAGAGAAAGAAGGAAAGAAGGAGAGAAAGAAAGAAAGAAAGAGAGAAAGAAAGAAAGAAAAAAAGAAGGAGAGAAAGAAGGAAAGAAGGAGAGAAGGAAAGAAAGAAATAAAGGAAGAAAGAAGGAGAGAAAGAAAGAAGGAAAGAAAGAAAGAAAGAAAGAAAGAAAGAAAGAAAAATATCCCATAGTTTGTAGACGCTATAACTTTTGTGCAAACCAATCAATATACGCTTATGGGGATTATTTATTTTTATTTTTACCAAAAATATGTAGCAGAATACATATTGGCCTAAATGAATGAAGAAATTACATTTTTAAAAAAAATTTTTTTTTTTTTGGTTTGTTTATAGTGCAAAAAAATAAAAACGCACAGGTGATCAAATACCACTATTTGTGGGGAAAAAAGGACATCAAATTTTATTTGGGTACAGCGTCACACGACCGCGCAATGGTCAGTTATAGTAACGCAGTGCCTTATCGCAAAAAAATGGCCTGGTCAGGAGGGGGGGAGGGGGTAAATCTTTGGGAGGTCAAGTGGTTAAAAAAAAGAAATTGAAAAAATATTCTAAAATGTTTTTTCCAACAAACTTCTAGTGATGTGTGGGCAGCTTCTCCTGACTCCTTTGTGAGTTCAGTACAATAAAAATGACACCGACTGCGATTAATCTTTAATAAGTAGAATCAGCTGTGGCATGTATGTTCCATATTCAATAACATTGTCTCTGTATTCTTATTCAAGTGAGAATACTGTACAGTGTAACATTGTACTTCAAGGTTGGATGGGAATGTTACATCAGAGACGGTTGTAACTCTTGAACTGAAGGACACTTCCTTCTTTCTTTCCTTATCCTGTTGTATACAGTCTTTGTCTTTGTTTGTATCTGTTGTTTTCTTGTTTTTCTTTTTTTTTCCTTTTGCTAGAAACACAAAAAACTTATACATTCCATACCTCTGTCAATGAACTACCGGTATTTGTTTTGTTTTTTCCAAATTCTTAGACCCTCTACCCCCCTTTTTATGCTTCAGTCTTAACCACTTCCCTACCGGGCACTTTCACCCCCTTTCTGCCCAGGCATTTCAGCTGAATGACAATTGCGCGGTCATACAACACTGTACCCATATGAGATTTTTTATCATTTTCTTCCCACAAATAGAGCTTTCTTTTGGTGGTATTTAATCACCTCTGCGGGTTTCAGTTTTTGCTAAACAAATAAAGACCGAAAATTTTGAAAAAATAAAAAAAAGTTTTCAGAGCTTGTTATACATTTTTGCAAACAGGTATTTTTTCTCTCCTTCATTGATGGGCACTGATGAGGCCGCACTGATAGTCTGCACTGATAAACACTGATTAGTTTGGCAATGATGGGCACTGATAGGTGTCACTGATGAGGTGGCACTGGTGGGCACTGATCAGGAGGCACTGATAGATGGCACTGAAAAGGCAGCACTGATAGGTGGCACTGATGGGCACCACTGAAAGGTAGCACTGATAGGCGGCACTGATAGGTGGCACTGATGGGCAGCACTGAAAGGCAGCACTGATAGGCAGCACTGATAGGAGACACTGATGGGTGGCACTAATGGGCACTGGTAGGAGGCACTAATAGGCAGCACTGATGATGAGGCACTGGTGAGCACTGATAGGCACTGGTGGCACTGGTAGGTGGTGGGCCCTGCTTAGCAGTACATGAGCCGGTAATCAGCTTGTTTTTTCCTCCTCACACTTTCAGCATTAGGTGATGGGCACTGATTGGCAGCACTGGTGGGCACTGATAGGCACTGGTGGCACTGGTAGGTAGTGGGCCCTGCTTAGCAGTACATGAGCCGGCAATCAGCTTGTTTTTTCCTCCTCACACTTTCAGCATTAGGTGATGGGCACTGATTGGCAGCACTGGTGGGCACTGATAGGCACTGGTGGCACTGGTAGGTGGTGGGCCCTACTTAGAAGTACATGAGCCGGTAATCAGCTTGTTTTTTCCTCCTCACACTTTCAGCGTTAGTTGATGGGCACTGATTGGCAGCACTGGTGGGCACTGATAGGCACTGGTGGCACTGGTAGGTGGTGGGCCCTGCTTAGCAGTACATGAGCCGGTAATCAGCTTGTTTTTTCCTCCTCACACTTTCAGCGTTAGGAAAAAAAAAGCAGATTACCATCTTCTGTTTGCATCACGTGATCACATGGTAAAGGGTCGGTGTTCTGCCGAGAAAGGCCCCCCCAGCAGATAAGGTCCCCCCTGTACTGCGCATTCGCAGGGCCAGCGCAGTCCGAACCACAACGGAGCCGCCGGAAATAGCCAAATCTGAACACAGTGAGTCAGCTCTACACGGCGCCTGCGTTACAACACTGTTTAAGGGCCCCTCACGTGCTCGCTTCGATCGCCACGCTTCGGGCACGGCCTCGCTCCGCTCAGCATATTTTTATTCTAACTCTATGTCCCCTTGGATGGTGGGGCTCGAACCTGGACTGCGCAGGCGCCGTGTAGAGCTCACGATCAGCTGTTCATCTTGGGAGACTTTCGGCGGCATCCGTAGTCGTTCGTACTGAGCAAGCGCTGCGCCTGCGCAGTAGAGGGGGGACCTTATCCGTCAGGGGGGACCTTTTTCGGCAAGACACCGGGATTGGGCCTTTACTCCGATCTGTGATCAACCGAGTCCCAAGGACTTGGTGATCACAGAGCGTGCCGCGCGCACACCTCAGGGCATGGGAGGACCTCCATGTATACCCTCCTGGCAATTTAGGACTGCGCTGTAGGCGTGTTTCAGCTATAGTGTGGGCATCAAGTAGTACCCTGCATATGGTCTCCATTGGTGTGTGCAGCCTATAGCATTAGGGTGGGCACCCCAGAGCACAATCACACATGTGTGTATATCAGCTGAGCACGGGGCGGTGTCAGTAGGGCAGAGATTGGTGGCAGTAGGGCAGAACTTGGTGGCAGTTGGGCAGAGATTGGTGGCAGTAGGGCAGAGATTGGTGTCAGTAGGGCAGAGCTTAGTGGCAGTAGGGCAGAGATTGGTGGCAGTAGGGCAGAGCTTGGTGGCAGTAGGGCAGAGATTGGTGGCAGTAGGGCAGAGATTGGTGACAGTAGGGCAGAGATTGGTGGCAGTAGGGCAGAGATTGGTGGCAGTAGGGCAGAGATTGGTGGAAGTAGGGCAGAGATTGGTGGAAGTAGGGCAGAGATTGGTGGCAGTAGGGCAGAGATTGGTGGCAGTAGGGCAGAGATTGGTGGCAGTAGGGCAGAGATTGGTGGCAGTAGGGCAGAGATTGGTGGAAGTAGGGCAGTGGATGGTGACAGTTTTTTTTTTTTTTACTATTCTTTACAATTTTATTTTTTTATACATTTTTACAATATGTTTTATTATTCTTTTACACTTTCTATTTTCGGACCCCTGTTGAATGGCTTTGGTGAAATATCCACAGTCTAAACAGAAACTTTATGTCTCACTGTTTTGAGACAGAGAAAGGGATTGAGGACAGAGATCCCCCAGTCCTCTCTGCAGCCTCAGCTGCTCTGGGCAGTGATTGAATGGGAAGAGCTCTGAGCTGAGCCGCTTTCTGTTCATTTACAAGCTGGTAAAGTAAAGTGAAGGCCCAGAGGTTAGTGAACGGTTTGTGGTTTGCTGCATCGGACAAAGAGAATTATATTCGGAGATTATGTTTTAAAGATCAGAAGTAATTCTTCAGCTCCTATCTTCTAGTACATTGGTCTCCAAACTGTGGCCTGCGGGCCTGACGTGGCCCTTTGCTTGCTTTTATATAGCCCTTGGAGCACTATTCCGTCCACTGACACCAATGATGGGACACTATTCCTCTCACTGACACCAATGATGGGGCACTATTCCCCCACTGACACCAATGATGAGGCACTATTCCTCCCACTGACACCAATGATGGGGCACTATTCTTCCCACAGACACCAATGATGGGGCACTATTCCTGCCAATAATACAAATGTTTCCTCCCACTTACACCAGAGATGAGGAACTAATCCTCCCGCTGACACCAATGATGGGGCACGATTCTTCCCACTGATACCAATGATGGGGCACTATTCTTCCCACTGACACCAATGATGGGGCACTGATCCTCCCACTAATACAAATGATGGGGCACTATTCCTCCCACTGATACCAATGATGGGGCACTATTTCTTCCATTGGCACCAATGATGGGGCACTATTCTTCCCACTGACACCAATGATGGGGCACTATTCCTCCCACTGACACCAATGATGGGGCACTATTCCTCCCAATGACACCAATGATGGGGCACTATTCCTCCCACTGATACAAATGATGGGGCACTATTCTTCCCACTGACACCAATGATGGGGCACTATTCCTCCCACTGATACCAATGATGGGGCACTATTCCTCCCACTAACACCAATTATGGGGCACTATTGCTCCCACTAATACAAATGATGGGGCACTATTCCTCCCACTTACACCAATGATGGGGCACTATTCTTCCCACTGACACCAATGATGGGGCACTATTCCTCCCACTAATACAAATGATGGGGCACTATTCCTCCCACTGACACCAATGATGGGGCACTATTCCCCCCACTGATACCAATGATGGGACACTATTCCTCTCACTGACACCAATGATGGGGCACTATTCCCCCCAATAATACCAATGATGGGACACTATTCCTCCCACTAACACCAATTATGGGGCACTATTGCTCCCACTGACACCAATGATGGGGCACTATTCCTCCCACTGACACCAATGATGGGGCATTTTTCCTCCCACTTACACCAGAGATGAGGAACTAATTCTCCCACTGACACCAATGATGGGGCACTATTCCCCCCACTGATACCAACGATGGGGCACTATTCCTCCCACTGACACCAATGATGGGGCACTATTCCCCCCACTGATACCAACGATGGGGCACTATTCCTCCCACTGACACCAATGATGGGGCTCTATTCTTCCCACTGACACAATGATGGGGCACTATTCCTCCCACTAATACAAATGATGGGGCACTATTCCTGCCAATAATACAAATGATTCCTCCCACTGACAGCAATGATGGGGCACTATTCTTCCCTTTGACACCAATGATGGGGCACTATTCCGTCCACTGACACCAATGATGGGGCACTATTCCTCCCACTGACACCAATGATGGGGCACTATTCTGTCCACTGACACCAATGATGGGGTACTATTGCTGACACCAATGATGTCATTTTTTTTTACTTCCACTGACCACCAAGCCTGTGACATTTTCTACTCCCACTGGCCACAGTCCGGCCCCCCCTAAAGTTTTAAGGACAGTAACCTGGCCCTTTCTTTTGAACCTTTGGAGACCCCTATTGTAGTATAAAGTGGACCTCCCTAACCCAATCATGACTTTTCTTTAGGGTCAGTTCACATCAGGGGTGCGTTCTTCTTCTTGTGCAATTCCTGCGCCATTTGAGTGCAGCGTGTTTGCAGCCACTCATTTGAAGAGGCTGAAATCGCACTGCGCCGCACCAAAAGTAGTGCGAGCACCGCTATAAAAACGCCATGAAACCGGAATGCGCGGTACTTCTGTATCATGTGATCGAGTGCGGTTTTTTTTGGGTGTCGCTAGCATTGCAGCAACACCCGCGATGCAGATCGCATTTTGAACGCAGAGCAGGAAACGTGCACGGGACGCGGGTTTTCCCCGCACCGCGTTCCGGTGTGAACCGGCCCTCAACTAGCCTCGTGTTTCTTCGGTAGACGTAAGATGCGCGCCCAAACCCCTGAGGCTGGGTTCAAAGCTACGGGCGCCAACAAAACGCGCACGCATTTCCACGCATTTTTTTTTTTTTACATGCACTTGTGCGTCACGTGTCGGGTGGCCTATTCATTTCACCTTCAACCTAACCACCTTTCCGGAATCATCTGAGGACGACGCGTTAGATCTTCGACAAACGCCGCAAATTACAGCGGCAGGGCCCCGTGGACGCTCCATTCCCGGCGATCTCGTCTCAATTACCTCGGCCTCAATTTGCGCCGATGATCTGTACAATGGTGTCAGGCCCGCGGGGCGACCGCCGCCGCCGCCTGCACATCTGCTAGAAAAAAGGTCACCGGCGGCCACAGGAAAACAGACAGAGCGTCAGCTTCCAGGAACGGCGCTGACAGATCCCTGACATTTGCAGCATGGAGGCGAGCGCGTCCTTTCCGGGTAACATAAGCTCGCCTGGCAGGCCGCGCTCCCAACATATTGCGTCTAATAAGGTATAGGTCAGGGCTGCGCGCCGCACACAGCTGCTGGCCCCGGGATACAGCTGCTTATTGGATCAGGAGAGAAAAAAGAGTTTGTTTTCTGCCTTTTTTTTTTTTTTTTTTATCGTGGAGATTTAAAGCCACCGCCGGGTGTTTACAATGGAAAGAGATTGGAAACAAACATTTGGAAATGATCGCAAAATCAGGGCCGAAGGATCCAGAGCCGCAATCAAAGTGAGCTAAGCTCTGTTCACTGTGTCGTAAACATTTCTAAAATATAAATAAATAAAAATATTATGAATAAATATAAATAAATAATCACCATTTATAAAAAAAAAAAAAAAAAACAATTGCCCTTTCCAAAATAAATACATAAGAAAAAAGAATAAATATAACAATATAAAATAAAAAAATCGCCATTTCTAAAATAAATAAATAAATATAAAAATATAACTAAATAAAAACATGTTTCAAAAAGAAATAAAACAATTGCCATTTCTAAAATAATTACATAAATATAATATAATATAAAATAAATATAAAAAGAATAAAAAAAAAAAAACAACTGCCATTTCTAAAATAAATACATAAATATAATATAAAAAAAATGCATAAATATAAATGAATAAATATAACAATATAAAATAAAATAATCGCCATTTCTAAAATAAATAAATAAATATAAAATATAACTAAATAAAAACATGTTTCAAAAAGAAATAAAACAATTGCCATTTCTAAAATAATTACATAAATATAATATAATATAATATAAATAAATATAAAAAAAATAAATAAAAAACAACTGCCATTTCTAAAATAAATACATGAATATAATATAAAATAAATGCATAAATATAAAAATAATAAATAAAATAATCACCATTTCTAAAATAAATATAATAAAATATAACTAATCAAAAACATTTTTTTAAAATAAAAATAAAAAAACAACTGCCATTTCTAAAATAAATACAAAAATATAATATAGAATACATACATAAATATAAAAATAATAAATAAAATAATCACCATTTCTAAAATATATTTTATTATATTTATTTATTTATTTTAGAAATGACGAATATTTTATTTCATATTTTTATATTTCTAAAATAAATATTATATAAGAGAAATAAATAAATCTAAAATAAATAAAGAAAGAAGATAAAAAAGGAAGCAGCGCCAGAACAGACAAAAAATTACTATATAACAGACAGAGATAATTCCAAAAAATCACTGTGTCCAGTCCTAGGTTTTAAAGTCCAAATGCAGCTGGAATGTTATGAGCACAAAAAACAGCTAGGGTAGATAGAGCACAAGTTGAAGAGAATGTCCACATCAAGGATAATCACAGAATCAGCACCGCAGTGAGGTAATGTATTTGGTGACATAGGATCCCTCCACCAGTGTTGCTATGCTCTTACCAGAAGTCTGAGCATATAAAGCTCTGTGGAAATGGCTATGGATATCCTGGCGATGAAATCCTGCGATCACCCAATGGATAATATGAGTCTGGCGTCCCTTATTCCTCCCGGTACTCCAGTCATACACTCAGCAGTGCATTGTAGTGTAAAAGAAGAGAAGGGGTACCTTTTCCATGTGTTTCTTAAGAAACACATGGAAAAGGTACCCCTTCTCTTCTTTTACACTACAATGCACTGCTGAGTGTATGACTGGAGTACCGGGAGGAATAAGGGACGCCAGACTCATATTATCCATTGGGTGATCGCAGGATTTCATCGCCAGGATATCCATAGCCATTTCCACAGAGCTTTATATGCTCAGACTTCTGGTAAGAGCTGATTCTGTGATTATCCTTGATGTGGACATTCTCTTCAACTTGTGCTCTATCTACCCTAGCTGTTTTTTGTGCTCATAACATTCCAGCTGCATTTGGACTTTAAAACCTAGGACTGGACACAGTGATTTTTTTGGAATTATCTCTGTCTGTTATATAGTAATTTTTTGTCTGTTCTGGCGCTGCTTCCTTTTTTATCTTCTTATGCTTGGTGTGTGTATCCCACTTTGAGCGGCGGCCTGCTTTTTTGTCTTCCCCCCCCTTTTTTGGTTTCACCATTTAAGGTGGATTTATGCTTTATTAGCGCGGTTTTAATTTATTTCCAAATAAAGAAAGAAACCTAAAAATATAAAATCAAATATTCGCCATTTCTAAAATAAATAAATACATATAACAAAATATAATATATTCGCCATTTCTAAAATAAATAAATACATATAACAAAATATAACTAATTAAAAACATGTTTCAAAAATAAATAAAAAAATTGCCATTTCTAAAATAAATACATAAATATAATATAAAATAAATACATAAATATAAAAATAATAAATAAAATAATCACCATTTCTAAAATATATTTTATTATATTTATTTATTTTAGAAATGGCGAATATTTTATTTCATATTTTTATATTTCCAAAATAAATATTATATACGAGAAAGAAATAAATAAAGAAAGAAACCTAAAAATATAAAATCAAATATTCACCATTTCTAAAATAAATATAACAAAATATAACTAATTAAAAACATGTTTCAAAAATAAATAAAACAATTGCCATTTCTAAAATAAATACATAAATATAATATAAGATAAATATAAGAATAATAAATAAAATAATCACCATTTCTAAAATATATTTTATTATATTTTTTATTTATTTTAGAAATGGCGAATATTTTATTTCATATCTTTTTTTTTTTTGTTTCATAAATTTTTTTCATATTTTTATATTTCCAAAATTAATATTATATAAGAGAAAGAAATACATCTAAAATAAATAAAGAAAACAAACTAAAAATATAAAATCAAATATTCGCCATTTCTAAAATAAATATAACAAAATATAATTAACTAAAAAAAAACATGTTTTAAAAATAAATAAAACAATTGCCATTTCTAAAATAAATACATAAATATAATATAAAATAAATACATAAATATAAAAATAATAAATAAAATAATCACCATTTCTAAAATAAATATAAAATATAACTAATCAAAAACTTTTTTATTTAAAAAAAATAAAAATAAAACAATTGCCATTTCTAAAATGAATACATAAATATAATATAAAATAAATAAATATAAAAATAATAAATAAAATAATCACCATTTTCTAAAATAAATAAATATAATAAAATATAACTAACTAATTTTTTTTTAAATAAATAAAACAATTGCCATTTCTAAAATAAATGCATAAATATAATATAATATGAGGAAATACATATAAAAATAATAAATAAAATAATTGCCATTTCTAAAATAGATAACTATAATATAAATAAAAAATAAATAAATAGAATTATTGCAATTTCTAAAATAAATAAATAAATAAACAAAATGCTTGTTTTTTTTAGTTTTTACTGTTTATTTTACTTTAGTGCTGCTCATCTCCTGCAGCCTCTTTGTAGCCACATCATCTACATCAGCATTTGTCAGCTTATGAACTAAATCAGGCCTCAAACGCCACCCTGAAGGGCCGTAAATAATGTACAACATATGTAATGCTGGAGAGGAGTGTCAGAGACTGTAGACCTAATATAGGAAATGAGGGTCAGAGAGTGAGGACAGGATACATTGTTGGGTAGGGATATGCCGCAGAAGACAATCCCAACCTGGATACCTCCAGCTGTCTGAGATGGGAATGAGGGACACCTATTAATAAAAGTATGTAGGCATAGGACACACCCCCTGCCACGCCCCCTTTAAAGGAGAATTATACAAAAAATATTAGTTAAACCCACAAGTGCTTTTTTACCACTACTATTCCTTTATATTGGTGTTTGGAATCTACAAATGGAGCAATTTAGAAATCAGATGAAAGGTTTATCACTGGGAAACACTTTTTGAAAGATAAAAAGTGCATTTTATATACAACTATAGAGATCAGACCAAAATGAGGGACAAATGAGGACTAATGAGGGACAAAGGGACTTTGCTCCAAATCAGGGACAGTCCCTCCAAATCAGAGTCTCCAAACGTTCTAAACAGGGACCCAGTTTACTGTTCTTCAGACTTTAGAGGACCAGACTGTGGCCAGTAGGAGTAGAAAATGCCCCGATATCACCGGGAAAAAACAAATGCCCCATCTTTGATGTCATTAGGAGGAAATGTGCCCGATCGTTGGTGTCAGTGGGAGGAGTTGTGCCCCATCATTAGTGTCATTGGGCCCAGTTGTTTGTGTCATTGGTAAAATTGAGCCCCATTGTTTGCTTCAGTGGGAGGAATTGTGCCCCATCGCTGGTATCAGTGGGAGGAGTTGTGCCCCATCGTTGGTATCAGTGGGAGGAGTTGTGCCCCATCGTTGGTATCAGTGGGAGGAGTTGTGCCCCATCGTTGGTGTCAGTGGGAGGAGTTGTGCCCCATCGTTGGTATCAGTGGGAGGAGTTGTGCCCCATCGCTGGTATCAGTAGGAGGAGTTGTGCCCCATCATTGGTATCAGTGGGAGGAGTTGTGCCCCATCGTTGGTGGCAGTGGGAGGAGTTGTGCCCCATCGTTGGTGGCAGTGGGAGGAGTTGTGCCCCATCGTTGGTGGCAGTGGAAGGAGTTGTGCCCCATCGTTTGCTTCAGTGGGAGGAATTGTGCCCTATCATTAGTGTCATTGGGAGGATTTGTCATTGGGCCCAATTTTTTGTGAACAATTGGGAGGAATTGTTCCCCATTGTTGGTGTCAGTGGGAGGAGTTGTGTCCCATCGTTTGTATCATTGGGCCCAATTGTTTGTGTCATTGGGAGGAACTGTGCCCCATCATTGGTGTTAGTGGAAGGAATATTGCCCCAAAGTTGGTGTCAGTGTGAGGAATTGTGCCCTATTGTTGGTATCATTGGGAGGGATTCGCCCCATCATTGGTGTCCTCTGGGCTCAATTGTTGGTGTCATTGGGAGGAATTGTGCCCCATCACTGGTGTCATTGGGCCCAAACGTTGCTGTGATTGGGAGGAATTATGCCCCACGGTTGGTGTCAGTGGATGAAACACAGTGCCCCCAAGGGGAGGAAACCGGAGTACCCGGAGGAAACCCACGCAGGCACAGCGAGAACATGCAAACTCCAGGCAGGTAGTGGTTGGGATTTGGACCGAGATTTAAAGTTTTCCTGTTGAAAAGCTTAGTAATAAGTAAAATATTACCAAACAATTTTTGAGCAAGGAATAATTCTGTCCATTTTTTTGTCGCAAGTCTGAATTTTGTCACCTGGGTTTACAAATGTTTGGATTGTAGCTACAAACTGTGACTAACCTACTAACCTTGTACAAAAATCGTACAGTGAAAATAAAATAAAAGGTCACAAAAAAAACACTCCAGCGGAAAGCGAATTTGTGGTGTCTTTTTTTATTTTTTTGAAGTAGTAATTAGCATTAAATTATTTCCTTCCATTATGTGGACAGCTGTAATGGTTTATGATTAGTTTTATATTAATGATTAATTTCACAGTTTACAGCTGTATAAACACTTGTTTTATATAATTTTTTCATATTATTTATATAAAAGGGTGAAGTTTGGATTTGGGATGATATCATTTTTTGGCTAACTAAATAAATAGGTAGTGCGAGTTTTCCCAGCACACTGACTTCTTCTTTATTATGAATAATAATAATAATAATAATAATAACAACAATAAATTTTATATATATATATATATATATATATATATATATATATAAATAATAATAATTTTAATATTCAAATGATATGTTTAATATTTTTGTAAAAAAAACATAATATTGAAAAAAAAAAAGAAAACAATATTTTAAATATATACAGTGTGTGTGTATATGTGTATATATATATATATATATATACACACATATACACACACTGTATATATTTAAAATATTGTTTTTTTTTTTTTTTTCAATATTATGTTTTTTTTACAAAAATATTAAACATATCATTTGAATATTAAAATTATTATTATTATTTATTATATATATATATATATATATATATATTTTTTTTTTTTATTCAATTTTTTTTTTTTTGTGCCTGGAAAATGTATTCATACCCCCCTTGAAATTTTCCACTCTTTGTTATGTTACAACCAAACACATAAATGTATTTTATTTGGATTTTATGTGATAGACCAACAGAAAGTGTCACATAATTGTGAAGTGGAAGGAAAATGATAAAGGGTTTTACATTTTTTTTACAAATAAATATGTGAAAAGTGTGGGGGGGGGGGGGCATTTGTATTCAGCCCCCTTCACGCGGATACCCTTAACTAAAATCTAGTGGAACCAATTGCCTTCAGAAGCCACCTAATTAGTAAATAGAGTCCACCTGTGTGTAATTTAATCTCAGTATACATACAGCTGTTCTGTGAAGCCCTCAGAGGTTTGTTTGAGAACCTTAGTGAACAAACAGCATCATGAAGGCCAAGGAACACACCAGACAGGTCAGGGATAAAGTTGTGGAGAAATATAAAGCAGGATTAGGTAATAAAAAAATATCCCAAGCTTTGAACATCTCACAGAGCTCTGCTCAATCCATCATCTGAAAATGGAAAGAGTAAACCTACCAAGACATGGCCGTCCACCTAAACTGACAGGCCGGGCAAGGAGAACATTCATCAGAGAAGCAGCCAAGAGGCCCATGGCAACTCTGGAGGAGCTGCAGAGATCCACAGCTCAGGTGGGAGAATCTGTCCACAGGACAACTATTAGTCGTGTCTCCACAAATCTGACCTTTATGGAAGAGTGACAAGAAGAAAGACATTGGTGAAAGAAACCCATAAGAAGTCCTGTTTGCAGTTTGTGAGAAGCCATGTGGGGGACACAGCAAACGTGGAAGAAGGGGCTCCCAATAAAATACATTTATGTTTTTGGTAACATGACAAAAATTGGAAAATTTCAAGGGGTATGAATACTTTTTCAAGGCACTGAATATATATATATATATATATATATATATATATATATAATCCTAAATTCCTAACATTGTTCACATGCTGTGGTGGATGTTCCTGGATGGATCATAAATGGGTAACAATTGCCCTTTGCTGCTCCCCCATGCACCTCAATCAGGGGCGGACTGACCGATCAGTGATTCGGTCGCCGCCCGAGGGCCCGGAGCCATTAGGGGCCCGTGACGGGCAAACGAGAGGCCCCTTGAAGCGGCTGCATTAATACCGCTAACGGCGCGCTGCTCCCTGCTGGCCCCTCCTTCCCCCCCGTCGGACGGGAGGGAAGGAGGGGCCGGCGGGGAGCAGCGCGCCATTAGCGGTATTATCGCAGGTTCTTCAGTGCAGTGGCGTTGCTATGGGGGGTGCGTTGCTATGCACCCGGCTCCGCGCTGCATTGAGAGGGGCGCCGCGGCTCCCTCCTTCCCCTTCGGGATCTCCTCTCCTCCGTGTGATGTGCGGGGAGAGTGGGGGAGGAGGGAGTGAGGCCGAGGCAGAGACAAACTGGTTGCCCGGGGTCAGACCGTCCCCACACAACTCCACACGTGGCCGCAGATCTCTGTCCCCCTAGGCACTCGCTGCCGCTTTGATGTGTACACAGGCTGGGAGGAAGAGCCATGGATGAGGAGGGTCACAGACACCATCCACGCTACAGCACCTGCCCTGAGGTATGCAACAGGGGTATTGCAGAGGAGGGGGACATAGTGGTTGGGGGGGGGGGGCATTGTCAGGTAACAATTATGCTATGGGGGGGGGGGTTAGAGGATATCTGCTGGAGGGTGCTCTTTTTGTTTTGGGTTTGAAAGGACTTGTACTAGAAGTAGGACGGGGGCAGATTTGAAGTTTTACCCCCTCCCCCCAGCGCAATTCCTATCCCCTCCCAAAGCACCTCCTAGCACATATCCTTGAACCCCCTCCCAAATCAAAGATCCCATCCCGGCTCCATCTACTCCCCCAATCCCATCCAGCTCCACCCACTCCCCGATCCCATACCCGCTCATCCATCCCCACCGTTCCTGATCCCATCCCCACTCCATCCATCCCCCCTGATCCTATCCCCGCTCCATCCACCCCCCCCTGTTCCTATGCCTGCTCCATCCATCCCCCTGATCCTATTCCCGCTCCATACATCCCCCTGATCCTATTCCCGCTCCATCCACCCCCCTGATCCTATTCCCACTTAATCCATCCCCCCTGATTCTACCCCCGCTCCATCCATCCCCCTGATCCAATCCTGGCTCCATCCATCCCCCTGATCCCATCCCAGCTCTATACATCCTCTGATCCCATCCCGGCTTTATCGATCCCCTGATCCTATCCCGGCTCCATCCATTCCCTGATCCCATTCCAGCTCTATCCACCACCCCAATCCCGGCTCCATCCTTCCCCCCAATCCCAGCTCCATCCATTGTGGTAGGTTAAAGGGGGAGAGCCGCACTGATGCACTAGCCTGCTTAGTGGTGGGGGGTGACACCATGTATTACCGCACCAGGTGACACCAACCCTAGCGACGCCACTGCTTCACTTCACTCAAAAAAAAATTTTTCACTCACCCGATGCCTGTAATAATACCGCTAACGGCACGCTGCTCCCCACCCGCCCCTCCTCTTCTTGTCCATCCTAGACTCCTAGGTGATACAGTGCAAGGCTTCCACTGTATAACCTAGGAGTCTAGAATGGACGAGAAGAGAGGAGGGGCCGGCGGGGAGCAGGGTGCCGTTAGCGGTATTATTACAGGCATCGGGTGAGTGAAATTTTGTTTTTACTGGAGGGTCGCCATCGGAGAGAGGGGGCAGTACACATGTATGGGGCCCGGGGAACACTTCAGTGTGCTCTCCCCACACTGTCCCCCCTGTATTCTCTCCCCCCACACTGTCCCCCCTTTGTGCTCTCCCCCTCCCCACACTTTCCCCCCTGTGTGCTCTACCCCCCCCAGTGTCATTCTGTGTCCCCCCCCAGTGTCCCCCTGTGTGCTCTCCCCCCCCCCCCCAGTGTCCCCCTGTGTGCTCTCCCTGCCCCCCTGTGTGCTCTCCCCCTCCACAGTGTCCCCCTGTGTGCTCTCCCCCTCCACAGTGTCCCCCTGTGTGCTCTCCCCCTCCACAGTGTCCCCCTGTGCAGGTGTGGCTTGGGACGCAGGGGGCCCCATAATCTTCTATTGACCGGGGGCCCCATCAGTTGTCAGTCCGCCCCTGACCCCAATTTTTATTTTTGTAATCAAAAGAAAGAAAAAATCTTGAACATAATATTGAAAAAAATAAAAATTTAATTTTTTTTTTAAGTCTTGAACATCATAAAAACCATAACCCTCACTCTACACTGTAACCTGATCTCTCTTGCTTTTTTGCCTAATTCATAGCACAGATGTTCTAAGTTGGAGCTTGTCATCTGCCGATTGCAGGTGGTAAAAATGAATATTCAAATGATATATTTGATATTTTGTAATCAAAAATTAAATATTGCAAAAAGAAAAAGAAGGAAAAAGCAATAAAGCGTGATAATATATATAGATATCTATATATATTTACCTATCTATGTATCTATCTATCTATCCATATATATATATATATATATATATATAGATATAGATATAGATATAGATATAGATATAGATATAGATATAGATATAGATATATATATATAGATAGATATATAGATATATATAGATATATAGATAGATATATCTATGTAAATATATCTATCTATCTATCTATTTATCTATCTATCTATCTATCTATCTATCTATCTATCTATCTATCTATCTATCTATCTATCTATATATATATATATATATATATCTATCTATCTATCTATCTATCTATCTATCTATATATATATATATATATATATATATATATATAGCTATATCTATATATTTTTTTTGTATATACAGTATGTACTGTAGATAGATAGATAGATAGATAGATAGATAGATAGATAGATAGATAGATAGATAGATAGATAAATCCTATATTCCTAATATTATCCATGTGCTGTGGTGGATGTTTCTGTCCTAAATGCTCTTTACTGATCCCCCTGAATCCCCATTTTTCAAGGTTGATAAAATATTTTTCTAGTCTTTTTTTAAAATACATATTAAACATGATATTAAAAAAAGAAAAAAATATGATATATTTAATATTTTTTTATTCACAAAGAAAAAAAAATTAAGTATTATAATGCAAAAAGAAGGAAAAAATCTTGATTATAATAAAGAGTGATTTTATTATTTTTATTTATTATTATTATTTTTATTATTAGTAGTAGTAGTAGTGGTATCATTGTACAGAATTTATATAGCGCCAACAGTTTAATATTAATAATAATTATATTTATATATATTGCTGTGGTGAATGTTTCTGTCGTAAATGGGCAACAGGTGCTTTTTCTGACCCCCCTGCACCCCACACTTTCATGTGCACCTGAGAAGACGAATAGTGAAAGCTCTTCAGGTTTCTCTGAAGGTCTCTCTGGCGTCTCTTTGCAAATGAACAGCGGGGTGGATGTTGTAAATTTCCTCTCCGTATTATGACGAGGAGAAGTAATGCTCCCAGTTAAGCCTTCAGTGTTTTGGGATCGGCAATAAAGGCCGTTATTTATGCACTGTCCCCGCGCTGCCCCGACTTCTGCATCTGCCCAGATTTATCTGCGCGCCGGGTGACCCGCGGTGGAGGCGATCGCCCCGTTCCTGCGACACGCACCGCCGCGCGCTTCTTAAAGGTTACCACAATAACTCAGCGCTGCCAGGAGACTCGGCGACCCGGCACATCCTGCGAGGATGCTAAACTTTTTTTTACCTGGCAGAAGAAGATGAAATCATAATCCGGAGTACAGAGAACCGGCGGTGGCTTCTGGCCAGGAGAAGACATAGGGGGTCAACAAAAACTCACAAAGCGTAAACGCGCCCAAACTGGGCGCTGGCGCATTCAAGGTGCCCTGTATTCTATTCTTTCTAAAGCAATTAGAAAATATTTTTGCTGAATTTGTGATTTTTTTTTTCAACATCTGTGCTTGCATTTAGTAAAGCTGTCAAAAGTGAAAAAATAAATAAAAATAAAATAAATAAAATAAAGTACATTTTCCCTGCTGAATACATTTTTAATTTTTTTTGTAATTTCCCTTTTTTTCCCCCTTCTTTATTTTCATGAAGGCTACATTGATGCCCCCTGGAAATGCAACGTCACCACTGCCTTCAGTGAAATCCCATACCTACAGTATTGTCATACAACGTATGCGCGAGATGAAGCGCATGACGTGACGCATGCGCTGTGACACTACAGGCATCTGTTGGGGTGGGGGGAGGGAATACTATCCTGAGATTTTTTGAGGTTCCCCCGGCCCCAATAGATACCTGTAGTGTCATACCTGCTTTATCTTGCGTATGCGCAGTGTCACAAGCATTTAAAATGGAGGTGCAGGAAAGGCCACAAAGGTAGGACAAAAATAGGTAAGTATGAAGAAAAAGTCACAAGGGTATAGGTAAGTATGATTGTTTATTTCCCCCCTATTCAGGTTTAATTGTTTATAGAATAGGGACAGGGAAAGGGGGTGGAGGGTCCTCTTTAAAACTCAAAAACTTTACATTTTCTGAAAGTAGAGACCCTGGAGAATAAAGTAGAGACCCTAGTAGTTGCAATTTTTTGCATCATGAAATATTAGCGCAACAGGTTATCAGACCCTTTATTTTCAGGGAAAAAAAAAACACACTATGATTAATTTTACTGCACAAAGAAACAATATATTATCAGGAGCAGACTGACAACTCATGTGGCCCTCCGGGCAATATGAGATCATGGGGCCCCCTGTGTCCCTGGCCACACCCACACAAAGCCAGACCTACATATTGCACTGGCAACATTTCATGCATTCATGGCAGCCATCCTCCACATACAGAGAGTCCCGGAGCAGAAGGAGAGAAAAGGATTAGCGCAGGGACTGCATGACAGGTGTGGACAGCACAGTCATGATATTGGAAAAGAAAGATTTGTCCCCTTTAAGAAAAGGGGAGTGGCTGGAGCAGGGGAGGAGCTTGGGTTAGAAAGCTAGGAGAAAGGAGGGGAGTGACATCAGTAGTGAGCGACGGTGGAGAAGATTCCCACCCACCCTCCCGAGTATGGTTAATTATAATAGGGGTGGTAAGGACAGCCCGTGGCAGCGGTTGGGTCTTTGGAGGAGGAGAATATGCATGTCATATATGCATATACAACATGGTTGTTACCCATCTGTGGTATGGGGTTAACATGGTTGGTACCCATCTGTGGTATGGGGGTAACATGGTTGGTACCCATCTGTGGTATGGGGGTAACATGGTTGGTACCCATCTGTGGTATGGGGTTAACATGGTTGGTACCCGTAGGTGGTATGGGGTTAACATGGTTGGTACCCATCTTGTAGTATGGGGGTTAACATGGTTGGTACCCATCTGTGATATGGGGTTAACATGGTTGGTACCCATCTGTGGATGGGGTTATCAGGTACCTTCCGGTTAACGAGGGGTTAACCCGGAAGGGGTAAAAGGTAGGTCACTGCGAAATCGAGTACCGTCTCCGGGTCTGGGGGCTTGCGACTGGAGGCCAAAAGTTAAAAGAAGTTTGTCGCAGTGACCAGTGGTTTGGTGTTACCCTCGAAGACCCCAATAGGAAATAAAAGTTGGTTAAGAGTTATTTAAAATGTTATTTGTTTAATTGAAAGTAATTGTTAATAAAAGGCCGTCAAGGCCATTTACTCCAAGATCTTGTCATGTCATTTGTGAGGGGATTTGGAGGGTTGGATATTATGTTTAACGGGTAGCTTAAGCGACTGTGGGTTAGGTCCTTCACATGTCATGCATCTCAGCTGTACAGAAGGGCCCATAAGCAAACTGCGGAAGCTGTTGGGCCCTCATGTTCAGGAATGGGCCAATGTCCAATTCTTGTCTGCAGCTTAGGCTCACAGAGACTCCCATTGCCATTGCTGGGAAGCAAATCGTTCAAAGGTGGTGATAATTTGAGCACCTGTCATTTAGTTATTGCAGCTCAGCTGCATAGAGGGGGCATTTAAATATCTAACTGCAGCATACCCTGCATGGAATTTACTGACTTCTTTCTGTAGAAGCTTCTGGGTGCTTCCAGGTTTAAAAATAGCTGCTGTGCAGAAGCCATCTTTATGGCGCAACCAGGGGCGTGTTATGAAAGCAGTAAACCTATGTTCACGATCATTATTTGGGCCCTACTGCTGGAGAAGGAAGTGTGGGGCATGCAGCACGGCACAGCAAATATTGGGTGTGGTTTTCGGGGGCGCAAGGTAGCACCTGGTGATTACATAGCACAGTAAAAATGCTCGATGATTGAGCAGGGTTACTAACCCCCACTTTTTTTCACACTGAGAAAAAATGCAAACAAGAGAGAGGGAGGGTGAGAATGAGAAAGGGGGTGAGAGAGTGGAAGGGGTGAGAATGAGAAAGGGGGTGAGAGAGAGGGGAAGTGAGAGAAAGAGAGGGGGAGAGATGGAAGAGAGGAGGGAGAGAGGGAAGAGGAGAGAAGGGGAGAGAGAGAGAGAAGAGGGGGGAGAGAGGAGAGAAGGAGAGGAGAGGCAGAGAGGAGGAGGGAGAGGGAAGGGAGAGAGAGGGGGAGAGAAATAGGGGAGAGTGAGAGAAAGAGGGGTGAGGGAAAGAGAGAGGGGGACGGGAGAGAGAGAGAGAAAGGGGGGAGGAGAGAGAGAGAGGGGGCGAGAGAGAGAGAGAGTGAGGGCGAAAAAGAGATGGGGTGGGAGAGAGGGGGAGAGAGAGGAGGGGTGAGAGGGAGGGAGGGTGAGAGGGGGTAAGAGAGAGGGGGGTGGGAGATAGGGGGTGAGAGTGAGAGGGGGAGAGAGAGGGTGAGGGTGAGAGAGAGGGTGGTAAGAGGGTGGTAAGAGAGAGAGAGAGAGAGGGGGTGGAAGAGAGGGGGTGTGAAAGAGAGAAGTAGTGAGAGAGAGCGAGGAAGAGAAAGGAGGCGGGGTGAGAGAGAGGGGGGTGAGAGGGGGTAAGAGAGAGAAAGGGGGTGGGAGAGAGTAAAGGTAAGAACGAGAGAGGGGTAAGAGTGGGGGTGAGAGGGGAGACAAGATAGAGGGGGTTAATGAGAGAGGGGCGGTGGAAGAGAGAGAAGAGTAAGAGAGAGGTGGTAAGAGAGATGGGGGAGAGGAGGGGTGAGAGAGAGGGGGTGAGAGGGGGGTAAGAGAGAGGGTGGGAAAGAGTAAAGGTACCAGAAGGAGAGGGGGCTGAGAGGGGAGACGAGATAGAAGGGGTGAATGAGAGAGGGGTGTTGAGAGAGTGGGAGAGGAGAGGGTGAGAGAGAGGGGGGCAAGAGAGGGGGGTGGAAGAGAGTGAAGTTGAGTGTGAGAGAGAGAGGGGTGAACAAGAGAGGGGCGTTGAGAGAGAGAGGTGGTAAGTTTTTGCCTCCATCTTACAGCAGTGTGTGAACTGTACGGGAGTCCAATATTCTTTTATGCAGTTGATCATCCTCCATCCACAAACAGGATAATCTTTGGATCATCCCAGTAGGGTATACAACAGAATGAATGGGAAATCAGGGCTGCAGAGCTGGGGCTGTGATCCCGGAGGCCAGGCAGCAGAGGAGGGATGGGGCTTGCCATGTACAGAGCTCTCTGTGCTGTCTCCATCCTGTCTTCAGGTTAGGAGGTCTGTGTCTGCAGGGAGGATGAGGGGACCATCACATGTCACTGATCTACTGGTACTGATAGGACACTGTTGAGGACACTGTTGAGGAGAACACCATGTACAGAGACAGTTGTGTAGAAATGTTTGATGGAGTATAATCGGTGCTCTGCAACAAGTGCAGTGACGGAGCCTCTCATAGGGCCCCCTACTGGCCCCGGGCCCTCGGGCAGTGCTCGAGTGCCCAAATGGTCAGTCTGCCCTGTATATGAGGTTGCGTCGATATTTAGATACCAAACATGTCAAGCCTTTAAATTGTGCGCACCTTTGAAACCGCAACGAACTTCAGTACCCAAAATTGTCTGTAGGCAATATGTTAAAAGCTTTTACAGGTCATCAGTTTGGCGTTAACAATTATTGATGTCCCTAGAATTATTACTCTCGCCTAATATATGTGATGGAATTGTGGTTTTCATAAGTGTACCCAGCATTGTTTATGTGCATGTACATCATTTTTTTTTTAATTGAAATTAAATGAAAGGCAAGGCTTGAAGTAGGTGGCAGGTGAGACACTAGTGCAGTCTAGGCAGGGGTGGAGGCAAGCAGTAGGCGAGAGATTAGTCAGTTCCAGGAAGGGGTCAAGGCAGCCAGCAGGTGAGAGAGCAGTCAGGTCTAGTTAGAGGTGAAGGCAAGTGGCAGGAGAGAGAGTAGTCAGTACAGGCAGTGGCTGAGGCATTGAAGAGAGTAGTTAGGTCCAGGTAGGGGCGGAGGCAAGTGGCAGATGAGAGAGATGTCTGGTGTAGGCAGGGGTGAAGGCAAGAAGCAGGTGAGAGAGAAGTCAGGTCCAGAACAGGTAAAGACCAGCGACAGGCAAGAGAGAGGTCAGTTCCAGGCAGTGGTTGAGACAGGCAGCTTTCAAGAGGGAAGTCAGGCCTAGGTGGATGTGGAGGCAAGCCGCAGGCAAGAGAGTAGTCAGATCCAGGCAGTGGTTGAGGCAGGCAGCAGTCTAGAGAGCAGTCAGGTCTAGGCAGGGGTGGAGGCAAGCGGCAGGAGAGAGAGTAGTCAGATACTGGCAGTGGTTGGGGCAGGCGAGAGAGTAGTATGGTACAAGCAGAGATTGAGATAGGTGCAAGGTGAGAGAGTAATGCAATCTATGCAGGGGCGGAGGCAAGTGGCAGGTGAGAAAGTAATCAGATCCAGGCAGAGGCTGAGGAAGGCAGAAATCTAGAGAGCAGTCAGGTCTAGGCAAGAGGGAGGCAAGCGGCAGGCAAGAGAATAGTCATATACTGGCAGTGGTTGAGACAGGCGAGAGAGTAGTCAGGTCCAGGCAGAGAATAAGACAAGCAGGAGGTGAGAGAGTAGTGCAATCTAGGCAGGAGTCAAGGCAAGCAGTAGGCAAGAGATTAGTCAGATCCAGGAAGGGGTGAAGGCAAGCAGCAGACGAGAGAGTAGTCAGGTCCAAGCAGGGGTCGATGCAAACGACAGACAAGAGAGTAGTCAGTTCCAGGCAGGGGTTGATGCAGGCAGCAGATGAGAGAGTAGTCTGGTCTAGGCAGGGGTGGAGGCAAGCAGCAGGCAAGAGAGTAGTGAAATCCAGGCAGGGGTGGAGGCAGGCAAGAGAGTAGTCAGGTCCGGGCAGGGGTTGAGGAAGTCAGCAGATGAGAGAGCAGTCAGGCCTAGGCAGAGGTGGAGGCAAGTAGCAGGTGAGAGAGAAGTGAGGCCCAGAACAGGATCGAGGCGGGAGGAAGGTGACAGATGAGAGAGTAGTCAGGTCCGGGCAGGGGCTGAGGCAGGCAGCAGTCGAGAGAACAGTCAGATCTAGACAGGGGTGGAGGCAAGCAGCAGGCAAGAGAGTAGTGAAATTCAGGCAGGGGTTGAGGCAGCCAAGAGAGTAGTCAGGTCCAGGTAGGGGTTGAGGAAGTCAGCAGATGAGAGAGCAGTCCGGCCTAGGCAGAGGTGGAGGCAAGCAGCAGGTGAGAGAGAAGTGAGGTCCAGAACAGGGTCGAGGCGGTAGGAAGGGGGCAGACGAGAGAGTAGTCAGGTCTGGGAAGGATGTGAGGCAGGCAGCAGTCGAGAGAACAGTCAGGTCTAGGCAGGGGTGGAGGCAAGCAGCAGGCAAGAGAGTAGAGAAATCCAGACGGGTTGAGTCAGGCAAGAAGGTATTCAGGTAGAGGTTGAGGCAGGCAGCAGGTGTTTTTCGGTAACAAACGGGCACCATACTCAGAAGCTAGAGGTCTTCTTCCTCTGATTTGGTTAATGATGAGGCTTCCCTTCTGCAAAGACGGTTCTGTTTGCTTCCTGTTGTTTCAGCCACAACTACAGCAGGGCACACTGACATCAGAGTAGGTGTGGCTAGAACCATTTACGGAATGGAGTAGCAAGCTCTAGCTAGCTTGTCAATCAATGGATAGTCACGCCTATTTCCCACCCAACAGCTACACCCTTGACTAATTGAATCATGGGAGATGTAGTTTATTCTGTAAGATGCAGCAGCTAGCACCACTCTCAGAAATGACCCGCTACCAATGCATAACTCCTCCAATGATCTGTGTCATGAGGATAAAAGGGGGAATGTGTGATCAGGGGCAAATTATTAGGTTATTAGGCTATTTTCTCTCCAGGTTGTATGTTCCAGGTTGTATGTTTTTCTTCATACAGAATGGAGTGAATCAGTAAAATACCACATTATAGCCACTAGGTGAAGCTGATGGTCAAAGGAAACAAATACTTATTTACTATGCTTGTCAGCTCTATCTAGTGGCTATATGTGGTATTTTGCTGATTCACTATATTTGCGAATGAATGAATGAATAACATCCAACCTGGAGAGGAAATAACTTAAAAACATTCAATTTTTCCCCCACTCACACAGAACAAATGTACAGTATATGCCGTTTTAGTGGAAAAAAAACTCTGTGAATTTCCTAGTGTAGCCTGGAAAGATCTGCATCTTATCCTCCATCAGACTGAAGATCAGTACAATATTGGGGGCTCATTTCTCAGCCTCTCTGCGGTCAGCCCAGACTGGTGCTCATGAACTGACCTTCCCCCCAGTCTGCGGTCTGCACCCCGCAATCCGCAGTCGTCTCGGAGATCCTTGACATTCCTAATTGTTCACAAACGCCTTTCCCACTGTATGAGGTCTGGAAAGTTTCTTCTCTGTGCTGGTCTCTCCAAAAAAAAAAATGGGGAAATCAGAGTTCAAGGCTGAAATCTGCAGAACCGCAGCCGGGAGGGTTTAAAAGCTCATAAAAAGAATTAATAATGTATTTTACAGAAGGTCTCCGCTGATCATCGCTTCCTTACAAATCCACAAAATTCCGAATTCTACAGGAGGGCTACCAGGGGGGCTTATTAGCTCCATTTACACTGCCTTCCTGCGATCTTATCAGGCACCAGCCAATCATATGAAACCCACTATGTAATATAGATAAAAAGTGTTAAAGGTGAACTCCGGACACAAAAACTCTAATTTTTTATTATTATTATTATACAGGATTTATATAGCGCCAACAGTTTGCGCAGCGCTTAACAAAATAAAGGCAGACATTACAATTACATAACAATTTGGTACAAGAGGAATCAGAGGGCCCTGCTCGCTAGAGCTTACAATCTAAAAAGAAAGGGTCAATTGATACAAGAGGTAATAGCTGTGGGGGATGAGTTGATGGAAAAAGTAAAACAGTGTCAGTGTTAGTAAAGCCCCATACACACGGTCGGACTTTTTCATGGATTCTGTCCGATCGGACAATGTTGTTGAAAAATCAGACCGTGTGTATGCACCATCGGACAGTGTTCGTCGGTTTGTCCGACGGACAAAGTCTTATCTCCTGCTGGAAAGATTTGCCGTCAACCCGGTCCGATCACACCAAACCCGATCGTGTGTACGGTTGTCCGACCGGACAAAGTGCTACGCATGCTCAGATCACATTACAAGACCAAAGCTATTGGCTACTAGCCTCTACGTTGTCCCGTCGTAGGCAACAAACGTCACCACGTTCAGAATGATCGGATTTTCCGACAACTTTGTCCGACCGTGTGTACGCAAAACCAACATCGGACAAAGTACGACGGACATGATCCGACGGACCTGGTCCGCGGATTGTCCGACCGTGTGTATGGGGCTTTAGAAGCAGGATAGGCTTCTTTAAAGAGAAAGGTTTTCAGGGATCGTCTAAAGATGGATAGATTAGCGGACAGTCGGACAGATTGGGGTAGAGAGTTCCAAAGGATGGGAGAAACTCTGGAGAAATCCTGGAGGCGAGCATGGGAGGAGGTGACAAGGAGCTAGAGAGCAGGAGGTCTTGGGAGGACCGAAGAGAGCGGCTTGGTTGGTATTTTGGGACTAGGTTAGTGATGTAGCTGGGGGCAGAGTTATGGATGGCTTTGTAAACTATTGTTAGTACTTTGAATTTTATTCGTTGGGTGAGTGGAAGCCAGTGGAGGGATTGGCAGAGAGGGGTGGAGGACGCTGAATGGTTGGTAAGGTGGATAAGTCTTGCAGCAGCATTCATTATGGACTGAAGGGGGGATAGTCTATGTAAAGGTAGTCCAATGAGGAGGGAATTGCAGTGTTTTTCTCATTTAAAAATATTCCTCGATAGCCACAAAGGATAGAAATCCAGTTGCGGGCACCAAATGCCTCTGCAAACCCAGATATCACCTTGTAAAAGTAGTCTGTGCAGAGAGCAGAGCGATGGGAGGGATCCAGCAGACCCCACCCTCTAAAGAAAACTAGAGGAGGGGCAGAGACAGGAGCAGCCAATCTGCACAAGGAGAGAGGACAGATCCATAGCTCCCAACTGTCATTGATTTGGAGCAATGTCCCTCTGTCCCTCATTACTCCTCAGTTGTCCCTCATTTTGGTCTGATCTATATAGTTGTATATAAAATGCACTTTTTAGCTATCAAAAAGTTTTTTCCAGCACTAAACATTTCATCTGATTTCTAAATTGCTGCATTTGTAAATTCCAACAGCCAATAAAAAGGAATAGTAGTGGTAAAAAAAAAAAAAAGCAATTGTGTGTTTAACCAATCTTGTTTTTTTGTTCAATTCTCCTTTAAGGGGGCGTGGCAGGGGGTGCGTCCTATGCCTGCATGCTTTTGCTGATAGGTGCCCCTCATTCCCATCTCAAAAAGTTGGGAGGTATGCAGATCTGTTGTAGGGGCCCAGCAGACCCCATCCACTAAAGAAAACTATATGGAGGGGCGGAGACAAGACAAATCACCCTGCACAAGAAGAGAGAGCAGAGTTGTGGGAGGGGCCCAGCAGATCCCACCCACTAAAGAAAACTATAGGAGGATCAGAGGCAAGACCAACCACCCTGTACAAGAAGAGAGAGCAGGGTTGTGGGAGGGGCCCAGCAGACCCCACCCACTAAAGAAAACTATAGGAGGGGGGCAGAGACAAGACCAACCACCCTGCACAAGGAGAGAGCAGAGCTGTAGGAGGGACCCAACAGGCTCCACCCTTTACAGAAAACTATAGGAGGGGTGGAGACAAGACCAATCACCCTGCACAAGGAGAGAGAGTAGAGTTGTGGGAGGGGCCCCGCAGATCCCACCCACTAAAGAAAACTATAGGAGGGGCGGAGACAAGACAGATCACTCTGCACAAGAAGAGAGAGCAGAGCTGTGGGAGGGACCCAGCAGGCTCCACCCTTTACAGAAAACTATAGTAGGGGCGGAGACAAGACAGATCACCCTGCACAAGAAGAGAGAGCAGAGCTGTGGGAGGGGCCCAGCAGATCCCACCCACTAAAGAAAACTATAGGAGGAGCGGAGACAAGACCAGCCACCCTGCACAAGAAGAGAGAGCAGAGCTGTGGGAGGTGCCCAGCAGATCCCACCCACTAAAGAAAACTATAGGAGGGTCAGAGGCAAGACCAGACACCCTGCACAAGGAGAGAGAGCAGAGCTGTAGGAGGGACCCAACAGGCTCCACCCTTTACAGAAAACTATAGGAGGGGCGGAGACAAGACCAATCACCCTGCACACCCCCCCCCCCCCCCCCCCCTGTTATCACCTGGTGATCTGACCAGTAACACACTCCTGTATTAGAGCGCTCCCACTCTGGATGCAGGAGCACAAGGGGCACAGCAGACAGATGCATTCGGTCAGTGGGAGGGGAGTGGAGGGGAGTGTTAGATGTATCAACAGATTTAGATACACTAAAACAGTGATGGGGAACCTTGGCACCCCAGATGTTTTGGAACTACATTTCCCATGATGCTCAACTACACTGCAGAGTGCATGAGCATCATGGGAAATGTAGTTCCAAAATACCAATTGAATCAATTCCTGCAGATTAACCCCTTCCCGACCGACGCACGCCGATATATGTCGGCAGAATGGCACGGGTGGGCAAAAGGGCGTACAGGTACGTCCCCTTTAAGATGAGGCATTGTGGGCACGCACGCCCGCCGTGTGCTCCGTGACCGCGGGTCCCGCAGACTCGATGTCCGCCAGGTGCCCGCGATCGTGTCACGGAGCGGAAGAACGGGGAGATTCCTTTGTAAACAAGACATTTCCCTGTTCTGCCTATAGATATGACAGAGATCTACTGCTCCCTGTGATCTGGAGCAGTGATCGCTGTCATGTCAGTGGTAGCCCCCCCCCCCCCCCACAGTTAGAATCACTCCCTAGGACACACTTAACCCCTTCATCGCCCCCTAGTGGTTAACCCCTTCCCTGCCAGTGTCATTTACACAGTAATCAGTGCATTTATAAATGACAATGGTCCCAAAATAGTGTCAAAAGTGTCCGATATGTCCGCCATTATGTCGCAGTCATGATAAAAATCGCAGATCACCGCCATTACTAATAAAATAAAAATGAATAGTAAAACTGACATAAAACTATTCGCTATTTTGTAGACGCTATAACTTTTGCACAAACCAATCAATATAAGACATGTGCAATTCGTTTTGTTTTTTTTTTTTTTCGTTTTTTTTTTTTTTTCGTTATTCGTTATCGTACGAATGAACGAACGATTCGCTAAAAATTTTAACGAATAACGAATGTTCGAATCGAACGAATCCGAAAAACAACGAAAATCCGAAAAAAAATAATTAGAAACAACGAATCTACGAAAGAAGAAAATCCGAAAAACAGGAACAACGAAAATCAAAATGAACGAAAAAATTTGTACATTCGTAACTTTTTTTTTTTTTGTTGAATTGGTAATTTTCCGTGTCCCCTACAATGGCGCTGCTTAAAGTGCTTCGAATGGATTGAACGAAAAAATTCGTACATTCGTAACTGTTTTTTTTTTTGTTGAATTGGTAATTTTCCGTGTCTCTTACAATGGCGCTGCTTAACGTGCTTCGAATGGATTGAACGAAAAAATTCGTACATTCGTAACTTTTTTTTTTTTTTTTTCGTAATTTTCTCTGTCTCTTACAATGGCGCTGCTTAACGTGCTTCGAATGGATTGAACGAAAAAATTCGTACATTCGTTACATTATTTTATTTTTTTGATTCGTAATTTTCCGTGTCCCTTACAATGGCGCTGCTTAACGTGCTTCGAATGGATTGAACGAAAAAATTCGTACATTCGTAACTTTTTTTTCCGATTCGTAATTTTCCGTGTCTCTTAAAATGTAATAATAGCATACACATTACATAAATTATGAATTATGCTCCGGTTACGAATCTACGAATGTTACGAATGTTACGAAAGTACGAATAAATACGAATGCGTCCGAATTTCGAATAAACGAAAATTAAACTAACGGAAAAACGAATCAACAAAAAAATAACTCTTACGAAAATACGAATCGCTACGAATACGAACACCGACGGCTTACGAATTTACGAATCGTTACGAATCAACGGAAACGAAAAAAACGAAACGAAAATAAACACATTTTTTTGTTGTGCACATGTCTAATCAATATACGCTTATTGCGATTTTTTTTTACCAAAAATTTTTTACCAAAAATATATGTAGAAGAATACGTATCGGCCTAAACTGAGGAAAAATTTTTTTTTTTTTTATATATTTTTGGGATATTTATTATAGCAAAAAGTAAAAAATATTGCTTTTTTTTTTCAAAATTGACGCTCTTTTTTTGTTTATAGTGCAAAAAATTAAAACCGCTGAGGTGATCAAATACCACCAAAAGAAAGCTCTATTTGTGGGGAAAAAACGGACACCAATTTTGTTTTGGTGTAACGTCGCACGACCGCGCAATTGTCAGTTAAATTGACGCAGTGCCGAATCGCAAAAAGTGCTCTGGTCAGGAAGGGGGTAAATCCTTCCGGGGCTGAAGTGGTTATTGATCTTACGGATAGTGATCAGGATCGGATCCCAAATAACGATTGATTGGATTGAGATGGACTGGGATAGAATTTTTGGGGTCTCCGTCGTTTTCCTCCTCCGGTGAAGATGTTGCGGTTTGTTCAGCTTGTCAGCGGCTCTCGACATTCACACGCCGGGCGTCCTTCGTCAGCCAATGTGGAGGACAGTTGTGTCAATACGGAGGGCCCGGGGTCCATGGGAAAGGAAACTCTGTCGGGTGAGATCCAGCTCCCTGCCAGGAGAAGATATTGAGGAACAAAAGACTCCAGTCTGCCAATCTGTCACCACGGCCCTGCCTGTACAAGTACGAGCCGCGCGGCGCAGGGAGTCCGGCTCTCTGCCACCAGCAGGAGTGACAGGCCACCCGCCGATCCCCAAACAGATGCTCTCTTCTAAGATGTCTTGTAACTTGTGATGGCAGAGTCCGAGGATGATAAATGTGTGGAGGGAGCGGCGTCCCCATCATCTATTACAGGCGACATTCCAACACTTATGGCCTCATGTGCGCTGCGGCTCTTCTAATCGCCTTTCTCCTGGCAGGAGGGGATTCTAGCCGTATTAATGCACTTGCAACAGAAACAGTTGAGTACTGCCCATGATCCTTTTTTATTTATTATTATTATTATTATACAGGATTTATATAGCGCCAACAGTTTGTACTAACATACAATTTTTCAGGACACGCTTTCAGGGTATGTCCCCTTCTTCAAGGTCCCAGCAGTACTAATTCACAAACGTTTTAGCAGAAAGTTACAAAAATAGATAATCTCTGAAGGAAGGGGAAAAAAAACAACAACAAATAAAAAATAAACAAACACAAAAAGCACAAATGCCAGCCAATAATAGAACCATACTACCCAGCTCTCTGACTCCCAATAATTACAATACCCCCTTAAAGGTTTTTTTTTTTTTTTTTAACCACTTAAGGTCCGGGCCATAGGCGACTGACGGCTACAGCGCGGACCTCAGTTTCCGGGAGGCCGTCATAGGACGTAACGTGCGCCGTTTAGGAGATATTTCACTTGTAGTGCACCGATGATGTAATCGGCACATGCGCTGTGAATAAACGGACCTCCGTGCCATTTCTTCACCCCAGCGTGTGCCGTTACTGATGGCTCCCGCGCCCATGCATGGGAGTGATGTCATGCGGCTTCAGCCAGTCACAGAGCCGGAGTCCGTGGCCCCCGGAAGGAAGAGGGGCAAAGATGGACGCAGTCTGCACAGGAGACAGCAATGGATTTGTTTGCGATGGATACTAGCCCATTATGCTTTTAATTTACAGGCCTTGCGGGGAGCAAAAGAGAAAGTAAAACCCATCAGGGTTAACTTTCTCTTTAAGGCCCCTTTCACACTTGTGCGACTTCAAAGTCGTGCGATTTTACCGCGATTTCAAGGAATGCCTGTGTAAGTGGCAGTGAAAGAAAGAAGGAGAAAACGAAAGAAAGAAAGAAAGATAGAGAGAACGAAAGAAAGAGAGAAAGAAAGAAAGAAAGAAAGAGAGAAAGAAAGAAAGATAGAGAAAATGAAAGAAAGAAAGAAAGAAAGATAGAGAGAAAGAAAGAAAGAGAGAAAGAAAGAGAGAAAGAAAGATAGAGAGAACGAAAGAAAGAAAGAAAGAAAGAAAGAAAGAAAGAAAGAAAGAAAGAAAGAAAGAAAGAAAGAAAAAGAGAGAAAGAAAGTGAGAACGTGAGAAAGAAAGAAAGAAAGAAAGAAAAAGAAAGAAGAAAAATAAAAAAAAGAAGAGGAGCAAGGCAGGAAGAAATGAAGGAAAGGAAGGAAGGAGTAAAAAAAGAAAGTGAGGGAAAGAAAAGAATAAAGGAGAAAAAAAGGAGAAGGAAGTAATGAAGGAAAGAAGGAAGGAACGAATGAGGAAAGAGGAGAAGAGAAGAAGAGAGAGGAGGGTGAAAAAGAGAGTAAGGGAAGAGAAAAAGAAAGAAAGAGGAATGGAGGGGAAGGGAAGAGAAGAGAAGAGAAGAGAGAAGGAGAGGGGGTGAAAAAGAGAGAAAGGGAAGAGAAAGAAAGAAGGAAAGAGGAAAAAAAAAAAGAAGAAGATTAAAAAAAAAGAAGCATAGGGAGGAAGAAGAGAAGGAAGAGAAGCAAGGCAGGAAGATATGAAGGAAAGAGAAGGAAGGAGTAAAAAAAAGAAAGTGAGGGAAAGAAAAGAATAAAGGAGAAAAAAAAGGAGAAGGAAGTAAAGATCTAAAAAAGGAAGTAAAGAAGGAAAGGGAAGGAATGAGTAAAGGAAAAAAAAAAAAGAAAGAGAAGAGAGAAGGATAGAAGGAAGGAAGGAAGGGAGGCAGAAAGGAAGTGAAAAATTAAGGGAAAGAAAAAAAGGAAGGAAGGTTATAGAAAGGGAAGGAAGGAGGAAAGAAAGGAAAGAAAGAGGCAAGGAGGGAAAGTGAAGGAGGGAAGCAAATTAAAGAAAACAGAATATACTTCCCAGCGTGGAAGGAAAGGTAAAAACTTCCTAAACTACTGAATCCCTCCAGCACATATTTACATTCATTTCTATATTTTCTCTCTGTACTATGTATGTAGAGACTCCGCCATTTCTTGTGTGATAGGAAGGAAAAGAGATCACATGAGCTCTATGGGTATTGAGGATCATTAGAGACTGCAAGAGTCTGTTGTGTTTATTCAGATGAGCCGCCGGCCTGATAGACTAGAGATAAGAGGACCAGCAACACACAATGCTTGTGCTGGCCTACTAAGCAGGGAGCAGATCCTGTACTTACAATGAACATATAGGACTGTTACTATACACTTATTATATACTACCCACAGAGATCAGGAGTATACAACATAACTATCATTTATTTTCATGAAGTTGATCCTTTTAACATGTACAGCTACAAAATATACCGTATAGGGAACAGGTAACGTCTACCATCATAAGTCTTATTTTCTCATTTCACTGAAACATCCTGAATAGAACTCCATATGTCCCCACTAACCATATTTCCGCAAATCTCTATGTTCACGTTATCCAGGCTAAAATAAACAGATTTTATGATAGAAAATCATCCATTACAGGAAATAATTATAATAAAAGCCGTCGGCGGGGGGACGGACGGGGTATAACGGGGTGATTCCAAGAAAGGCTGATGGCGGGATGAAGGGGATCATTGTACGGAGGATTAGAACACAGTTACAATGTTATATCCCATTATAATCCACAGGAAGACATTCACACACCTGATAATACTTTCCTCCATACGATGGCACAAAGTCAATACCCCGCACAGACGCAGAACCTGGATTGTATCAGAGGAGATAATTCCTTCTTCATGTAAGTGATCATATTACTGAAAAACATCCTTCTACATACATAAAACATCAATATGGAAATGTAACATACTTTTTTTTTTTTTCAAATGAAATAGAAACATAGCGAAACAACACAAAAAAGAACAAGCGTTCCATCCAAGTCTGGTCCTTTTTGGCTTTTTTTTTTTTGTTTGTTAGTATTCATTTTATTATTAATAATAATAATAATAATAATAATAATAATAACAACAATAATAATAATATTGATGTATTTCTTTAACCACTTGTTTTACCCCCTTCATGACCAGGGCCTTTTTTGCTATTCAGCACTGTGCTAATTTAATTGGCAATTGCGCAGTCATGCAACACTGTACACAAATTAAATTCATATTTTTTTTCCCCCCACACAAATAGAGCTTTTTTGGTGGTATTGGATCACCACTGGGTTTTTTATTTTCTGCCACATAAATGAAAAAAGGCCAAAAATGTTGGAAAAAAAATGACATTTTCTACTTTCTGTTATAAAACATATCCAATTAAAAATAGATCAAAAAAATCAAATTTCTTTATAAATTTAGGCCAAAGTGCATTCTGCTACATGTCTTTGGGGGGAAAAAATCCTAATAAGTGTATATTATGAGGTTTGTGCAAAAGTTATAGCATCTACAAACTATGGTATATATATATATATATATATGAATATATATATATATATATATATATATATATATATAAATATATATATATATATATATATATATAATGGAATTCACGCAGCTATAGACACTATACTGTAATATCGGTGATCAGCGACTTATAGTGTGACTTGATTTACTAAAACTGGCGAGTGCAAAATCTAGTACAGCTGTGCATGGCAGCCAATCAGCTTCTAACTTCAGTTTGTTCAACTAAGCTTTAACAATAAAACCTGGAAGCTGATTGGTTTCTATGACAGATTTTGCACTCTTCAGTTTTAGTAAATCAACCCCACTGTGATAGGGTGGCGGGCAATCTGGAGCTAACAGACGTTGGCTGGACGGGTCACTAACTGACACTGACATCGGTCTGACAGTAAAGCCCCATACACACGGTCGGATTTTCGCATGGATTCTGTCCGATCGGACAATGTTGTTGAAAAATCAGACCGTGTGTATGCACCATCGGACAGTGTACGTCGTATTGTCCGACGGACAAATTCCTATCTCCTGCTGGATAGATTTTCCGACAACACGGTCCGATCACACCAAATCCGATCGTGTGTATAGTAGTCCGACCGGACAAAGTGCTACGCATGCTCAGATCACATTACAAGACCAAAGCTATTGGCTACTAGCCTCTACGTAGTCCCATCGTAGGCAACAAACGTCACCACGTTCAGAATGATCGGATTTTCCGACAACTTTGTCCGACCGTGTGTACGCAAAACCAACATCAGACAAAGTATGACCGACATGGTCTGACGGACCTGGTCCTCAGATAATCCGCGCGTGTGTATGGGGCTTAAGTCTGCTGTGAGCGGGTGGCAAGTAGTAGTTATTATTTGTATTAATAATGTATTTTGTTATTATTATTGTTGTTGTTATTATCATTATGTTTTATTCATTGTTCCCCCCTTTTTGTATACATATAGACCTATCTTTGTCCCAGGCATGTGTAAATCCACTTACTGTTAATTGATCCCCTACCTCCCTACCACCACTGGAAGTACCTATTGTCCACCCAATTATGCGTAATGATCATTAACCTACACATATTAATATCATTGATTTATTTAATGTTATTATTATTATTTGTATTCATGTAGTATATAGTATTGTTATTATCATTATTTTTTTATTCATTTTTTTTTTAAAGTTTTGTATACATATAGACCTACTGTATCTTTGTCCCAGGCATGTTTAAATCCACTTACTGTAGACTGATTCCCTGCTTCTCCACCTCCATTGGAAGTACCTACTGTCCACCCAATTATGTGTAATAATGATCATTAACCTGCACTTATTAATAATATTAATGTATTTTTTAAATATTATTATTACTTGTATTAACAATCTATATTATTATTAATATTATTATTATTTTGTTCCTTTTTGTTTATATATAGACTTACTGTATCTTTGTTCCCATTTAAATCCACTTACTGTTGACTGATTCCCTACCTCTCTACCTCTACTGGAAGAATCTATTATCCACCCAATTCTGTGTAATTATCATTAACCTGTACTTATTAATAATATTAGTGCATTTCTTTAATATTATTATTGTCATTATAAATGCATATTATTATTATTATTGTTATTATTATCATTATTTTGTATTCATTTTTTTCCTTTTTATATACATATAGACCAATTTATGTCCCAGGCGTGTTTAAATTCACTTACTGTTGACTGATTCCTACCTCCTTAGTTCCACGTACCTATTATCCACCCAATTATGCTTAATGATCATTAACCTGCACCTATTAATATTATTGATTTATTTAATGTTATTATTATTTGTATTAATAATGTATTATTATTATTATTATTATTGTTATTCATATTTTTTTCCCCCTTTTTTTTTTCTTTTTATATCCATATAGACCCATTTTTGTCCCAGGCGTGTTTAAATTCACTTACTGTTGACTGATTCCTACCTCCTTACTTCCACGTACCTATTATCCACCCAATTATGCTTAATGATCATTAACCTGCACCTATTAATATTATTGATTTATTTAATGTTTTTATTATTTGTATTAATAATGTATTATTATTATTATTATTATTATTATTATTATTATTGTTATTCATATCCCCCCCTTTTTTTTCTTTTTATATACATATAGACCTATCTTTGTCCCAGGCATGTTTAAGTTCACTTACTGTTGACTGATTTCCTACCTCTCCACCTCCACTGGAAGTGCCCATTATCCACCCAATTATGCATAATAATCATTAATCTGCACCTATTATTATTATTATTATATTTCCTTAATAAGATTATTTGTATCAATGTATGTTTTATTATTATTATTATTATTATTATTATTATTATTATTATTGTTGTTATTATTATCATTATTTTTATAATTTTTTTTTCCTTTTTGTATACATATAGTCCTATGTTTGTCCCATACATTGAATATGTTCAGGTGTTTTTAACTAGCCCTGCAGGAAACGTCATTCTTGAATGTGTGCGCTGTAATATGTTCGCTATTGCTTGTTGGTCTTATGGCAGCACCATCTTGAATTTAAACGCATTGGTGAGTGCTTCCCAAATATGTTTTTGTTTTTTCTATGTTTGTCCCAGGCATGTTTAAATTCACATCCTGTTGACCGATTCCCCCTACTGGAAGTACCAATTGTTCACCCAATTATGCGTAATGATAATTAACCTGCACCTATTATTATTGATTTCTCTAATGCTATTATTATTATTTAAATTAATAATGTATTTTATTATTATTGTTATTATTATTATTACTTTGTATTATTTTTTTTACCCTTTTTGTAAACATATAGATCTATGTTTGCCGCAGTCATGTATAAATCCACTTTGTGTTGCCTGATTTCCTCCCCCCCATCTCCGCTAGAAGTACCTATTGTCCATCCAAGTATACAAATCTGGGCAATCTGCCGCAAATGTTCATTGTGATTTGCTAGTTCATTCTAATGGGCAAATTGATGCACTCTGTGAGATGGTAAAGGGGGACCCCTCGCCAACTATCATTTGCCCACCATTCATGGGAAAACCAACCATTCCCCCTAACAACAAATGCTGGCCAATAGGTGATAAACAGTGATTTAAAGGTCAACTGTTATGGGAGCAATAGTTGGGCTATTTTGTTCTTATTGGCTGCTTGCTTCTCCCAGGTCGGTGACTCAGAGGTATAGAAGCCAAACACAATTTTTTTATAAAGACCAGTTTTGGGCTTTTAATGAAAAAATTAGAAATTCAGTAAGAGTTTATTAATGATTTAATATTTTTTAGATGCATCAGTAGATGAAACAAAAAACTTGGTTAGCTGGGCACCCAAGCTCTGCATGTTTTGCACATCTTATGACGCGTGAACGATGTATTTGCAAAGCATTGGCATCCAGTTCACGTAAACACTATGCAAAACCTTCTATTAACGCCTGAGGGTATGTGAGAGAACAGGCTCTCCAATGTTTGATTTCAATGTGAACGAAGAGTGACCCAACTGTGGGTAAATTTAATAATCACGAGAGCCGGGTCAAGTCAAATTGGATGCTCATGTGCCAACGTAGTTTTGTTCCAATTAACCCGTTTATATCTAGAGGGGTTTGGGAACACATGTTGGTAAAATTAGCAGAGCTTCCTGCAAACTGAACCCAGATGAGCTCCCCTTTGTGGTGGAGGCTGCTGGTGGCAGAGGTCACCTCCAGGGTCCAGTGGTGAGAAGAAGAGGCCCGGGGAGGGAATGTGAGGAGCATTGTACAACATGGCCGACACATCTGGAAGATGTTAACTCTGTATAAGAGTGGATGACAAAGACATCAAATATCGGATATCACAGACAAGACACTTTGCCACAGGAAGCCCCGTCTCTTTATTTGGTTTTATAATTTTGTTAAGTCCCAAACTGACACAGGTCATACATACACATGCCCAGATACTCGACCCAACGGTGCCACCAGATCTAAAGAAGTAATGGTGCTTCCAGATCTGAAATGCCCTAACCTTTACCTCTAGAACCAAATATGCACATTATGGGAAACAGGGATAAGCTGGAAACATTACATTGAGATAAACACATCTATGAGATCCTCTTTTAACTCTTTCTATTCCTCTTTCTCTATAGATCAAGATGTTTGTTTGGAGCAAGTGCATATAATCTTGGCCAGCATGCCACAGACTTTTTCCAGGGAAGCTAAGATACATTGTCCTGTAGTTAGTGTGTAGCCTAAGGGCAGTGGGTTTCAATTGAGTTTATTTGCCTTTGACTAGGCATAGAAGAAAATACATTGCAGATATCTGTTATTGGAGGTCTTGGAAAAGTAACTGACCACCTTACCACAGACTTTTTCTAGAGAAGCTAAGAGGAGTTGACCTTTAGTTAGTGTGTAGCCCAAGGGCAGATGGCAGTGGGTTCGACTTGAGTATATTTGCCTTGGATTAGGCATAGAAGAAAATACATAGCAGATATCCTTTGTTGATGGTCTTGGAAAAGTAACTGACCACCTTACCACAGACTTTTTCCGGAGATGCTATTGCTAAGATGAGTTGACCTTTTGGTAGTATGTAGCCCAAGGGCAGATGGCAGAGAGTTCCATTTGAGTTTATTTGCCTTGGGTTAGGCATACAAGAAAATACATAGCAGATATACTTTATTGGAGGTCACGGAAAAGTCACTGACCACTAGTGCAAGTGATATATCAGATTCCTCAAGGCTTATGAAGGTTGGGAAACTATTGTATCGAGAGAGGGATATACATAGGTTGATAAAAAACAGCATAGGAGTGTCCAAATTGTTTGGTATTGAACACACATAATGTCAAATGAGTACTGTGTGCAGATATCTCTGCATTCAGGAGGAAGTTTCAGTAGGCCATGGTGCTCTGATGATATAGGATGGAAAAGGCAAATGTCTTATCCCTCATATCTCTTAGTGAGATATGTAATCTTCCATAAACACATGTAGGGAGGACACAGCAAAAGCCCATACTGTCCACATTTTCCATAGTGAGCCACCACAATGCATAAAATACACCATACCTAAATTGTAATTGGAAAGGTAAAAAGAAGGTCAGGAGCAAAAAAAAGAGTAAAAAGTACTCTACCACTTAAGGACCAGTCCGATTTTGACACTTGTTTACAAGTAAAAAACGTTTTTTTTTTTCCCTAGAAAATCACTTAGAACCCCTAAACATTATACAGTGTTTATATATATATTTTTTAGCAGAAGTCCTAGAGAATAAAATGGAGGTCCTTGCAATCTTTTGTCACACAGTATTTGCACAGCAGTCTTTCAAACACAATAAAAAAAAATCCACTTTAATTAATTAAAGACACACTATATAACCATAATATGAAAGATGATGTTACGCTGAGTAAATAAATACCAAACATGTCATGCTTTAAAATTGTGCATGCTTGTGGAATGGCGCCAAACTACTGTAAAAATCTCCATTGGAGACTCTTCAAAAATGTTTACAGGTTACTAGTTTAGAGTTAGGCCCCTTTCGCACTGAGGCGGGGAGCCGCGGTGACGGTAAAGCAGCGCTATATTTAGTGCTGCTTTACCATCGTTTTAACCGCGGTATTCGGCCGCTCGCGGTGCGTTTTTACCCCCCGCGAGCGGCCGAAAAAGGGTTAAACACCCCCGCAGAGCACCGCCGTAGCGGCGCTTTGCGGCAGTATTGCCGCGGTTTTACCGCGGTTTCCCATTCAAATCAATGGGAAGGAGCGGTATAGGAGCGGTGAACACACCGCTCCTATACCGCTCCAAAGATGCTGCTAGCAGGACTTTTTTTGCCGTCCTGCTAGCGCACCGCTCTAGTGTGAAAGCCCGCCGGCTTTCACACTGGAGTTAAAGGGGCCGGATTTTTTCAGGCAGTGAACAGGCGCTATTTTTAGCGCTGTACCGCCTGAAAAACGCCCCAGTGTGAAAGGGGCCTTACAGAGGAGGTCTAGTGCTAGATTGGTTGCTCTTGCTTCTGCGCATGAGCAAGGGGGACAGGGCACTTGAAAATGTATTTTTATTATTATGATTTATTTTATTACATGTTATTTTTATTTTTACACTGTCCCTTTGAAAAAAAAAAAAAAAAACCCTCCCACCGCTTCTAAAAGTGATCCAAAGGCTAATCAGCTGCTTAAATCACTTTTAAAAGACCAGGGACTGAGAAAAATTTTAGTACCAGGGTTATGGCATCTAGCTGCAGCCATAACCCCGGTATTAAATGTCAAAGTAATGATGTTGTTTCCCAGTTAGGCGGTTAGCAAGTGGTTTACGGAGGGTCATGTTGGAGGAATGATCCCTCCATGAAGAGGGTAATCACAAAGGTAGAGAGAAGGTCAAGAGCAGAGAATTTTCTACCTTATGGGTGGTTATGTTGGAAGGTGTGATAGCCCGATGATGGGTGTAATCAGAAAGGTAGAGAGAAGGTCAGAAGTAGAGAATTTCTACCTTGTGGAAGGTAATGTTGGAGGTATAATATCCCAGTGGTGGGTATAATCAGACGAAAAGAGAGAAGGTCAGAAGCAGAGTATTTTCTATCTAATGGAAGGTCATGTTGGAGGTAGGATATCCCCATAGTGGGTGTAATCAGAAAGGTAGAGAGAAGGTTACGAGCTTAGTTATGTCTACGTTATGTAGGGTCATGTTGGAGGTGTGATATCCCAATAGTGGGTGTATTCAGAAAGATAGAGACTAGGTCAGCAGAAGAGTACTTGACACCTAATGGAGGTTCATCTTGGAGGGCATGATATCCCCATTTTAGCTGTAATCAGAAAGGTAGATTTTATTGGGGGCCATGTTAGAGTTGTGATCTTCTGGTGATGGGTGCAATCAGAAAGGTAGAGGGAAGGCCACAAGAAAAGTATTGTCTACCTTTTGGAGTGTCATGTTGGAGATCTGATCTTCTGGTGGAGGGTGCAATCAGAAAGGTAGAGGGAAGGCCACAAGAAAAGTATTGTCTACCTTTTGGAGTGTCATGTTGGAGATCTGATCTTCTGGTGAAGGGTGTATTCAGAAAGGTAGAGGGAAGGCCAGGAGAAAATGTATTGTTTACCTTATGGAGGGTCATGTTGGAGATGTGATCTTGGTGGGTGTAATCAGAAAGGTAGAGGAAAGGCCAGGAGAAAAGTATTGTCTACTGTATGGAGGGGCATGTTGGAAATGTGGTCTCATGGTGGTGGGTGTAATCAGAAAGGTAGAGGGAAGGCCAGGAGAAAAGTATTGTGTACCTTATAAAGGTCATGTTGGAGATGTGATCTTATGGTGTTGGAATATAATCAGAAAGGTAGAGGGAAGGCCAGGAGAAAAGTATTGTTTACCTTATGGAGGGGCATGCTGGAGATGTGATCTCCTGGTGGTGGGTGTAATCAGAAAGATAGAGGGAAGGTCAGGAGAAAAGTATTGTCTACCTTATGGAGGGTCATGTTGGAGATGTGATCTTTTGGTGGTGGAATATAATCAGAAAGGTAGAAGGAAGGCAAGGAGAAGAGTATTGTCTATCTTATGGGTGGGTATGTTGGAGATGGGATCTTCTGATGGTGGGCATAATCAAAAAGGTAGAGGGAAGGTCAGGAGAAAAGCATTGTCTACCTTATGGAGGATCATGTTGGAGATGTGATCTTATGGTGGTGGAATATAATCATAAAGGTAGAGGGAAGGCCAGGAGAAGAGTTTTTTCTACTTTTTGGAGGGTCATGTTGGAGATGTTCTCTTCTGGTGGTGGAGTAAAATTAGAAAGGTATAGGGAAGGCCAGGAGAAGAGTATTGTCTGCCTTATGGAGGGTCATGTTGGAGATATGATCTTCTGGTGGAGGGTTTAATCAGAAAGATAGAGGGAAGGCCAGGAGAAAAGTATTGTCTACCCTATGGAGGGTCATGTTGGAGGGAATGATATCCCAATGGGCAGCAAGGTAGAGAGAAGGTAAGGAGCTATTTTCTACCCTTCAGAGGGTCATGTTGGGGCATGTACAGTGTGCCGATAGTGTCCAGAAAGAAAAAGCAGAAATAAGTAGAGGAAAAAAAAAGAAAGAAGTCTACACTAAACAGACTCACTATCCACTCAGCAATTAACATTTTTCCTGCATATAATTTACTTGCAAACAATTAAAGGTTTGCACATTAGAGGGCTAATGTCTTCCTGACAATGCTCCCCTGGAGGCAAAGATTTAACAAGAGCAGTGGAGGTTTTCAAACACTAAACCCGGTATTGTTAAAGATAATCGGCCTGGAACGAGATTAGGGTTGAGATGCTCCAATTGTTCTCGGCAGAAAACCTTAATTTGTTTTAAATGAAGAGATCGTTTAGAAGTGAATCTGCACACGAGGCGTCTGATCGCTCCTGCTGACACATGAAGGATTCAGCCGCGTGCCCTGCCATGTCTACTATTTACTCTACTGCGCCATCAGTCAACGCAACAATGGCCGAGTCTGATAGGAACACATGTAAATGGCTGCGTTCTTGTTACATATCAGAGCATTTGATTGCACAGATAACATTAAAATGCTCGCTGGAGAAAGAAACACATTATCTTCCACCTCTGTGAACCGACACAATGTATCCAGTATGTCATTCTGAACAGAACCTGAATGTAATGGCTCAGCTTAGTGTTCTCTGTACAGCACTATGGTATATGTCAGCGCTATATAAATGTATAATAATAATAATAGTGTGTAACTATTATTATTGCTGCAGAGACTGATGTTACTGACTCAGCTTTCTTTGTACAGCACTACAGAATTTGTCAGAGCTATAACAAGGTATAATAATAATAGTGTGTGATTGTGAAGGGACATTAGAGTGTAAGCTCCTCTGGTGCAGAAACTGATATAAATGGCTCAGTGTTCTCTGTACAGCACTGTGGCATATGTCAGAGCTATATAAATATATAATAATAATAATAATAGTGTATTACTTTGGAGGAGCATTAACCGCTCCCCGACCGCCTCATGTACATATACGTGAGCAGAATGGCACGGGCAGGCAAAAGCACGTACCTGTACGGGATCCTTTAAATGCCTGCCCATGGGTCGCGTGCGCGCCGCCAGTGGCGCGCTTGAGCGACCTGGTCGGGAGCTCCGTGACCCCGGCCGCAGGACCAGCGGACCCGATCGCCGCTGGTGTCCCGCGATCGGGTCACAGAGCTGAAGAACGGAGAGAGGTCTGTGTAAACAAACCTCTCCCCGCGCTTCCTACTCTGCCTGTCATTGATTGGCTGTTCCCGGTCATCGGGAAAGCCGATCAATGACGTCAGACGTCAGCCCCGCCCCCTAATGTAAAAAAACACACACACGTCACAGCCCATAACCCCTCCCCTCCCCCTAGTGGTTAACTCCTTCACTACAACTGTCATTTATACAGGAATCAATGCATTTAAGTAGCATTGATTGCTGTATAAATGACAATGGTCCCAAAAATGTGTCAAAAATGTCCGATGTGTCCGCCATAATGTCGCAGTCACAATAAAAATCGCTGATCACCGCCATTACTAGTAAAAAAAAAAAAATATTAATAAAAATGCTATAAAACTATCCCCTATTCTGTAAACGCTATAACTTTTGCGCAAACCAATCAATAATCGCTAATTGCGATTTTTTTTTACCAAAAATATGTAGAAGAGTACGTATCGGCCAAAACTGAGGAAAAAATATGTTTTTTTATATATTTTTTGGGGATATTTATTATAGCGCAAAAAATAAAAACCGCAGGGGCGATCAAATACCACCAAAAGAAAGCTCTATTTGTTTGAAAAAAAGGACGCCAATTTTGTTTTGGAGCCACGTCGCACGACCGCGCAATTGTCAGTTAAAGCAACGCAGTGCCGAATCGCAAAAAGGGGCCTGGTCCTTTGGCTGCCAATTGGTCCGGGGCTGAAGTGGTTAAAGTGTAAGCTCCTCTGGTGCAGAGATTGATGTGACTGTCTCAGCATTCTCTGTACAGCACTAAAGAATATGTCAGAGCTATATAACTGTGTATAATAATATTAATAGTGTGTGGTTGTGGTGGGACATTAGAATGTAAGCTCCTCTGGTGCATGCAGAGACTGATGTGACTGCCTCATTGTTCCCTGTACAGCACTGCGGTATATGTCAGAGCTATATGAATGCATAATAATAATAGTGTGTGACTATGAAGCGACATTAGAGTGTACATTTTTTTTTTTTTATTAAAAAATCATACAAACATACAGCTTATTAATAAAAACATATTTACACAAAAATAAACAACAATTAAACAAAAACAAGCGTGCTTACATCAGCAAGTAAAGAAAAACATTTTCCTGACAAGATCACATATTAAGAAACATATTTTAATGACAAAAAAAAAAAGAGACTACAAACCCCGAACCTCAACTTAAACACAATCCTGGCTAAGAAACCTTTTGAGATTTAATCGCCATCACGATGCGATTCCAAAACCCCCCTATTAACCCCTCCCCCCACATCATTCACCCCGACTTCCACATCATTCACCTTGCATTCTGCACCAGCACCCTCATTCCCTTCCCACCTCCTCCCCCCACCATCATCCAATCCATTCCTCACTCCACCCCTCGGTGTCTGCCAACCTCCAGCCGCACTTCTGCCATTCCGAGGATGAGGGGTTGGCACCACCATACATTCTGGTTCAGCACCCTCCACTGCCTTCTCTACACTAGGAGAAACAATAGGTGAAGACACAGACTTGACAGCCACACTTTCTGACACTGACTGGGAGACCACAGACTGGGGCACACTGACACCACAGAGGGCCTCACAGACACAGATTCTGATGGGACAGAGTCACTAGGATTCCCTGGTACAACCTCCACCAACCCAGACTCCTCTCTATACAGACGGAAGAATTTCTCCAGCAGCTCTGGCTTATTGTGCAAAGCCTCAGGGCACCGACTATAAGGGCGACCAACCTTATCACATAGGTTACATTTAATGATGTTACTGTCCCTTGCCAGATGCCCCAGTTCCTGACACAAATAGCACTTCTGTTCTGGACATTTAGAGGAGAAATCTCCCTTGACTCCACATTTATGGCACACCTTAGGTTGACCAGGGTATAAGACAGTAATCCTATCTCTACCAGTAAAGGCAGAGGAGGGCAAATGCTGGATCACATTCCCACACACACTCAACCTCATTGACACTGACCACCCACCCGTCCAGATTCCTCTATCATCCACAATATTTTTTAGGGGACACAACGTTTCACCAAACCTCCTCAACCGCCATTTCCCTCAACCTCCTCCTGAGATGACCCAGGCTTCTGGGGAGGGAGGGGGCAGATACTGACTCAGACATGACAGATCCTGAGACAGGGGTAGTAATGGGGCCACCATGTGAAGCCACTTCCTTAACCCCCATCCATACTGTCGCTGTTGCTCTGGCATCCACCCTCTGACTGGTACTGGCACAGGCACTTTCCTCCATCTGTTGGAATCTCTCCTCATTCTCACACTTTTCTCTGAACACACCACTGCTCTCCTTCAGAGAGGCGACCAACTTCTCCTGCTTTTCAAAGCCTCTTCCAGAGACTTCACCTTGGAGACTTCCCTCTTACTGTTTCCAGACTTACTTTGCAGGGATTTCTTTTTCCTGAGATCCTCTTTCATGACAGCAAGTTTCTGTTCCTCTTTAGCAATGTGGCGAAGTCTGTTCACCACTCTATCCTGGAGGACTGGTAAAGATTCCTCTTGCATAGGGACAGTCCCAGGATCCATTGCAGCTTGAACACATGGAGTAGGCCTCAGTGCCTCTGGAGAGCCTCCACCTTTCTTCCCCCCCCCACCCACTGCATGGTGGTTGGGGGAGAAGCCTGCAAGACAGGTCCATGCTTGATGTTTCCTCTAACTGAGAGTAAAGCAGAGTGAGCCAACAGCACCTTGCAAAACAGCACCACCGGGTGCAGAGGCTGATGGGAGTGGCTCAGTGTTCTCTGTACAACACTGCAGTATACTGTATGTCAGAACCATTTAAATGCATTATAATAATAATATTAACCACTTGCCTACAGGGCACATTCACCCCCTTGCTGCACAGACCAATTTTGAGCTTTTAGCGCTGTCACACTTTGAATGACAATTGTGCGGTCATGCTACACTGTAACCATGTGACATTTTTATCATTTTCTTCACACAAATAGAGCTTTCTTTTGGTGGTATTTAACCAAAAGTTTTGAAATAACATTTTTTTTTCTTAGTTTCTGTCAGTAAATTTTCGAAATAAGTAATTTTTCTCCTTCACTGATGGGCGCTGATGAGGCGGCACTGATGGCCACTTATAGGCTGCACTGATGAGGTGGCACTGATGGGCACTGATGAGGTGGCACTGATGGGGTGGCACTTATGGGCACTGATGAGGGAGCACTGATAAGGAGGCACTAATATACCGCACTTATGGGCACTGATGAGCACTGAAAGGTGGCTCTGATGGGTAGCACTAGTGGACACTGGTGGACCCTATGAGTGTGGTACTGATGGGCACTGATAGGCAGCACTGGTGGGCACTGATAAGCAGCATGGATAGGCGGCACTGATGGGCATTGATGGGTGGCACTGATGGGCATTGGTGGACATTGATGGGCAGCAATGATGGGCATTGATGGGCAGCACTGATAGTCAGCAATGACTGACATTACTAATGGGCACTGATTGGTGGCACTTGTGGGCACTGATTGCTGGCACTGGTGGGCATTGATTGCTGGCACTGGTGAGAACTGATTGCTGGCACTGGTGTGCATTGATTGCTGGCACTGGCGAGCACCGATTGCTGGCACTGGCGAGCACCGATTGCTGGCACTGATGGCATGTTATTGTAATCAGGGCACTGATGATCAGTGCCCTGATTACATGTCTTGATGTGCCCAGGAAGGAGATGCCGCTGATCGGCTCTCCTCGCCACACACTCTGTCAGGCTATGAGAGATGATTACCGGCATCTCCATGTTTACATGTGACTGGCTGTGATTGGACACAGCCAATGATATGGTTAAAGAGACACGGCTCTTTGCAGAGATCAAGGTCGCGCCGGGTCCTAACAAGAGCGCCCATCCTGGGACAACATCATATGACAACGTCCCAGCACGAGAGCTGCACCCCCCCCATCCATCATTTGACGGTGGGCGGGCGGCAAGTGGTTAATAGTGTATGACTGTGGTGGTGGGACATTAGAGTGTAAGCTCTTCTGGTGCAGAGACTGATGTGACTGGCTCAGTGTTCTCTGTACAGCACTGCGGTATATGTCAGAACTATATAAATGTATAATAATAATAGTGTGTGACTATGAAGGAACAATAGAGTGTAAGCTCCTTTGATGGTGTGATTGGCTCAGTGTTCTCTGTACAACACTGAGGAATATAGCAGAGCTATACAAATGTACAAAAATAATAATAATAGTGTGTGACTGTAGTGGGACATTAAAGTGTAAGCTCCTCTGGGTTGGGAAGTGATTGGTTTGTCCCTGATGACAATACATGTTTGCGCTAAAATAAACCGTTGATTCCATCTCTGTGTACCATAGAATAAAGGATCTCAGGCACATCTTGACTTTTACCTCTGTGCCGCATTCACAGAAATGGATACATTCCATTCCTGATCCCGGTCGGCTCTGTATTGAAGGATGATGTTGACATTATTGAATGCGCAGAAAGCAGAATGAAAGTTTCTTTTAAGGAACTCTGTAATGTCAGAAGAATTTAAATTGGCCCTTGAGCTGAATGAGTGAGTAGAAAACATTTTTATTGCTCGGTCCCGGGTCTGACCCTCTCTGCTTGTTTGCGGGTTTTCAGCTTACTTTCTGGAAATATGCGACAAGTTCATCGTTCATCTGTTCCTATAAACTGTGCGTTTGTCAACAACTCGCCATTAGATAGCTGCACCTTTTTTCAAATGTCATTCCACTTTGGAGTTGATTTGAGTTCGGAAAATGGAAACGGCAAAGTTTTCAGCAATATAAATCATTTTTTAAATTTTCTTTTGGTATGTTTTTATCTAAAAGATATTTTGAGGGACTAAAAGTGACCACACACTTTAATTAAATTTACAAAAACTATATAGTACCAGGGCTTGTCTGGTTGGCTAGAAATTGAAAGGGTTGTTGAGGTTTGTCCTAGGTCTAGTCCAGGGTTTTGGATTCTAGGGATGGGCCGAACGGACCCCTGTTCGGTTTGCACCCGAATACCGCGAAAGTTCGGAACCGAATAACTTCAAAGTCAATTGGACCCGAACGTCAAAAGTGCCCATTTTGAAGGCTTATATACAAGTAATTGGGCATACAGTGGTTATAGGGGTCCGGGTCCTGCCCTGCGGGACAGTTTGTGAAAAACTTCATTTTTAAATGAGCAGTGATTTTTTTATTTTTAAAGTAAAAGCCTAAAAATGAAAAATTCCTTCCAATATAGTGACTGGGGGGGTCCCCTTAGTCTACCTGTAAAGTGGCAGATCTGTACCATGTCTAGAATCTGCTGCAGCAATAATTGCATTTATAAAGCCCAAAAAAATGACATTTTCCCTGCAAGCTGCCTTTATTTTGCTCAGCAACAGCTGGGGAGCCAGTGTCTATGAAAAGGCCACAATGTAGTGCACTGGAAACAAGATTAGAGATTTTTGGATATGTTCTGGTGTCACTTTGACTTTGGATAGAAGTAACGGGTGCGTAAAAATTGGTCTTTGGGTGTTGGTGGCGCCTTCCCACCGTAACCCTATAGAGGTACTCTTGATGAAAGCAAGAATTGGCCTTGCTTTAAAAAAATTCAATAATATGCTCCTGTAAACTTGCAGTAACGCACAAAACTATATGGCGTTAAACTGGCAGTAACGCACAAAAAATGATATGGCGTTAAACTGGCAGTAACGAACACAGAACTAGATGGCGTTAAACTGGTAGTAACACACACAGAACTATATGGCGTTAAAATGTCAGAAACTGTCACGGCCCCTACCGTGCCTTTTAGACAGCCAGGCGTGGTCGCGCCCCAAGTGGCTCTGGGTGGTATTGAACTCATGACTGTCAGTTGTTGGTCCTGTTTCCTTACCTCTGAGCCACACCTCAGTTCTATTCAGCCTGATTTCCAGCCATGCCTAGTTTAGCATGAAGTACTGTGGGCGATACTGTTTGTACCTGGATCAGCTGAGGCAGGTTACCTAATTAGCTGGGTATAAAACCCTGTCTCACTCTGAGGGCTTTGGCAGTTCATTTTGTCATGTGTGCCAAGTGTTCTTGTGCTCCTGTTGCAGAGAGCCAGTGTTCCAAGACTGACCCCGGCTTCAGACCCTGGCTTTGTTTATCGTTATCCTGACTGCGCCTTTATCTTGACCATCCCTTGGCTATTCCTGTTAAGCCCCTGTGCACAGATTCACAGCCCAGGTAGCTTATCTCTTTGTTACCTTGGGCTGTGTTTATTTGCAAGGGTGAGCGTACATCTCTGCGCCATGGACTCCAACCTAGGTAAGCCCTTACAGTAACGCACAAAACGATATGGCGTTAAACTTGCAGTAATGCACACAGAAGTAAATGGCATTAAAAAACTGGCAGTAACGCACAAAAACTATATGGCGTTAAACTTGCAGTAACGCACACAGAAGTACACATCTGCTACACTTAGAAGGCGCTGCTTTGTTCCTGTTTTTGTGTTCCAGAGATTCTTCTATCTGTAAGCTGACAGCCTTCTTGGGATAACCAAATTGAACCTATTTTTTGTATGCCACCTTTACATCAGCGTCTTCAGTCCCCCCTTCACATCACTGCCCCCTGTACATCAGCGTCTTCAGTCCCCCCTTCACATCACAGCCTCCTTTACATCAGCATCTTCAGTCCCCCCTTCACATCACAGCCTCCTTTACATCAGCGTCTTCAGTCCCTCCTTTACATCACCGCCCCCTTTACATCAGCGTCCTCAGTCCCCCCCTTCACATCACAGCCCCCTTTACATCAGCGTCCTCAGTCCCCCCCTTCACATCACAGCCCCCTTTACATCAGCGTCTTCAGTCCCCCCTTCACATCACCACCCCGTTTACATCAGCGTCTTCAGTCCCCCCTTCACATCACAGCCCCTTTACATCAGCGTCTTCAGTTCCCCCTTCACATTACAGCCCCCTTTACATCAGCGTCTTCCATCCCCCCTTCACATCACAGCCTCCTTTACATCAGCGTCTTCCATCCCCCCTTCACATCACAGCCTCCTTTACATCAGCGTCTTCAGTCCCCCCTTCACATCACAGCCCCCTTTACATCAGCGTCTTCAGTCCCCCCTTCACATCACAGCCCCCTTTACATCAGCATCTTCAGCATTTTATTGCCTGTGATGGAGGAGAAGTGGGAACGTTTGTTCCTTGTATCTCCAGCATAACGCCGACACTAAAAACACGACATAAGAAGCAGAATTGGAGAAGCAATGCCATATTTTTATTCCAGACAGGCACTTTGGATTAGCGCAGATAAGCTGGACTTTGATGGGCAATCCACAACAGCGCGGTGTGCGCACAATGCGATCCCTTAGTACGTCCCATTGTCCTCGGGTATCTGGGCAGTTGTTCTCCTTCGTCCATAACTCAAGGAACGAGAGGAAGAAAGCCTCATAAAATCCAGTTTTACAATAGCTTGTCTAGCAGATGACAGCTTCAATGTGTTTGCATTTATTAGGAGGAGAAACATATTCTGGGCTGCTCACCAGGGACAAACCGCTGAGATTTGAGGTTAAGCTGAAACGGTTTAATGAAAGAAAACATTTCACTTTACATAAGCATGTGTCTGAAAAAAAAAAAGAGCAAAATGAGGAGAGCGGGGGGCGAAGTGCGTGCAGATGAATACACACACGTACTTACATGAACACATACCGTACAAGACGGACATTTACATGAACAGGCCAGAAAGAACCCATACCCTTCACATGCAACAGAACTGGGCATATGTTGTAGTGCATATTGTAATTTGCATATAAGCCCCACCCCACACTTTATCCGGCCTGCGAGGTGCAGAACAGCCCCACCCATGAATAAATCTGCTTATTTGTTAGAGCTGTTGACAATGTATGCATTGCTTTACAAACTGGACATTCACATAAGTCCCTGTGTAAATAGTATGAAAAATTCAAGAGGCTGAGGCATTGGACTCAACTTTGGCCACTCAAAACACAAGGTGGGAGCAACTAAAGGCAAAAGGCTGCATGACCCCTGACCCTCTGTCTAGACAGTGCTGATTGGCCCTGTGCTGATCACATACACCCTTCCAAAAAAAGAAAAGAAAAACTCTCTAGCAATACTCACCACAGTGGCGGCTGGTGCTCCATCGATCGGGGGGGCGTCAGACAGGACTGACCACGAACCCCTCCCCCATCGCTCCAGCCCCCCCCCCCTCCTCCCCCGGTCACCAGCTCACTCACCCTGTGCTGCCCCCGGACTGACATGTCCATTAGTGGAGCCACCCCCTCTCTCCAGGCTACCCCTTATATACATTGGATAGATTCATGCATAGCATGAATCTATCCACGGCCACCGCGGCCACCCCCTGTTCATGCATCCGGCCCCTTTCAGAACACCGGGCACATGAATTATAGCAACCAGGTTTTTTTTTAAGCACCTAATTAGAGCCAGAGGCTTCGAAATAGGGAGGGCTCGAGTCGCAGAGAGTGCGACCGGAGCCCACCCAGGTGTGTTACAACAGCGAATGAATATTCGCTGTTGAAACAGTGACCCCCAATTCGGCCAATCAGAAGCAGGTTGTGAGACCCATTTTCTGATTGGCCGAAAACAGAAGACTCCCGATTGGCCGCTGAGGAGGAGGGAGGAAACAGAAGCAGCCGCCGTTGCGGTGATGACCCATGGAGAGCAGGAGAACGGGAGGCCACCGCCGCCAAGCAGGGGAAGCCGCAGGTGATGGGGTAAGTGCTAATGACTAACCAACCGTGGGGGGGAAGAGGGGTTGGGGGTGGCATAGTGTTTGACTGGCCGCCGCTTGTTGAAACGGTGGCGGCTTCCCCCCCTCAGTCGCCTCCGCGTCCCGGCTCTGTCAGCCGTTCTTCCCATGCATCTCCTCAGCATCACAGCGGCCGTACGTCTCCTCCCTCCTCCTCCTTCTTCCTCCTCATAGGCAAATAAAATAACTTCTCCTTTTGGCCAATTGGGAAACGGGTCTCACGACCCGCCTCCTGATTGGCCGGGAGGATAATCAGTGTGACAATAGTGAATATTAATTTGCTATTGTCACACACCTGGGTGGGCTCAGGGTGTAGTGCTCTGTGCCCCGAGCCCATCCTTTTTGTAAGCCTATTAGAGCCATCACAGATGTCAGACATTTTGTGTAGTTGGTCACCAGGTTTGCACACATCTCAAGAGGGATTTTGTCCCACTCCTCTTTGTAGATCCTCTCCAAGTCATTAAGATTTTGATGCTGATGTTTGGTATCTCGAAACTTCAGCTCCATCCACATATTTTCTATGGGATTAAGGTCTGGAGATTGGGAGCACTCTGCTCTGTTGCTAGCTCTTCTGCTGGGTTGGTGGCATCATTCTGGGGTGCCATCTGCTGCTGGGAAGGGGAGCCGGCTGCTCCATCTCCCTTACCCTCATCTGGCTGCTGGGATGACATGTCTCTGGTACTGTCTCCCAGGTGCTCTGATATTTGCTGGGTAAGAAAGATCACTTCCTCCAAACTGGCCAACTGTTGGGAAGAGAGGACGAACAGCGCTTCAGCTGGAAAAGTTTCTGGTAACTCCACAGATGCTGCTGGCAGAAAATACCATGTCTCTGTGACAGGGCCGGACTGGCCTACCGGGATACCGGGATATTTCCCGGTAGGCTGCCTGCCCTGGGGCCGTTTTGCGGCTACAGTGCTCCCCTGTCTCCACTCTCATGCGCCTGTAATCTCGGAGCTGGCCGGGTCAGTGTTCTGCGGCCGCGCACCGCGCTGTAACATGGTCCCGCCCCCCTAGAACCACTCGTGTGATAGTATCTAGAATCAGTGTTCCACCTATCACACAGCCGGTCTGGGGGGGGGGGGCGGGACCATGTTACAGCGCGGTGCGCGGCCGCAGAACACTGACCCGGCCAGCTCCGAGATCACAGGAGGAGAGATGGCTGTGAGTACTACTCAGTACAGCCCTAACTGTGTGCCTGGATAGGGGGATCAGCGGGGGCAGCATATAGAGGAGATTAGCTTTCTATATTCCTCCATGCAGCCGCTGAATGCTTGGAGGGGGAGGAGGAGAATAAAGCATTCAGCGGCTGCATGGAGGAATAATAGAAAGCTCATTTCCTCTATATGCCGCCTCCTGCTGATCCCCCTATCCAAATTATTTTACTGCCCCCCCCCCCCAGTTCTCCTTGTGCTCCCCCCAGTGCTCTCCTCCCCCACCACACTCTCCACTGTCTCCAGCCCCCCCCCCCCAGTTCTCTCAACCCCTGTTATTTCTGCCTCCCCTGCTCTCCAGGTCCTTGTCTAGCCCCCACCCCAGTGGTCTCCACCCCCACAGTGCTCTCCAGCCCCCCACCCCCCACAGTGCTGTCCAGCCCCCCCCCATGCTCCCCACCCCCCACAGTGGTCTCAAGCCCCCCACCCCCCACAGTGCTGTCCAGCCACCCCCGTGCTCCCCACCCCCACAGTGCTGTCCAGCCCCCACCCCAGTGCTCCCCACCCCCCACAGTGCTGTCCAGCCCCACCCCATTGCTCTCCACCCCCCACAGTGCTCTCCAGCCCCCCACCCCCCACAGTGCTGTCCAGCCCCCCCCATGCTCCCCACCCCCCACAGTGGTCTCAAGCCCCCCACCCCCCACAGTGCTGTCCAGCCCCCCCCCGTGCTCCCCACCCCCACAGTGCTGTCCAGCCCCCACCCCAGTGCTCCCCACCCCCCACAGTGCTGTCCAGCCCCCACCCCATTGCTCTCTACCCCCCACAGTGCTCTCCAGCCCCCCCACCCCTGTTCTTTCTACCCCCGATGCTCTCCAGGTCTCCCCATCATTCTCCAGCCCCCACCCCAGTGCTCTCCACCCCCCACAGTGCTCTTCAGCCCCCCCCATGCTCCCCAGCCCCCCCGTGCTCCCCACTCCTGTTCTTTCTGCCCCTGGTGCTCTCCGACTCCAGCCCCTCCCCACACAGTGCTGTCCAGCCCCCCGTGCTCCCCACCCCTGTTCTTTCTGCCCCCAGTGCTCTCCAGCTCTCCCCATCAGTCTCCAGCTCCCACCACAGTGCTCCCCACCCCCACAGTGCTCTCTAGCCCCCCGTGCTCCCCACCCCTCACAGTGCTGTCCAGCCCCCCGTGCTCCCCACCCCTGTTCTGTCTGCCCCCATCAGTCTCCAGCTCTCCCCATCAGTCTCCAGCTCCCACCACAGTGCTCTCCACCCCCCACAGTGCTCTCCAGCCCCCCCATGCTCCCCCACCCCCACAGTGCTCTCCACACCCCACAGTGCTCTCCAGCCCCCACCCCGTGCTCCCCACCCCCACAGTGCTGTCCAGCCCCCACCCCAGTGCTCCCCCCACCCCCCACAGTGCTGTCCAGCCCCCACCCCATTGCTCTCCACCCCCCACAGTGCTCTCCAGCCCCCCCCACCCCTGTTCTTTCTACCCCCGGTGCTCTCCCCATCATTCTCCACCCCCCACAGTGCTCTTCAGCACCCCCCATGCTCCCCAGCCCCCCCGTGCTCCCCACCCTTGTTCTTTCTGCCCCCGGTGCTCTCCGACTCTAGCCCCCCCCCCACAGTGCTGTCCAGCCCCCCGTGCTCCCCACCCTGTTCTTTCTGCCCCCAGTGCTCTCCAGCTCTCCCCATCAGTCTCTAGCTCCCACCACAGTGCTCTCCACCCCCCACATTGCTCTCCAGCCCCCTGTGCTCCCCACCCCCACAGTGCTCTCTACTCCCCCTGTGCTCCCCACCCCTCACAGTGCTGTCCAGCCCCCCGTGCTCCCCACCCCTCACAGTGCTGTCCAGCCCCCCGTGCTCCCCACCCCTGTTCTGTCTGCCCCCAGTGCTCTCCAGCTCTCCCCATCAGTCTCCAGATCCCACCACAGTGCTCTCCAGCCCCCCCGTGCTCCCCACCCCCACAGTGCTCTCCAGCCCCCACCCCAGTGCTCTTCAGCACCCCCGTGTATATATATATATATATATATATATATATACATATATGTATAAAGCCCTATGTGATTTCATATCTGTCTTTTCTGTATATAATACAGTCTTCAAATGTGCTTTAAAATGTCTGGTTTTCCCTTTCATGAACCAGAAAATAATGACGTTATGTTGTTGCGCTGGTATAATAATGCTGTGGGGCTGGTATGAAATTTTTTCCAGGGCTGAATTTTATTCCCAGTCCAGCCCTGCTCTGTGAGTACTGTGGGAGAAAGGCCGACTGCCTGGCTGAAGCTGCTGTTGGTGTTAGGCAGAGCTCAGTGAAGTTTGGCCCTAATGCCAGCTCTTCTGCTGGAGGCTCACCAGGTTCTCGAACTGGTGTCTGGGGATAGAGGTTCACCATCTCCTGTCTGTAGAACCCAGAAGATGTTATCGGTGCTGTTGTCAGCACTTCAGCTTTGGAGACGGCAATCTCCGAAGTTTCCACTGCTGATTCTCTGGCATTCTGCTGAACGTATTCTAGCAGTATCCTGTATGCCTTTCCAGATGTTGTTCTTTCCTTTGTTTCCGTGGGCGGCACAGTGGTGTAGTGGGTAGCACTCTCACCTAGCAGTAAGAAGGGTTGCTGGTTCGAATCCCAATCACAACACTTCCTGCCTGGAGTTTGCATGTTCTCCCTGTGCCTGCATGGGTTTCCTCCAGGTACTCCGGTTTCCTCCCACAATCCAAAGACATGCAGGTAGGTTAATTGGCTTCTGTCCAAAAAAAAATTGGCCCTAGTATATGAATGGAAACCTTGGATTGTGGGCTCCTTGAGGATAGGGACTGATGTGAGTGTGCAATGTACAGGGATAGGGACAATTGTAGACACTCGCTCAGTTTGAACTGGATGGACTTATGTCTTTATTCAACCTTACTAACTATGAAACTATGAAATAGTCCAGATCAGGTTTAAGCTCTGAGACCCCTACAAGACTGAGCATAGCCTCTCTGTATTCTTGCAGGTCCTCAAGGATAGGTTCCCCTTCATCGCCAAACACAAAATGATCTGTAAGGCTCTCCCACAGCAATCCAGGGTTGCCAAAGTCATATCCCTCCAGAGAGCATTCTGTTGTCTCCCTTAAATTTTCCTGCTCTGTGTGCCATTGCAGAGCCGGATAACGATTGCCCAACTCAGTCACCTATTGCTCCTGGGGCCGCTGTCCCAGGAATTCCATCCACAATGCCCGCTGGGCACTGGCCCGTTGCTCTGGGGTTGGAAAGCACTTGCCCTGTTGCATACCAGCGACCTGGAGGGCTCCAATCCAGAGCTCCAGGTATCCATCCGCCGACACAGTCTTGGAGTATGCTGAATGGACTATCCGCAGCAGCCCCAGGAATTCTGATGCCAGATCCATATCTCCGCTGGGGTGACCAAAGTCTGCTAATCCTGATCTTGGATCCAGGTTGAGGTTTGGATGTCCCAGACTGCTGGAAGCGTCCCACTGCTTGCCACCAATGTAACGGATCCCCGTCACACTCCACTTGCGTGCTTCCGTCAGTACACTGCTTCCTGCTTCCATGTTAACTTGCATGCCAAATCGGCCCAATGTGAACGTGTGCTAAGAGAGTGCTCCTAATCTCAGCTCTTACCTGTATAGAAGACACCTGGGAGCCAGAAATCTTGGTAATTGATAGGGAATCAAATACTTATTTACTCATTATAATGCAAATTATAACTTTTTTTAAATGCGTTTTTCTGGATACAGGGGGTCCCCGAGTTACGAACTCGTTAGGGACTGGCCCCGTGTACGGAACTCGGAAATGTTCGTAAGTCGGCGCGCATGCGCAGACCGACAAATACGGAGATTTCCGGACATTTCCGATGTTCCGTCTGTTGCCGTTCTGCGCATGCGCGGCAAATTACGGACATTTCCGGCATTTTTCGACGCTCCGTATGGCCGCGCATGCGCAGAACGGCCGACAGACGCTGAAAACCACCGGAAAATGGCGGAGGGTCCCCGCAGCACCCCGTTCGTAAGTAGGGGTTGTTCGTAGGTCGGGTGTTCGTAAGTCGGGGACCCCCTGTACTGTTGTTGTTATTCTGTCTCTCACTGTTAAAATAAATCTACCATTAAAATTATAGACTGATCATTTCTTTGTCAGTGGGGAAATGTACAAAATCAGCAGGGGATCAAATACTTTTTTCCCTCACTGTAAATTTACCTACAATACTTGCACACTAGAGGGTGCTACATATGTAACCCAATCAATCGATACGGCACACACAGTGAAGTGGGTTTTTCAAGTTGAAATGATGGCATTCTCTTTTCGCCATGCAATCTCATAATCTGATCAATTGCAATACAATTGTATTCACGACTAAAGCATCTCAGGGCCACTGGTTTCTGATCGATAATCTCCGCCCTGGCCGATCGACTCAGTTTGATCGAATCCAATGTACCAGAAAGGGCAGTTATGGCTATTTTTAATCCAACGAATCGATCGGATAATAATGTAAAAGCTGTCATTACTGTGCGTTCACCATCGTTGCTGCCCTGTGAGTTGTCTGACTGAGCAAGCTGGAGGAGACATTTGTATTTTCTGGCTTAAGCCAGCAGGGAAGACGCGTCCGGCTACGCGGTGTGCGGCAAGAAAAACGGCGGGTTCCTGAAAATGAGAATCTATAGATTCGCCGGTCGTCTTACACAGTGAAATTAAACCGTCAGATCATATTTGGATGACACAAGGCAGCACTTGTTGCCAACAGAAGGAGACAGAGAGAATGGGAGAGACACGGACACACCACTTGTCATTGATCCCCCCGGCGCTCAGCACCCAGCAGGGTTGAGAAGGATGTTTTATTTGTCTTGGATGGTCGGGGTTAAATAGCAGGAGTTAAAGTGTTTACATTACTTGTACAAACCCGGCCTGGCTTCCATTTAGAAGTATGATTTATGAGCAGTGTGGGGGCTGCGGGGCGAGCTGGACAAATATATGAACTCTGCAGATTCCTGTCTGCTTGCAAAACTTTGCCTGTCTATTGTGCAACATGGTGCAGAATAGGCCTCATCCACTCCATGGAAAACTGCCTCTATGTCCAGGGCCATCTTTAATATTGATTGGACCCTGGGCAAAACTTTTCTTGGGGCCCCCCCCCCCATGCAGTTTTGCTCTTCACCTGCTCTGAGACATACAATAAATAGCAGCTAGACTCAAAATCAGTTTAGTGAATCAGATCAGGCAGCTATTGCGATTGGTTGCCAGAGGTTAGTGTATGATTACCGCTCACTGACTGGTTGCTAGAGGTTACAGTGTATGATTACCGCTCACTGACTGGTTGCTAGAGGTTACAGTGTATGATTACCGCTCACTGACTGGTTGCTAGAGATTACAGCACACATTACGGCTCACTGATTAGTTGCTTGAGGTTACAGCACATGATTTCTGCTTGTTGATTGATTGCTAGAGATTACTGTGGATATGACCTCAGGGGGGCATGATATACATATCAATGACGCTGGCCGCCGCTATTTACATATGAATTCCACCGCTATTTACATATGAATGCTGGTAATTTACATGTAAACACAGGGTCTGCAGGTGATTTATCTGTACACAACAATAGGACAGAGCTGGGCAGCATAAGTAGCAGCACTTCACACTGACATATTGGGACACAGCACAGGACTAAAACCTCAAGGGATGAGGGAATTCAAAACCAGGATAGTTGGCAAGTATGAGGCAACTGCTTTGGGCCCCACAACAATGACAGGGCCCAGGGCAGCTGCCCCTTTTGCCCTGCCTTAAAAACGGCCCTGTCTATGTCTCATACAACCAAGGCTGGATTTCCATCAGTCACTCCCTTAGGCTGGCCATAGATGGTTGCAGTGGAGTCCTCTCTCCACTCCACCTTCCTATATGGTAGTGGATAGATTCATGCATAGCATTAAACTATCCACGGCCGTCGACCTTTCAGGGCACTGGGGGCATAGCTCCCAACTGTCCCTGATTTCGAGGGACTGTCCCTCTGTCCCTCATTCCTCCTCATTTGTCCCTCATTTTGGTCTGATCTATATAGATGTATATAAAATGCACACTTTATCTATCAAAAAGTGTTTTCCAGCACTAAACCTTTCATCTGATTTCTAAATTGCTGCATTTGTAATCTCCAAAAGCCAATATAAAAGAATAGTAGTGGTAAAAAAAGCACTTGTGGGTTTAACCAATCTTTTTTTTTTTTTTGTACAATTCTCCTTTAAGGGGGCGTGGCAGGGGGTGTGTCCTATGCCTGCATGCTTTTGCTGATAGGTGTCCCTCATTCCCATCTCAAAAAGTTGTGAGGTATGCATGATTACAGCAATGGGGTTTTTCTTTTTAAAGCACCTGATTAGAGCCAGAAGCTCTAATAGGCTTCAAAATCGGGTGGGCTCGGGTCGCAGAGGATGCGCTCCGATCCCACCCAGGTGTTACAACAGCGAATGAATATTCGCTGTTGTAACACTGATCCTCAATCTGGACAATTAGTAGTGGGTGTGAGACACATTTTTAGATTGGCTGAAAAGGGAAGACTCCCGATTGGACGCTGAGGAGGAGGGAGGAAACAGAAGCCACCGCCACCGCCGACGTGATGACCCGGAGAACAGGAGGCGGTAGGAGAACATACCTCCCAACTTTTTGAGATGGGAATGAGAGACACCTATCAGCAAAAGTATGCAGGCATAGGACAAACCCCATTGCCACGCCCCCTTAAAGGAGAATTGTACAAAAAAACAAGATTGGTTAAACACACAAGTGTTTTTTTTTACCACTACTATTCCTTTATATTGTCTTTTGGAATTTAGAAATGCAGCAATTTAGAAATCAGATGAAAGGTTTAGCTCTGGGAAACACTTTTTGAAAGATAAAAAGTGCATTTTATATACATCTATATGGATCAGACCAAAATGAGGGACAAATGAGGAGGAATGGGGGACAGAGGGACATTGCTCCAAATCAGGGACAGTCCCTCAAAATCAGGGACAGTTGGGAGCTATGGGAGAACAGCAGGAGAACGTGAGGCCACCGGTGATGGGGTAAGCATAGCTCCCAACTGTCCCTGATTTGGAGGGACTGTCCCTGATTTGGAGCAATGTCCCTCTGTCCCTCATTCCTCCTCATTTGTCCCTCATTTTGGTCTGATGTATATAGTTGTGTATATAAAATGCACTTTTTATATTTCAAAAAGTGTTTCCCAGTGCTAAACCTTTCCAAATTCTGAATTGCTGTATTTTTTTAATTTTAAAAGCCAATATAAAGGAATAGTGGTGGCAGTGGCATCGCTAGGGGGTGGCTTTTGGGGCTATAGCCCTGAATCTGGGGCCCATAGCCTCTAGTCTCTGCAGTGGTCCCCAAGGGGAAGGGAGGCTCTCTGGGGACCCTGATGTAAATGGGGGGCTCTCTGGGGACCCTGATGCAAGGGGAAGGCTCTCTGGGGACCCTGATGTAAATGGGGGGCTCTCTGGGGACCCTGATGCAAGGGGAAGGCTCTCTGGGGACCCTGATGTAAATTGGGGGCTCTCTGGGGACCCTGATGTAAATGGGGGGCTCTCTGGGGACCCTGATGCAAGGGGAAGGCTCTCTGGGGACCCTAATGTAAGGGGTGCTCTCTGGAAACCCTGATGTAAGTGGGGGGCTCTCTGGGGACTAGTGGTAAACAAAAAGCACTTGTGGATTTAATAGGCCTCATCCACTCCATGGAAAACTGCCTCTATGTCTCATACAACCAAGGCTGGATTTCCATCAGTCACTCCCTTAGGCTGGCCATAGATGGTTTGCAGTTTATGGCCTGGACAATGAGGTCACTGGACAATGAGGTCACTGTACTCCAATGGCCTCCACACTCACCACATCTCATCCAATAGAGCACCTTTGGAATGTGGTGGAACGGGGGATTGGAATCATGAATCTGCAGCAAATGCATGATGCTATCACATCATTATGGACCAAAATCTCTGAGGAATGTTTCCAACCCCTTGTTGAATCTATGCCATGAAGAATGAAGACAAAAGGGGGTCCAACCCGGTACTAGCAAGGTGTACCTAATAAAGTGTCCGGTGGGTGTTGATCCATTTTCGCTCCCCATTGCCCCTTGTTGGTAATATGTTGGAAGTTTCTTTTCTTCTATTTGATATTATAGGGGACAGTGTCATGGTATGATCCTGACTTGACCTCCCACCCATTTTGCAAACTGCCATTATCTCACCTAACGTGCTCTTTTCATACATACAGCCGGTTGGTGGTATCAATCACCGCCATTCCTCCTCCAGGCATCTCTGGTATATAATAACTGGCAATGTACAGCGGTGAGGCCGGCTCTATAACATCACTACTATATAGTCATTTCAGCCTTTCTGACTCCCTTATCATTTCCGCAGTACAACCTGCGTCGCAGCACCATAAAATTCTCATTTTCTTTCTTCACAGATAAGACAAAAAATAAATAAAAAATGCATCGCCACTAAAAATAAGATGCTCAAATAAATCCACATGTCGAATTATAATTACCATATAATTAGAATCATAAAAGTGCTGGGATTTAATTATATATCAACACGGATAGAGCCAGATCATACAAGAAGTTTCTTTCATTCGCTGGCGCTGGTGGCGGAGTAATAAGAGATTTAATGTAATGAAATTTCAACCCCCCCCCCCTCAGGGACTCTGCGGCCTCCGATTCTATGTACTCCGCTTATCGCCTCGCCGGAAACCTGGGCGATCCGGGGTCAAAAGAACGCGTAAACGTGACCGTGTTTGTGTTTTTACATGTTTACAATAAGAGATTAAATACCGCACTAAGGCCGGCTTCACACTGGGGCGGTGCGGGCGGCGACGGTAAAGCAGCGCTATATTTAGCGCTGCTTTACCATCGTTTTAGCCGCGATATGCGGCCGCTAGCGGGGTGGTTTTAACCCCTGCTAGCGGACGAAAAAGGGTTAAAAACCTCCGCAAAGCGGCGCTGCAGTGCCGCTTTGCCGACGGTATCCCCGCGGTGTCCCATTGATTTCAATGGGTAGGAGCGGTATAGGAGCGGTGAATACACCGCTCCTTCACCGCTCCAAATATGCTGCTAGCAGGACTTTTTTTACCGTCCTGCTAGCGCACCGTTCCAGTGTGAAAGCCATCCGGCTTTCACACTGGAGTGAAAGGACCCGCTTGTGAAAGCACCCTAAGGTTCACATTTCACATTCACAGTAAATTGTTACCGCAACACACAGCAATGCAAGTTCCATTTATTGGTTCGATGTAGGGTTGCACCGATGCCGATACTGAGCATTTGCACAAGTATCAGAACTCGTGCAAATGCACCAATTCCTGAAACCTAAACTTTCAGGCTCAGTTCTTTCAGCTGTCAGCGGGATTCGTTCCCTGACAGCTGAAATGTTAATTAAAAAAAAAAATGGCAATTAACTGTAGTAATATGCCCAAGACATACTCTGCCATTTCAGTATACAAGATAGCTTAAATCTGCAACTATAAAAGAATGCTTAGAAAGATGCTTGCACAAGCACTGTGCTCTATATACATCATTGTGGGTTGGTAGGCCATGGGACAGGATACATGACTTATGACTCATAACCAGATGGCCTGCTGACCCGTGTTAACTCATGATGATGTATTTTAAGGGGTCACTGACTTGTATAACCATATAACCATATCCATATATTTCTATACAAATACATCATTTACTAACCACTCCCCCCTCCCCTCTTTTTATTGGTATGTTGAACCATATATAAGCTGTAACACGCCTAATAAAGGCAGACATTTTACGAATGCATAACTTGCTTCTCGTTTCATGGTATCTCCAGATATCTGAGGGCACTGTTGGTGTACCTAATAGACGGGTGGTCCTCCAGAATACCTATTATTTCCTTTCATTAACCACTTCCTACTGGCCACTTATACCCCCCTTCCTGCCCAGGCTAATTTTCAGCGGTCACATTTTGAATGACAATTGGGCAGTCATGCTACACATGTACCCAAAATTAAACTTTTATCATTTTTTTTCCCCCCATAAATAGAGCTTTCTTTTGGTGGTATTTGATCACCACTGGTGTTATTAATTTTTTGCTAAACAAATAATAAATAAAGACCGAAAACTTTGAAAAAAAAAAAAGTTTTTCTTTGTTTCTGTTATAAAATTTTGTAAATAAGTACGTTTTTTCCTTCACTGATGGGCACTGATGAGGTGGCACGGATGGGCATTGATGATGAGGCACTAATATGCAGCACTGATGGGCTCTGATAGGCAGCACTGATGGGCACTAATAGGCAGCACTGATATACAGTGCTGATGGGCACAGGTACTGTGCTGATGGGCACTGATGGGCACTAATAGCTTGCACTGATGGGTGACACTGATAGGCAATGATGGGCACTGATAGATGACACTGATAGGCAGCACTGATGAGGAGGCAATGACAGGCATCCCTAATGGGCACTGATTAGAACCCCTGGTGGGCATGGGTTGGCATCCCTGGTTGGCATGGATTGGCATCCCTGGTGGGAATCCTCGATGGGTCTGCACTGATAATAAATGTGCTGATTATCAGAGCAGACCCCCCTGTCAGGAGAGCCACCGATCGGCTCTCCTCTACTCGCGTGCTCTCAGCGCGAATAGTGGAGGAGCCAATTAACGGCACTTCCTGGTTACGATGTGACCAGCTGTGATTGGACACATGGTAAAGAGCCTACATCATAGGCTCTTTACCAAGATCAGAGATGCAGTGTGTCAGAGCGACACACCGCACTACAGATCGCCATGCTGCATGGCCTTTAGAGGCGCCCACGAGAAGCACACTGATTGGCTCTGAGAAAGATTGGTACCTAACACGTCCAACCAGGCTTAGTTCTCAGCCTTCAAATCGATATTCCTATCACACTCGTTCCTGGTATATGTGGCTCATAAAGTAGAGGGTGCTGCAGCGATTACCAGTTGGGTCCTGGAAGCATCAAACGAATGTACATATTCGCCAGCACACGGACGAAGATGTGTCGATCCATGGTGTGCTGGCGAATATGTTCATTCGTTAGTTCTCAGCCTGTCACAGGTGCCTCACTGCACGTATGACCAGGCAGAACTCAGTACAGCCCAGCCAAAACTGATGCCAAAGTAAAAGACCTGTACAATTAACCCCCAGAACTCAGTTACAGTTCTGGAAAAACTAAATTTGCATTATAGCGCACACTTTAGAAAAGTGTCGGCGCTACACATACATACACACTTTTTTATTTTTATTTTTTTTATTTTTTTTTTTTAAAGTGGTTGTAAACCCTTACAAACCACTTTGACCTACAGGTAAGCCTAGATTAAGGCTTACCTGTAGGTCCAATAAATATCTCTTAAACCTACATGGCTTAGAAAATATTTAGAAAAAAACAGGCATCGCTGTCTACGGCGCACTGCGCATGCCGAGTTCACGGCGATATGCCGCTTTCGTGCGCATGCGCGGGAGTGACGTCATCGCTGCTCCAGCGAATGACAGCGCTGGAGCAGCAAGACCCGGAAGTCACTCCGGGCTTGATGGCGTTGCAGAAGGTCGTGGATGAGGGTTGCTTCGGGGGCTTCGTTCTCAGGTAAGTCATTCATAATGAGCTAGTATGCTATGCATACTAGCTCATCATGTCTTTGCCTTGCAGGTTCCGTTTTTTTTTTTTTTTTTTTTGAGGAGGCTTTACTTCCACTTTAAGCAAAAATGAATAGAAAAAAACACGAGAAGGGTGGTGTATCCCAGATCAGTGCTGAATTGTAAAGTCTAAAATGGTGAGTGGCACTCTGAATGCATTGTGTCTCCTGCTGCCTAATCAGGAGTGAAGTGCAGTGATTGTAGTGCAGATTGTATTTGTTCTTCATATACTCGGTTGGAACTGCCCGTGTTTGTGACGGGTTCAATGCTACTGAGGGAAAAAAAAAAATTTTTTTTTTTTTTTCCTGATGATACCTTTTTTTTAAATCAAACACCTGATGTACTTTCCTTTCACAATTATCAGACTTTTCTGAGACCTGTGAATGTGTCCTGATTTATGACCCCCCCAGCCTCAGCTCTGGGGTTTTTCATACCATAATGAGAATTTTGTATCCGCTCTGGACCTCCATGGAGCCCACACACAGAGCCGGGCACCAGAAATCCTTCTGCGCTTCGGGAGTTGGCTCCGAGCGGCGGCGTGCCATGACAAAATCCTCCAGGTAGATGTAATTTAAGATGAAATGTGGCCAGTAAACTTCTGCTCCGCAGAGAAAGTTTTGGGAGAGAATTTCAGAACGGCCTTTTTTTAATGAATCAGATTATGTCCATCAAATTAACCCGCGGGGACCAATTAGGGAGATTTCCCTGCATTCGCTTCTGTGTTTCTGGTAAAATGAACTTTAAAATTGCATAGGAGGGGGGGTCACCCCACCAGGCTTTGGCTTCTTAATTTCCTTCTCGTATAATAAAGCTCACTCTGGGATACAGAATTAATACCGGGGCCCGGCCTACGTGCAGCGAAGGAAGCGGATCTCCCTTGGTGGACGAGGCACGACTTGGCGGGTATTAGAATAACAGAGCCAGCGTTCAAGGACCATAAATATCGTGACCACCATGTCCAGGCTTGCTGAGTGTCAAGACCGCGAATGGAGCGGTCACACCGCTGTGGGGAAGTCTATGTAAGGGTACTTGTCCAATTGGCAGAGCTGGCCGGTCTGCACAATCCCAAGAAGAATGGAAATATAAACATCGGGGACGGGCCCTATTTATCGGGATCAGTCAAGTGATTGGTTTTTGCTTTGCTGCCAATAATACCATAAAAATGTAAAGGAAGCTGCAATGTCTATGTGGGGAACAGTAAAAATGGTTATAAGTAGAGAGATGGAAGATTAAACCACTAGAAAAACTATATCAAAATATGTGAAAACAGAGAGAAGGACTTGCAAAAATAAGGGACAGATTGGGGTAGGAAATTCCAGAGTATGGAGAAGGCTCTGGAGAAGTCCTGGAAGCAAGCATAGGGGGAGGTGAAATGGGAGCTAGAGATCAGAAGGTCTTGGGTCAGATTGGGGAAGGGAGTTCTAGAGGACGGGGGAGACTCTGGAGAAGTCCTGGAGGCAAGTATAAGAGGAGGTGACACAGCAGCTAAAGAGCAGGAGGTCTTGGGTCAGATTGGGGAAGGGAGCTCTAGAGGATGGGGGAGACTCTGGAGAAGTCCTGGAGGCAAGTATAAGAGGAGGTGACACAGCAGCTAAAGAGCTGGAGGTCTTTGGAGAGAAATTGGGATAAGGAGTAACAGAGAATGGGAGAGGCTCTGGAGAAGTCCTTGAAGCAAGCATAGGGGGAGGTAAAACGAAAGCTAGAAAGCAGAAGGCCTTGGGACAGATTGGGGTAGGGAGTTCTAGAGGATGGGGGAGACTCTGGAGAAGTTCTGGAGTCAAGAATAGGAGGAGGTCACAGAGAGCAGCAGGTCTTGGGACAGAAATTGGATTAGGGCGTTTAAGAGTATGGGGTGGCTCTGGAGAAGTCCTGGAGGCAAGCATAGGGGGAGGTGAAATGGGAGCTAGAGAGCAAAAGGTCTTGGGTCAGATTGGGGAAGCTAGTTCTAGAGGATGGGGGAGACTCTGGAGAAGTCCTGGAGGCAAGTATAAGAGGAGGTGACACAACAGCTAAAGAGCAGGAGGTCTTGGGACAGAAATTGGTATAAGGAGTAACAGAGAATGGGGGAGGCTCTGGAGAAGTCCTGGAAGCAAGCATAGGAGGAGGTAAAACGAAAGCTAGAGAGCAGAAGGCCTTGGGACAGATTGGGGTAGGGAGTTCTAGAGGATGGGGGAGACTCTGGAGTCAAGAATAGGAGGAGGTCACAGAGAGCAGCAGGTCTTGGGACAGAAATTGGGGTAAGGCGTTCCAGAGGAAGGTTTAGGCTCTGGGGAAGTCCTGGAGGCAAGCATGAGGAGGTGAATGGGAATTAGAGAGCAGAAGGTCTTGGGATAGAAATTGGATTAGGGCGTTTAAGAGTATGGGGTGGCTCTGGAGAAGTCCTGGAGGCAAGCATGGGGGGGGAGATGACAAGATTAAACCACTAGAAAATCTATATAAACTCTATCAATATAAGGAAAAACAGAGAAAGGGACTTGCAAGAATAAGGGACATATTTTAGCGAATTCCAGAGGATGGAGAAGGCTCTGGAGAGGTCCTGGAAGCAAGCATAGGGGGAGGTGAAATGGGAGCAGAAGGTCTTGGGACAGATTGGGGTGGGGAGTTAGAGGATGAGAGAGGCTCTGGAGAAGTCCTGGATGACAACATAGGAGGAGGTGATGAGGGACGTAGAAAGCAGGAGGTGTTAGAACAAATTGGCATCAAAACCGCACCAGAAAGTTCCCATTTGAAAGAACAGAAAACACATTAAAAACACATCAAAAATGCACCTGCGTTGCATTTTTTTGAGTCACAAATCCAAGTTTTAATGCTGGGAAACGCACCAGAAACGTGGCAAAAACACTTAGGCATTTTTATTGCGTTTTTGCAGTGGAGCGGTGTAAAAGCACCCTTATTGTAATTTCCAAAGTCCTTTTTAAACTTTTAAAATATGTAGCTTTCATTAAAATAATTCTGGATGATCCTGCCATGAAGGTCCTTCTTCAGGCTTTTCCTGTTATAGTGTGACAACGCTCTGTCCCTGTCTATGTGTTGTCACCCTGCCACACAGACTTCTGCTGGAGACTACAAGCATTAAGCCAGCTATAGATGGATCGAACCTCAGCTGGTTTTACGAGAACACGGCCGAGATTTGATCCATCTATGGAGATTTGATTCATCGATCGACTTCAGTACAACCAGCCTGTCAGATTTTTGTTTCATGCGATCGCTGCTGGTGGCTATAGCCGACAGCAGTGATTATTGTGTTCTGCTGGTAGGGAAGGCTCCCTGGCAGCAGACCACCATAGTGCTCCAGGAGGGATTCCCCCACCAACTAAGTGAGTTGATGGGGAAATCAAGCAATTTTCTTTCCTTCCACCCATACTTGCAAGAAGGAAAATTGCTTAACCACTTGCTGACTGTGCTATAGTCAAATGATGGCTACAGTGCAGTCAGATGGCTTTGGGAGGGCATCTATTGACTCCCAGAGGTCCCCCAGGGCACTAATCGCGTGCGTGTGTGTGATTGCAGTGTCTTTTGGGCACAGCTGATCAGATAGAGGTAAAGGGCCAATCACAGCGGCCCATCAGTGCATCCTCATCAATGCCCATCAGTGCAGTCTCATCAGTCCCCATCAGTGCCACCTCATCAGTGCAGCCCCATCAGTGCCGCCTCATTAGTGCCCATGAATGCAGTCTATCAGTGCTCATCAGTGCAGCCTCAACAATGCAGCCCCATCAGTCCCCATCATTATCGCCTCATAAGTGCAGCCTCATCAGTGTCAATCAGTGCAGCCTCATCAGTGCCCATCAATTCAGTCTCATCAGTGACCATCAGTGCATCCTCATCAGTGACCATAAGTGCAGCCTCATCAGTGCCCATTAGTTCAGCCTCATCAGTGACCATAAGTGCAGCCTCATCAATGTAGCCTCATCATTCCCCATCATTACCGCCCCTTAAGTGCAGCCTCATCAGTGACCATCAGTGCAGCCTCATCAGTGCCCATCAGTTCAGCCTCATCAGTGACCATCAATGCAGCCTCATCAGTGCCCCATCAGTTCAGCCTAATCAGTGACCATAAGTGCAGCCTCATCAGTGCAGCCTCATCAGTCCCTATCATTACCGCCTCATAAGTGCAGCCTCATCAGTGCCCATCAGTGCAGCCTCATCAGGCACCAAAAAAAATGTATTTCTTCAATTTCTTTTGTGATTAAATACCACCAAAAGAAAGCTTTATCTGTCTCAAAAAATGTATAACGATTACGAGTACAGTGTTGCATGACCGCACAATTGTCATTCAAAGTACGAGCTGAAAATTGTCCTGGGCAGGAAGGGGGTAAAAGTAGTTAGAGTATGGCCTGCCTTTGTTTCAACACAGCCATGGTCCATTGTTGCCACCATTAGGAAACCCACCCTGAAAAATGCCATGCGCCCATCAATGGAGTGCAGGTCAACAGGAAGTGCCTGCAAAGAGGTTGCAGGAGTTCAGTAGCATGGAGATGTATGAAAGGCGTAAATAAGGTGATAACAATGTTTTATTCAAGTGCCAAGAACAAGTTCAATGCCACCCAGACAGGAGTTCCATCTACTTGAATTTTCATCTTTGAAATGATAGAATTGTTACCATGTAACGAAGATGAAACTTTTGTCTAAAGAAAAAAAAAACATTAAATTGGCTATAAAGAGTTGCTTAGAAAGTCAGGAGGTTTCCGGCACAAAACCTCACGCGGCTCGGCCCGCTTTCATGAGCTCAAGCTGCGCCTTGGCCAAAAAAGCCTTCTTATCAGCGCCTCCATTTCACGAGCGGCGGATCATTCCAGAACGTTCCTCTCGCTGTTACATTTCATCCCCGGGAACCGGCGTCCTTGGTCGGAACTTTTCTTCCTGCCAAGCAACCTGAAAAATTTGTGAACTTTTTTCAAGGTTTACGATCAAACATTAGAAAGATTCTCTCTTGTATAGAAAAATGATATATTGAATTATGTCCTGATAAGGCGCAGAGATTCCGCGGTGGAACCGACGCGCCTTTCTCCTATTTTCGGGAACAAGCAAACCGTTTGATGTATTTTCTCCGACGCCGGCTCTAATTCTCGCTGACATATTTGCAAATCCTGTTGTCTCTCTTATCATCAAACGAGATCATCAAACATTAAAAAAAAAAAAAAACCTCATCTCATCAAACTTTTGATATCTCCTCGCCGTTCTGTTTACCGCGGTCGCGTCAGGTAGAGGAAAAGAAAAAAAAAAAAGTTGTCCAAACACTCTTTCTTTTGATTAATGAAATAATTATTCTTTCTTGGTGCGTTTGTTTAATTAGGTTGCTATTTCAAGTGTATTATTTCTGATAAGCTACCTTTCAATTAAAACGAGACAAACAAGCGGCGGCGGCGCGAGGAAGACGCAGAATCTAATTCATTAAGTTGTGATAAGCTCGGGGGGGGGTGCGCGTTGATCTCGTTTGGTGCGGTGATATTTTGAGGAATCGCTATCTCCCATACATGTGGCCAATCCCAGGACGCCACTAAATCTTATTGTGCTGCGGAGGGCGCTATAAACAAGTAAAGTTGCCACTGCTGCAGGGGAGCGCTGGTGTGCGCTGCAAGAAATGCGTTTCATTGTAAAAAAACATCACATCGCTTGTTTTTTTTTTTTTTCCTAGCTGCATGTAATTTTCAGGGCTTATACAAGGGGGTGCAGATAAGTATTGAGCCTTACCCATAAACAAATTGAGATAGGAAACTGGAACTGCCACACTATTCTACATATTCCCCCAAGAAGTCAATGCACTTGTGACATTTGTCCTGCAGCTTCTTAGGTCCTTGAAAATAAAAGTGTTCCGACTGCTGGTGTAACCACTCATTTGCAGCATTAGTTGCCTCCGAAACACTCCCAAATCGTTGTCCCTTTAGGTGTTTTTGAGATTGGGGAACAGATGATAGAAGGTCGAGTGAATTGGGTGAATGGGGCATCCCTTGAAAGCTTAACCACTTGCCGCCCGCCCATTGTCAAATGACGGCGGCAAAGTGGTTTTAAAATCCTGACAGGACGTCATATGACGTCCTCAGGATTTTGAGCCGCTGCGTGCCCCCGGGGGGACGCATGGCGGCGATCGTTGTTGCGGGGTGTCAGTCTGACACCCCGCAACTACGATCTTGGTAAAGAGTCTCCTTTACCACGTGATCAGCCGTGTCCAATCACGGCTGATCACAGTGTAAATAGGAAGAGCCGGTAATCGCCTTTTTCTCACTCGCGTCTGTCAGACGCGAGTAGAGGAGAGCCGATTGGCTGCTCCTCTGACAGGGGGGTCTGCGCTGATCTATTATCAGCGCAGCCCCCCCAAGGATGCCCACACTGGACCACCAGGGATGCCACCAGACCACCAGGGATGACCAGCACAAGGTATGCCACCCTAGACCACCAGGGATGACACACAGTGCCCACAATGGATGCCAATCAGTGCCCACAATGGGCATCACTGATTGGCATGCATTATTGTTTGGCACTGATTGGCATCCATCAGTACAAAACAGTGCCACCGATCAGTGCCTATCTGTGCCACCGATCAGTGCCTATCTGTGCCACCGATCAGTGCCTATCTGTGCCACCGATCAGTGCCTATCTGTGCCACCGATCAGTGCCTATCTGTGCCACCGATCAGTGCCTATCTGTGCCACCTATCAGTGCCTATCTGTGCCGCCTATCCATGCCCATCTTTGCCGCCTATCCATGCCAATCCGTGCTGCCTATCAGTGCTGCCTATCAGTGCCGCCTATCAGCGCCCATCAATGCCACCTCAGTGCCACTTCATCGGTGCCCATCAGTGCTGCCTTATCAGTGTCCATCAATGCAGACCCATCAGTGAAGGAGAAAACTTACTTATTTACAAAGTTTTGAAACTGAAACAAAAAAAACATATTTTTTTTCCAAAAATGTTTTTTTGTTTAGCAAAAAATAAAAACCGCAGAGGTGATCAAATACCACCAAAAGAAAGCTCTATTTGTGGGGAAAAAATGATAAAAATGTAATTTGGGTACAGTGTAGCACGACTGTGCAATTGTCATTCAAAGTGCGACAGCGCTGAAAGCTCAAAATTGGTCTGGGCAGGAAGGTGTTTAAGTGCCCGGTATTGCCTAGATCTCATTGCCTTCCAAATCTAGCAAAGAGATGGCCGTTTTTTTTTACCTTGTAATTGCTGGCCCGGACTATGCACCCATTCCTCTGTCTCTGCTGGTGTGGGCGGGGTTCGTGCGAGATCCGCATCACTTCCTTTGATTGCCGCATTGTCTCCTGGGATCCGGTGTCATTCTTCCCAGGAGTCAGTGCGGACAGCCAACACGAAATCTCGCGTGATTTCACGGACGCCCATTGTTATGGCAACATAGTGGTTTTTACGGCGCTCTGCGCTGTTGTGAGTGCGCATGCGCGGGAACCAGCGAGGCCTGGAATGGGAACAAGGAAGTGATTGCTTGTGGGCTTCAAATGCCCACAAGCAAAATGGAAATTAAGCTGTTTTTATTTTCAAAGTGCAGATTTCGGGACAAAACGGACATGGATACACGACAGACACAGAAAAAATGAGTTTAACGTTTTACTGAAAATACTTTTTAACAGGAGAAGAAAAAAAAATAATAATAATTGTGTGCAGAACCGCTTTAAGGAGGTCAGTATTTCCATAGTTTCACCTGCAGTGTGTGACGAAGCATTGTCCTGTAACAGGATGACACCTTTTGGAGAGTATTCCTTGACGTTTTCCCTTGATATTTTGTCTCAACTTCGTCAATAAAGCATAGTAATATGTTGCATTGATGGTTGAACCCTTTTGGAGGTAGTCCACCCGCAGAACTCCCTTCTTATCCCAAAAAACTGTTGCCTATTGCTTCTGCACTGACCTTTGCATGCAGAACTTCTTTGGCCTTGGGGAACCACTGTGTCTCCATTCTTGAGAACAGTGATTCTCAACCAGGGTTCTGTGGAATCCTAGGGTTCCTCCAGAGGTTGCTAGAGGTTCCTTCAGCATTGGGCAATGTCTGCCTCTCAGATAAGTTCCCACTCACACCATTGATCTGTTAAGTTATATGTAAGGAGGTAATTCTTCCCAATGACCACAAGTGTAAGGACCATTCTTCCCACTGACCATCACACGAGTGTATCATAAGTTTTAGATTTCAAATTTTTACCAGGGGTTCCCAGAGACTGGAGAACTATTTCAAGGGTTCCTCTGTGTTGAAAGGGTTAAGAAAGGCTGCCTTATGCCGTGTATACATGATCGGACTTTCCAGCGGGAAATGTTGGATGTGAGCTCGTTGGCTGAAAGTTCGACCGTATGTACGCTCCATCGAACATATGTTGTCAGACTTTCCGCCAACAAATGTCTAGCTGGTTCTCAAATTTTCCGCCAACAAAACTTTGTTGTCGGACTTTCCGATCGTGTGCACAAAAGTTCACGCATGCTCGGAATCAAGTACGAGCCGGAAGCACTCAGTCTTGTAAAACTAGCGTGCGCCATGGAGGTATCACATGACTATTGAACTTCCTTTTTATCGGCTCGTCGTACGTTTTGTACGTCACCACATTCCCACAGTCGTAATTGTTGGCCAACATTTGTGTGACCGTGTGTATGCAAGACAAGTTGAAGCCAACAACCTTCGAAACAAAAATCCACGGTTTTGTTGTCGGAAAGTCCGATCGTGTGTACGGGGCATTAGACTGTTCCTTTTGTCTCAAGGTCATAACAGTAGATCCATGTCTCATCACAAGTTACCAGTTTGTCCAGGAAATCTGACTCATTTCTTGCAAAATGTTACAAAACAGCCAACGATGTCTCCACACGTTTCGTCTTTTGTTCGGTTGTCACCCTGTGCCCCTTAAAATCCAGGGCCCATAATCGGTCGGCAAGAGGCTCGCATTCAGTCCTCTCTTCTGCCGAGGTCTGTCACAGCACCCAAATTAGTGTCCCATAGTGCCCTCACCAGTGTCCCATAGCACCCCTACCAGTGTCCCATAGCACCCCCATAAGTGTTTCATAATGCCCCCACCAGTTTCTTATAGCGCCCCCACCAGTGTCCCATAGCGCCCCCACCAGTGTCCCACCAGTGTCCCATAGCGCCCCCACCAGTGTCCCACCAGTGTCCCATAGCGCCCCCACCAGTGTCCCATAGCGCCCCCACCAGTGTCCCATAGCGCCCCCACCAGTGTCCCATAGCGCCCCCACCAGTGTCCCATAGCGCCCCCACCAGTGTCCCATAGCGCCCCCACCAGTGTCCCATAGCGCCCCCACCAGTGTCCCATAGCGCCCCCACCAGTGTCCCATAGCGCCCCCACCAGTGTCCCATAGCGCCCCCACCAGTGTCCCATAGCGCCCCCACCAGTGTCCTATAGAGCCCCTAGCAGTGTCCAAATGCACCCACACCAGTGTCCAAATGCACCCACACCAGTGTCCAAATGCACCCACACCAGTGTCCAAATGCACCCACACCAGTGTCCAAATGCACCCACACCAGTGTCCCATAACGCCCCCACCAGTGTCTCAAAGCGCCCCCCATCAGTGCCCCATAGCTCCCCCACCAGTGTCCCATAGCACCCCCATCAGTGTTTCATAATGCCCCCACCAGTTTCTTATAGCGCCCCCACCAGTGTCCCATAGCAACCGCACCGGTGTCCCATAGCGCCCCCACCAGTGCCCCATAGCTTCCCCACCAGTGCCCCATAGCTTCCCCACCAGTGCCCCATAGCTTCCCCACCAGTGCCCCATAGCTTCCCCACCAGTGCCCCATAGCTTCCCCACCAGTGTCTCATAGCGCGCCCCTACCAGTGTCTCATAGCGCGCCCCTACCAGTGTCTCATAGCGCGCCCCTACCAGTGTCCCATAGCGCCCTTACCAGTGTCCCATAGCGCCCTTACCAGTGTCCCATAGCGCCCTTACCAGTGTCCCATAGCGCCCTTACCAGTGTCCCATAGCGCCCTTACCAGTGTCCCATAGCGCCCTTACCAGTGTCCCATAGCGCCCTTACCAGTGTCCCATAGCGCCCTTACCAGTGTCCCATAGCGCCCTTACCAGTGTCCCATAGCGCCCTTACCAGTGTCCCATAGCGCCCTTACCAGTGTCCCATAGCGCCCTTACCAGTGTCCCATAGCGCCCTTACCAGAGTTCCATAGGGCTCTCACCAGAGTCTCAGTGGGGCAGTGGACGGTGTCAGTGGGGCAGTGGACGGTGTCAGTGTGTCAGTGGGGCAGTGGACGGTGTCAGTGTGTCAGTGGGGCAGTGGACGGTGTCAGTGTGTCAGTGGGGCAGTGGACGGTGTCAGTGTGTCAGTGGGGCAGTGGACGGTGTCAGTGGGGCAGTGGGGCAGTGGACGGTGTCAGTGGGGCAGTGGACGGTGTCAGTGGGGCAGTGGACGGTGTCAGTGGGGCAGTGGACGGTGTCAGTAGTTTTTTTTTCTTTTTTACAATATTATTCTTTATTATATTTTTTACTATTTTTTTAGGAGCCCTGTTATGGGGCTTTGGGGAAACATAAAACAGACCCCTGATTTCTCATTTTTGGGACAGAGAAACCAACTAAGGACAGATTCCCCAGTCCCTTTCTCTGCAGCCTGCAGTAAACATACTGTAATTTACTATGCTTCAATTAGGAATGAAGACAGGAGCGATTGGTGCAGATCACTCTCTGTGCTCATTCAGAAAAGGAAGGGCGGTCAATGAAATATTTACCAGCCCTTTCTCCGCTCCTGATCGAAGAGGAGGAAGCTGGCAGCACTGCAGGGGGGAGATAGGAAGCAGGGGGAATCGGCACCACATGGGGTGATTGGGTGTGCCCAGGCATACCCAGCACACCCTGTGCGTATGCCTATATCTCCCACCTAGAACAAATCTCCCTTCACCCATCCCCTCAAATCACTGCTTTCCTCTTCTGGAACAATTCCTACCCCCCCCCCCCCCCCAAAACTCCTCGTGCCCCCTCCCCCTACCTCATATGATAACACAGTGCCCAGGGCAGCTGTCCCCTCCTGTCCCCGCCCCCCTGCCCTGGCCCTGGATGCAGTAATATAGAAGGATTTAGCAGAGTATAAAAATAATATAAGCCAATGGGGTAAGCGAAGGTCACACATCGAAAGTAAAAGCTTGTTAAAACAGGGCGTGTGCGATCGGAATGCGGTGGCGGCTCGGTGGCTTTTCGCAGGGTGTGGAGGAAGAGCTCCTGACAGACATGGAGGGGTTGGGATTGGCAGAGTCAGGCGTGGTGGTGGATGACATCAGCGTTTGGAGCAGAGCCAGATTTCGGCATGCAGGTTGTCTGCGATTCTCATGGTGAGATGACATAAGATGGATTTATAGAGATCGGGGAATGAAAACATTCGATGAAACTTGCTCAGCCAGCGAACTTCCCTCTCCACCTCTCTGACTTCCCATGTCACCCACCACCGGACGGACCCCACCCACAGCCTTGTCACCTGTCAGATCAGCTGGTTGGGGACAGGAGAGATTAATGGCTCAGTGTTGGGGTCAGGCTAAGAACTAAAGTGTCAGTACATGAAGAAATCCCTGACATGTCACAATATACAGCAACAGGAACATCTATCAGGAATGCTCCATCTTCCATTATTAAATAAAAAAGGCCTTGAACTCCAGTCAGTGACTCCACCTACCTTCATAGGACACTACAAAAAAAGATTAAAAAAATAGTAATTAAATTATTTCTTTTTGTAATGTCCTATGACAGTACCGATAAAATCGCCACACTTCACTCACTATTTTCATCAATGATGGGGCATTAGTCCTCCTATTGACACCAATGATGGGGCACTATTCCTCCTCCCACTGATACCAATGATGGGGCACTATTCCTCCCACTCACACCAATGATGGGGCACTATTCCTCCCACTGATACCAATGATGGGACACTATTCCTCCTCCCACTGATACCAATGATGGGGCACTATCCCTCCCACTGATACGAATAATGGGGCACTATTCCTCCCACTGACACCAATGATGGGACACTATTCCTCCTCCCACTGATACCAATGATGGGGCACTATTCCTCCTCCCACTGATACCAACGATGGGGCACTATTCCTCCCTATGCCACCAATGATAGGACACTATTCCTCCCACTGATACCAATGATGGGACACTATCCCTCCCACTGATACCAATAATGGGGCACTATTCCTCCCACTGACACTAATGATTTGACACTATTCCTCCTACTGACACCAATGATGGGACACTATTTATCCTCCCACTGATACCGATGATGGGACACTATCCCTCCCACTGATACCAATAATGGGGCACTATTCCTCCTACTCACACCATTGATTTGACACTATTCCTCCTACTCACACCAATGATAGGGCACTATTCCTCCCACTGACACCAATGATGGGACACTATTCCTCCTCCCACTGACACCAATGATGGGACACTATTCCTCCTCCCTCTGATACCAATGATGGGGCACTATTCCTCCCACTGATACCAATGATGGGGCACTATTCCTCCCACTGATACCAATGATTTGGCACTATTCCTCCCACTGATACCAATGATTTGACACTATTCCTCCTACTGACACCAATGATGGGACACTATTTCTCCTCCCACTGATACCAATGATGGGACACTATTCCTTTTGCCACTGATACCAATTATGGGGCACTATTCCTCCTACTGACACCAGTGATCTATTCCTCCCAGTGACACCAACAATGGAGCACTATTCCTCCCACTGACACCAATGATGGAGATCATTCTTCCCGCTAATACTAATACCCCCTACTGGCCATAGGTGTTATGTAATTATTTTACCCCCCGCCCCCCCACTGACGACAAGTCTGAGGCATTTTTTACTCCCACTAGCCATAATCTGGTCCTCCTAAAATCTGAAGGACAGTAAACTGGCCCTTTGCTTCGAAAATTTGGAGATGCCTGCTGTAGAGGATGTAGCTCGAGAAGGTTTCTTGCCTCCCAGGTTCGGCCTGGAGAAGGAAGCTAGAGCCAAGACAATTTTGTCCTCTTAGCTGCCAGCCTATAATAGCCAAGAATGATTGTGGCGTAGACCTAAAAGGGTCCTAACATCGCCTTTGGCAGAGGTTGCAAAAGCTAAAATGTAGCTGCCACCTGGGCCTACAGACACTAAATTGACTTTCTGCAGAAGCCCAAAGAGTCCTACCACTTACCCGCCCCAAGAACTGAACAAACATGATACCCTGGGGACAGATCTTACTAACATCAAATAAAAATTGGTGCTGGAACTTGATGGCTTGACTTCATCCTCTCCAATGCAAAACAAAAACAGGGACTCCTCCACAAAAATAAAGCCACCTGAATTAAGAAGTCCACATGAAATAACAAAACTCCTAATTATTATCTCAATAGACAACATTCCTTTATTGTTGGTAGCACTCTGACAACAGGAAAAATATAGTAGGCAGCACATTTTGGGGGCCAAAATCATCAGGGCTTGGACTAGCAAGGTTTCTTCAATGGACCATCTAGGATCGGCTAAGGAACAATCTCCATTAGCAGAAACATCCGTTCCATTAGCAGACCTGTGGAAGACGTCAAAAAATACCAGAAGATAGTAGGTTACTACTGCATGGAGGAATTTTTGTTGCTGTTTTAGTGTCTCCTGTACCCCTAACCCTCTCTACTCAAGGCAACTGAGCAAATAAATTGCAAGGATTGACAAATGTGGAGGTTGTCCGCCTGATGTCATTGGTTGGCCGGTAAGTCTTTTTGGGTGTAGCTCCAAGGCAGATCGCTATTCGGAACGGCAGGAGAACCTGTTACAACTTCAGCTGCCCACAGGGGAGTAATGCTACATTGGAAATATAGTCTGGATGCCGTTTCTGATAAGTTTAGGTCCAACTTTCAAGAGGGCTTAAACCCCTTTATTGCTGGAACAACTACTGCAAGGCTTGGGCCTCTTAAAGCGGTGTTTCAGCTAAAAAAAACATTTTTTATAAGTCAGCAGCTAAAAAAAAAGTAACTGCTGACTTTTAATAAGTACACTTACCTTCCCAGGGCGCCCGCGATGTCGGTCGTGGAGGCCGAGATGTCCCCCGGCGCTCCGGTCCCAGTGCCGCCATCCTCAGTAAGGGAAACAGGCAGCGAAGACTACGGCTTCACTGCCCGTTTCCTACTGCGCATGCGCGAGTTGTCGCGCGGCGCTTTGTGAATGGGACGCGCTGTGTTAGGGAACACACAGTTCCCATAACACATCGCGCCCCATTACCCAGAAGACAACGCGGTGGAGGACAGAAGAACGAAGATCAAGGTGGCGTAGGAAGGAGGCAGATTAGGAAGACTGCTTAGCAACAGGGATTTCGGATCAGGTAAAAAAATTTAATTTTTTTTCATTTTATTTTTTTTCAAGAATATTAATGCTTTTTTGTTTTTTAGGGTGTCCCCCCCACTTTAAATTGACTCTCTAGAACCCCCATTAGGAGAAACATCCATTCCATCTCGCATATCTTTGAATGGAAGTCCTGAGACAGCAGACCTGTGGAAGATGTCAAAAGATACCAGAGGATAGTAGGTCGTATTATCATTTATTTATTATTTCAGGTACTTATATAGCTCCGTCAATTTACATAGCACTTTACACATCTATTATATATTCACATTCATATGGACCTAAAAATTTAATAAGGAGGTCTACTGTGTGGAGGAATTTTTGTTGCTGTTTTTGTGTCTCCTGTACCCATACCCCTCTCTACCCAAGACAAGTGAGCAAATAAATTGCAAGAAAAGGATTAACAAATTTGAAAGTTTTCCACCTTATGTTATTGGTGGGTCTGTGAGTTTTTGTGGGTGTAGCTACAGGGAAGATCAGGGGCGGATTGACAAATCATGGGGCCCCCGGGCATTAGGAGATTATGGGGCCCCCAGGCAATCAGAGATTATGGGGTCACACAGTATACACACTCACAGTATACACATACATGTACACACAGTATACACAGACATGTTTCTATTGGCTGAGAAGGTACTGGAAAGGTCATATAGAAAGATTTGCTCTACTTTGCTAAACCATTGGCTATTTATTTGCTAAACCATTGCTACCTGTCATTGATCGTCCATTGCTGCTGGGGCAGCTATAATCTCTGCATTTTTAGACCATAGGACTTTATAGTGTGTTAAAAGGATGTCGGTAAGGGACATTTCAGAGACAGATGTAAAAAAGCAAAACACAGATTTTTACATACTGTCCCTGGTTTTACTGAGGCTGGGTTCCTATATTTTCTTCCAGAAGCACCCATAGGACTTGTACTGTGTTAGTGGCATCACAACAGAGTTCCTATATTTTCTTTCCCAGAAGCCATAGGACTTGTACTGTGTTAGTCCCAATCCACAGAGGCATCCCATAGGACTTGTAGTGTGTTAGTCCCCATCACACAGAACGCTGCCCTATATTTTCTTCCCAGAAGCACCATAAGAGCTATCACACAGTCAGCAGCACCCACAGGACTGCTAGTGCCAATCACACAGAGGCAGAAGCACCCAGACTTCTAGTGTTGTTAGTGGCATCACACAGAGCTCCACTTCTGTGTGTTAGTGGCATCCCACAGAGCTCCTATTTTCTTCTCAGCAGCACACACAGGACTTCTAGAGTGTTAGTGGCTCACACAGAGGCTCCTATATTTTCTTTGCAGATGCACCCAGGCTATATTTTCTTCATCAGCAGCACCACAGGACTTCTCCAGAAGCACCCATAAGGACTTGTACTGTGTTTCTAGCTCCTATATTTTCTTCCCAGAAGCACCCATAGGACTTGTAGTGTGTTAGGATTTTCTTCCCAGAAGCACCCATAGGACTTCATTGTGTGTGTTAGTGGCCTAGTGTGTTAGTGGCATCACACAGAGCCTCAGCAGCACCCACAGGACTTCTAGTGTGTTTAGTGGCATCCACACAGAGCTCAATATTTTTCAGAAGCACCCACAGGACTTCTAGTGTGTTAGTGGCGTCACACAGAGCTCCTATATTTTCTTTGCAGAAGCACCCATAGGACTGTGTGTTAGTGGCATCACACAGAGCTCCTATATTTTCTTCTCAGCAGAACCCACAGGACTACCGACTACAATGGCTGAACACCGCCAAGGGGAGGCAGAGCGTGCAGAGCCAAGAACACAGGGGCAGGCAGGCTCTGTTTCTAGTGGACGTGGCCGTGGCCGTGGTCGTGCATCATCAGCACGTGACCATGGGACACGCGCGTCTTTGTTTTCGGCAGCTGGACATGTGGAGCCGCATCATGCTGAAGGCTTGGTAGAATGGATGACCAAGCCCTCCTCATCCTCCTCATCCTCTCTCACCCAGGCTCAGGGTACTGGCAGAGCAGCTGCCAACGCATACTCAATGGCATCATCAGCCACCCCTTCCCTAGACCCACCATGTCCTCCTGAGGAGTCCCCCGAACTCTTTGAGCACAGTGTTGGGTACATGCTCCAGGAGGATGCCCAACGATTCGAAGGCTCGGATGATGATACCCAGCTTGAGGAAGTCAGTAGTGTGCGCGCAGAGAGAGGGGATGCTGAAGGACAGCAATCTGGCAGTACTGTTCCACCAGCTGCAGCTTACTGCAGGTTTGCTCTAGTGGTGAAGAGGGAGGGGATGATGAGGTCACTGATGCCACGTGGGTGCCCGGAGGGAGAGAGGATGAGGAGGAGGACGAGGAGGAGGATGCAGCGTCACATGTCCAACGAGGCAGGATGTCCCCTGGAGGCCAGCAAGAGGCCAGCACAGCAACTGTACAACACCGCAGAGCTCCGCCTGTGCAGGGCGCTGCCTCTGCACGTTATCAGAAAAGTTCTTTGGTGTGGGCCTTTTTTGAGACGAGTGCATCAGATCGCACCACTGCTATTTGCAATATTTGTCTCAAGCGTATCTCGCGTGGCCAAAAAATCAGCCGCTTGGGCACCACAAGCATGACCAGACATATGTCGACCTGCCATGCAGCTCGTTGGCAGGCACACATAAAAGACCCACACCAAAGAACTAAGCGGACCTCTCCTTGCTCCTCATCAGCTGGGATCTCCATCCCCACTACATCTTCAGTCCTCTCTGAAAGCTGCTGTGAGAGGACTGAAGGTGAAGAATTAGGTGTGTCACAACCAAGTACTTGCAGTACACCGACGTCCGATAGTAGCAGGCAAATTTCCTTGCCCCAGCTGCTGGACCGTCGAAGAAGTACACTCCCAGCCATCCACATGTCCAGCGGTTGAATGCTAGCTTGGCTAAATTGCTAGCACTTCAACTGCTGCCTTTTCAGTTGGTAGACTCGGCCCCCTTCTGTGAGTTTGTTCAATGTGCGGTTCCTCAGTGGCAGGTTTCCCAAACGCCACTTTTTCTCACGGAAGGCGATTCCGTCTCTCTCTACCGGCATGTGGAAGGCAATGTCCATGCCTCGCTGGACAGGGCGGTCAGCGGTAAGGTGCATATTACCGCTGACTCATGGTCCAGCAGGCATGGACAGGGACGTTACCTTTCTTTCACGGCCCATTGGGTCACTCTATTGGCAGCTGGGAGGGATGCAGGACAAGGTGCAGTAGTGTTGGAGGTTGTTCCGCCACCACGCCTCCAAACGCTACTACTGCTAATGGTTGTGACACACCTCTCTCCTCCACCCCCTCCTCTTCTTCTTCCTCCAGTGCTCTGTCCTCGGAACCAGCGGTGCTCCGTAGGCGTACAAGGGGCTACGCAAGTACGCAGGCAAAAAGATGCCATGCCGTGCTTGCGCTGGTGTGTTTGGGGGACAGGAGCCACACTGGGCCAGAGGTTCTGGCAGCTCTGCAGGGGCAGGCCGAGAGGTGGTTGACGCCACGCCAGCTTAAGCCAGGAATGGTCGTTTCTGACAATGGCACCATGGCCCCTCTCCCCTGCGACGGGCAGTGTGCCCGTATGGTCACGTCCCGAACTGGGTCAGTCCGCCCCTGGGGAAGATCAATATTAGGAATGGCAGGGGGGGGCAGTTAAAACTCCAGCTGCCCTCACGGGGGGAATGCTACATCAGTTTTGAAGAGGCCTTTAACCCCTTTATTTCTGGAACAACTAAGGCTTGGGCTTTCATCCATTCCATCTCACATATCTTTGAATGGAAGTCCTGACAGCAGACCTGTGGAAGATGTCAGTGCCCGAGTAGCCGAATGGTCAGGCAGCCCCTGGGGAAGATCAATATTAGGAATGGCAGGGGGGGCAGTTAAAACTCCAGTTGCCCTCACGGGGGGAATGATGTACAGTCCCAACAAACCATCAGTTCATGTCATCCTCAGTGAAGAGGCCTCCCCTTTATTTCTGGAACAACTAAGCTGCTTGGGCTTTGCAACGATCCTTTTTTCAAAATGGACTCTCTAGGACCTTCCCAAGGAACGAAAACCTCCAGTGGGAGAAAGTATCAATTGAGCTACTGGCCTGTCCTGCCTCCAGCGTTCTTTCCGAACGCACATTCAGTGCTGCTGGAGGATTTGTCACCGATCATAGGGTGCGCCTGTCCACCGACTCGGTTGATCGACTGACCTTCATCAAAATGAATCAGTCTTGGATCACCACCAGCTACCAGGCACCTGAAGCGGATATAACGGAATAATTTATAATGTCACATCCCTTCAAGACTGCCTATGCTGATGCTGAGTGACTGTCCTGTTATGTTCACTGACTATCCTCTTCCTCCTCCTCAATGATCCATGCCACCACACCAGTGCATAAGGCACAATTTTTCAGCCCCTGTATAACAGGGGCGTGTAATTACAATTTTTAGGCAATGCTTTGCAACAGGTCTCATTGATGTGCTAAGAGTACAGTGTCTGTGAGGGGTTGCAGTGTTGTGGCACCAGCACCAATGCCTAAGGCACAATTTTTCAGCCCCTGTTTAACAGGGGCGTGTAATTACAATTTTTTTAAAAAGATGCTTCGCAACAGGTGTGACTGCTGTGCTCCAACTACAGTATCTGTGAGGGGTTGCAGTGTTGTGGCACCAGTGCCTAAGGCACAATTTTTCTGCCCCTGTTGGGGCGTGTAATTACAATTTTTAGGCAATGCTTTGCAACAGGTCTCATTGCTGTGCTAAGAGTACAGTGTCTGTGAGGGGTTGCAGTGTTGTGGCACCAGCACCAATGCCTAAGGCACAATTTTTCAGCCCCTGTTTAACAGGGGCGTGTAATTACAATTTTTTAAAAAGATGCTTCGCAACAGGTTGTGACTGCTGTGCTCCAAGTACAGTATCTGTGAGGGGTTGCAGTGTTGTGGCACCAGCACCAATGCCTAAGGCACAATTTTTCAGCCCCTGTTTCACAGGGGCGTGTAATTACAAATCTTGATCTAATAGTTCACAGTAGGGCCCATTCCTGCGCCCACCAAGAGTAACTGTGAGGGCTTACAGTCTTGTGGCAACACCGTCCACCACCACCACCACCACCACCACCAAAGGCCCAATTTTTCTGCCCTGTTCAACAGTTTCATGCAATTACAAATCTTGATCTAATAACTCACAGCAGGGCCCATTCCTGCGCCCACCAAGAGTAACTGTGAGGGCTTACAGTCTTGTGGCAACACCGTCCACCACCACCACCACCACCAAAGGCCCAATTTTTCTGCCCGGATCAACAGGTGCATGCAAGTACAAATCTTGATCTATTAACTCACAGCAGGGCCCATTCCTGTGCCCACCAGTCTTGTGGCTACACCAACATCTAATAGGGCAAATTTCTGCAGAGTATATACGCCAGGCCCCTACTTTCAAACATCCAACTTACAAACGACTCCTACTTGCAAACGGAAAAGAGAAAACAGGAAGTGAGAGGAAATCTACCCCTAGGAAGGGAAATTCTATGCTGTTAGATTTAATTTGGGAAAAGGTATCTCCTCTCTACTGATGCTTTATCACCAATCCTTGTTTCAATTCAAACCCCACTTTTCCAAAAACATTTGTCATTGGGACGGAAAGTGAGGTGACATGTTCTGAACAGATGTGCAAAGACAGCAAATGTTACAGGGGTGATAACCCCTCCCTATGTTCTCCAAAAAGCTTAAAAATAGATTTTTTTGGGATGGAGCTACACTTCATAATGTACCTGTTCAGATTCTACTTAAGAACAAACCTACAGTCCGTGTCTTGTTTGCACCACCTATATACTGCTGTTCAGAGTATATAGGGTTGTAGGTATAGGGTTTTATTTTGGGTGCGGGGTCCCCCTTAATATCCATACAAGACCCAAAGGGGCTGGGGTTGGGGGGGGGGGGGGGTGATGGGGTAGCCATGCCATTTTTCTAAAGGATTTTCAGCCATATGGCGGCCAGGACAAGACATGCCATTAAAGCCGCAAGTGTTTTTAAATGGGTTATTTTTTTCCTTTACAAATGTCATTTTGTGCAAGGACAGTTCTAAACACGGGGGAAACACATGCCACTTCACAGGCATACTTTAGACACCCCCCAGGTACCATATCCAAAAAGCGCCTGAAAAACGCCCAAAAAGCGCCTTTGGCAGCAGCGCTTTGTGGGCACTTTTAACCCTTTATTTGGCCACTAGCAAGGGTTAAAAGCGCTCGAAAAACGCTGGTAAAGCACTGCTAGTTTAAGCGGCGCTTTACGAGCGTTTTTCGAGCGCTGGCAGTGTGAAAGGGCTCTTAAAGCACTTGGGCTTTCACATTGGGATTGCAGATGAGGCTTCTTTCAAGCGCTTTACAGGCGCTTTTTTTAATGATAAAGCGCCTGAAAAACGCCTGAAAAAAGCCCCAGTGTGAAAGGGGCCTTAGGGACATTTCAGAGACAGATGTAAAAAAAAACACAGATTTTTACATACTGTCCCTGGTTTTACTGAGGCTGGCAACCCTGATGGGGCCCCCTAGTGGCCCGGGGCCCTCGGGAAGTGCCCGAGTGGCCAAATGGTCAGTCCGCCCCTGGGGAAGATCAATATTAGGAATGGCAGGGGGCCCGTTAAAACTCCAGCTGCCCCCACGGGGGGAATGCTACATCAGTTTTGAAGAGGCCTTTAACCCCTTTATTTCTGGAACAACTAAGGCTTGGGCTTTCAACGTTTTTTAAATGGACTCTCTAGGACCTCACAATGAACAACCTCCAGTAGGAGAAAATCCATTCTATCTTAAATGTCTTATAATGGAAATCCCAGGATAGCAGACCTGTGGAAGACGTCAAAAGATACCAGAAGATACAGTAGTAGGTCATCGGGGCCTAAAGATTTAATTGAGAGGTCTACTGTGTGGAGGTTTTTTTTGTTGCTGTTTCTAGGGTCTCCTGTACTTTTACCCTCTTTACCCAACTGAGAAAATAAATTGCAAGAAAGGGATTCACAGATCTGAAGCTTGTCCACCTCACATTATTGGTGGGTTGTGAGTTTTTTTTGGGTGTAGACTCCTGGGCAGATCACCATTGGGAATGGCAGCAGAATCCGTTACCGATCCAGCTGCCCTTACAGGGGGGTAATGTGACATTGGAAAAATTATTCTGATAAGTTTTGATCCAACTTTGACTAGTTCTTTAACCCCCTTTATTCCTGGTACAACTAAGGCAAGAACAAAAGTATCCCCCTTACAAGATAGAACAGATGAGAATTACTGAACGGCTCTCATCTGAGAACATTCTGACTTTATTTTCCAGCAAAAAAAAGGAGCTATTTTTGACAGTCTAAAATTGTCTCTTGGATACGAAGCCGCAGGAAGTCGCGGCACAAAGACTTGCACGGATCAGCTCCAAATCCCGCTGAAACAGAAACCTTCCCAGCCTTCTTTTTAGGTTCTTTCCTCTTGTCCAACTTTTGACATTTGCAAGAAACATGAAAAGACCTTTTTTTACAGATAAAAGACTGGAGTGACAGGCCGGAGACCCTCGGAGGGAAGCTTTCTTCTGCCATTTTTCTATTTATCTTTTATTGTCCGGGCTGGGGCTGAGTGGTTAATATGGCGGTGGGCTTGTAGTTTGATGGCCAAAGGTCAGTTCACCCATTGCAACCGGGGAAATAAGCTGCCGGGGTGATGTAACGGCCACAGAGATTGCATTATCTACAATAGATGCTCTACTGTGAAGAAGGGAAAAAGGCTCTTCGCTAGCGGTGGGAATTAAAGGGGTACTCTGAACATGCAAAAATGCCCTGCTCTTTTCCTTTCAATGGAACAGCAGCTAATGGTCAAATCTGGTGGAGCAACCTGAAAATCACCAATATCTGAATAACGCCAGGTTATCAACATCCTATACAAGGTAAGCAGTGCCTAAGGGTCCACCCACACTGTCAGCTGCATCAAAGAATTTGCATTGACGCAGCATGTTTCTTGTAACTCCCCCTAGATATGATTGGACAGTGAAGGAAAAGCAACAGACTGATGAGCTAATCTCTCTGTCTCTTTAGCTCTCTCCTCCTATCAGCATGTTTCTTGTTGGCATATACAGTGGGGAAAATAATTATTTGATCCCCTGCAGATTTAGTAAGTTTGCCCACTTAAAAAAAAAATGAAGGGTCTATAATTTTTATCATACCTATTTTAAATGATATCAACCAAAAATCCAGAAAAAAACGCATGATACAAATGTTATAAATTGAGTTGCAGTTCAGTGAGTTAAATAAGTATTTGATCCCCAAGCAAAACATGACTTAGTACTTGGTGGAGAAACCCTTGCTGGTAACCACAGAGGTAAGACGTTTCTTATAGTTGGTTACCAGGTTTGCACACATCTCAGGAGGGATTTCGGTCCACTCTTCTTTGCAGATCTTCTCTAAATCCTTAAGGTTTTATGGCTGTTGCTTGAAACTCAAAGTTTCAGCTCCCTCCATAAATTATCTATAGGTTTAAGATCTGGAGACTGGCTAGGCCACTCCATGACCTTAATGTGCTTCTTCTTGAGCCACTCCCTTGTTGTCTTGGCAGTATTTTTTGGGGCATTGTCATGCTGGAAGACCCATTTTCAGAGTTCTGGCTGAGGGAAGAAGGTTTTCATCCAGGGCTCAAGTCCTGCGGGAACGGAGTTCCTGTACTTTTTCCACAACAGGAACTCGGTTCCCTTTAGCAGCCGTGTCCTGCAAGACTTTGAAGTATGCGAGCTGTGTGGCAGGTGCTACACCAGCAGCCGTCGACACAGCTCGCAATAGTAAGTGCCGCATACCAGGGGTGGACTGACCATTCAGGCACTGCCAGTAGGGGGCCCCATGACAGCTTCCTCTTCGATCTACCTGTCAATCACAGCTAGCTGACGGGTCGATCAGGTTCCTGCTGCTAAGCGATTGTATTTAGTCAGACCTCTCTTGATGCGCTCCTCCCCGCCGGCCCCTCTTGATTTTCTGTCTCCTCGTCTCCCCCCCCAGTCTCCTGCATACTTGCTCTGTGTGTCCCGCTGAATCCCCCCCTCCTCTATCTTCAGTGCCATATGATGAGAGAACCCAGACGAGGAGCACAGCTATTCTGCTCACAGGACATGCAGGGAGAGAGGTGAGCTGAGGGAGGAACATCAGTTTGGGGTGGTAAGCTGAGCACAATACCTGGCAAAGTTTAATGCCAGGAGGGAAGTTCATGTGGAAATATGTGAAGGGTTGGAATAGCAGCGAGTGTGTGTTGGAGCCCTGCAGAGTTTGCAGCCCCCCCAAGCTAACATACATCTCCTAAGCAGGAACACATCACTATCTCCCCAAGCATTCTGTCCAGATAATGTGCAGTTCATTTATGACCTTTCCGTTTAACCCTGTGTTATCCAAACTCTGTTCAATGAAAAGTGTAAACTCACCACATAAACACTCTATATACAAAATAAATTCCCCAATAAAGATCAGAACATAATGTTCACATTTGCATGGAAGCACAACTGAATGAATGCTGATTATTCAGAGAATTACCGTATTTATGTTTATTGAGGATTGTTTTTTTTTTTTTATGTAACAGTTTAGCTTCATACACACAATACGAAAATTGTATGAAAAATACCACTTTTGAAGTGTTCTTGCATATGAGCGTATCATTTTATTTTTTTTGGTGGGCGAGTGGATCTCGGGTGGGACTTCCCACACTTTTTTCCCCAGGACTTGACCCCTGTTTTCATCCAAGATTTTACAATACATGGCCCAGTCAATTAGCCCCTCAATGCGGCAAGGTCGGTCTGTACCCTTAGCAAAGAAACAGCCCCAAAGCATAATGTTTCCACCTCCATGCTTGACTGTGGGAATGGTGTTCTTAAGGTCATAGTCAACATTTTTCTTCCTCCAAACACGGGGAGTTGAGTTAATGCCAAAGAGCTCAATTTTGGTCTCATCTGACCACAGCACTTTCTTCCAATCCTTCTCTGAATCATTTAGATGTTCATTGGCATTTGATCCTCTAACAACCAACAATAATTCTGTCTGGCATTAACTCCACTCGCCGTGTTTGGAGGAAGAAAAAAGCTGACTATGACCCTAAGGACACCATCCTTACAGTCTAGCACGGAGGTGGAAAAATTATGCTTTGGGGCTGTTTCTTTGCTAAAGTTACAGATCGACTTTGCTGCATTGAGGTGCCAATGAACAAAAGCCTTGGATGAGAACCTTCTACCCTCAGCCAGAACACTGTAGATGGATGTCAAATGGGTCTTCCAGCATGACAATGCCCCAAAACATACCGCCAAGGCAACACAGGAGTGGCTCAAGAAGAAGCACATTAAAGTGATTGTAAAGCTTTGTGTTTTGTTTTTTTTAAATAACAAACAACGAGCCGACCTGCCGCAGTATAATGATGGCGGCTGGTCCGCAAGTAGTTAATGATGACTTAGGGTCCACTCATACTAAATCGTTCTATGGCTGTATGTTACCTGTGTTAATGACCATTACGGCACACATTTATTATGAATGACACCCCATGATGGATGCAAAAAAGTGCATGACCCTCTTTTTGAAATTCATTGCATGACACGGTATAGGCGTTGCGATGCGCTGTGTTGGGTTGCACTGTGCAATGCATTGGGGTGCAATTCACAATGAACTGCACCACAACACACTACGCATTGCCAATGCGTTTTGGCAACATGCATTAATGCATGCGTTGTAGCACGTGATAAACCTTTCTTGCCTGGCGGAACATGCTGGGAGTTGTAGTTCTCCCTTCGCACTTAGCAAAAGACATATCTCTGTGTACACATATATAGCCTCGGCCTGTCTGATCCCCGTAATAAAGAGGTTTTAATAAGACGCGGCGCCTGTGTTGGCACACATATTGGCGCAGAGTGGATGGGTCAGAATTGTATTACTTTCCTCTACAAATGACCCTCTGGGGGTGTCTGTCATGTGTAATGATTGTCTCTCTAATACCCCATTACCGCCACCCGTGTCCTCCTTAATGTTACCGCCTCTTATTGAAAAGCACAAATCACGCCGCCCGCCGCCATACATCTTGTGGAACAAGTTCCTGGCGATAATATACAGCTGGGGAGCGCGCAATATTGTCTTCCCTCTGAAAGTCATAAGTGTGAGTCATGGTGATTGGAAGTCCCGGTCTGCGGAGGGACATCCGTCTTCCTGTCCGGGGACCCAACAACTATCACTGCTGTCCAACTCTCCATTTTAAAGGAGACGTCAAAAACAAAAAGTAAAAATTTAAAAATGATAAATCTGAAAGAACCAGCGAATATCACAAAATTACATTTTTTTAAAGTTATGGATTGATTGGGGTGGTCTAAAATCTCCAGCATATGTTTCAGTGATCATAACAATATTGCTAACTGAGCATCCATGACAGCCAGCCTCCGCTTCTATAGTATAAAGTAGAAATATAACTGGGCCTCCCAATAGGCATCAGAGTTAAAGCCAGCATGCCCAGTAATCAGAACTCAGTAACAGAGCTGGTCAGACACACCCCTTCTAGGGTCATGTGGATGTGATGAGGGGTGTGGCTCTTACTCAGCTCTGCCAGCACAGAGCACTGGAAAGCCAGAGTGCTTTCACCCTGGAGCAGTGCGCTTGCAGGACGGGAAAAAAAGTCCTGCAAGCCGCATCTTCGGATCGTTGTGGGAGCAGTGTACGCCGCTCCTAAAACACCTCTGCCATTGAAATCAAAGCCTGCTAAGAGATTAATCAGCGGCGCCTTGCGGGTGCTTTTAATACTTTATCGGGCGCTAGCGAGGGCTAAAAGCTCCCCGATTGCGGCCGAAAAAGCGATGCTAAAACGACGGTAAATCACGCTAAAATTAGTGGCGATTTACCGCCGACGCCCGCCCCAGTGTGAAAGTAGAGTTGCACAATTTATCGTTAAAAAATCGTGATCTCTATTCAACTCCGCTGACGATCACTATTGCAGAGTTTGCCGATTCTTTCATATAACAAGTAGAGACTTATCAGCTGTCAAAAGAAAACATCTGGGCAGTCTGCCAATTTTTCTAAATTAAACATTGTAACTAATTTCCTTCTTAGATCAAAGGGAAACACCGACCGTGTGTATGCCCATCGGTCTTTTTCTGTCGGAATTTCCGACGGACTTTGGATTGAGAACCTGTTCTTAGTTTTTCTGACGGAAAACCTTTCTATCGGATTTTCCGATCGTGTGTATGCAATTTCGACACGCAAAATTCCGACGCATGCTCGGAAACAATTCGACCCATGCTCAGAAGCATTAAACTTCCCTTTTATAGTGCAGCCGAACGTGTTTTATGCCATGGTGTTATTGACCATCGGAATTTGGTGTGACCGTGTGCGGGCAAGACAGTTTGAGCGAAATTCCGTCGGAATTCTGACGGGAAAACCATCAGAGCTTTTTCCGACGAGAATTCCGACCGCGTGTACGCGGCATAAGACAGTGATCAGTGCTAAATATATGCACTGTCACTGTTCTAATGTCACTAGCAGGGAAGGGGTTAGCATCAGGGGGGCAATCAAAGGGTTAAATGTGTGTCTAGGGAGTGTATACTAACTGTAGAAGAGACGTTTGTACTGTGGGAAGGCAGAGATCTGTGTTCCTGCTTAACAGAAAAACAAGATCACTACCTTCCCTGCTGACAGAACGGTGATCTGCCTTGTTTACATAGGCAGACGGCTCTTTCTGCTTCTCTCCCAAAGGATCGCCTGGACCCGCTGATTGGCTCCCGCTTTGTCCAATCACAGTGGGAGCTGGTCGCCGGCGGGGCCCCCCAGACCCGGAAGTGGAAGTGCAGAATCACGTACAGGTACGTGATTCTGCGTAGAGAAGCCGCTGCCCCCCCACGGCAAGAGGTTAACGCTCCATAAAAGCATCACCGAACACATAAAAGAAGCATGTTAAAGCGGTAGGCGCTTTAACGTGTGTTACAGTCAAAGCAAGTGTAAATGAGCCCTAAAAGTTACATTTTAGTAAATACATCTGATCACTGATCCAAATAAAATCTCACCTAAAAAGAATGTTCCATTATCCTGATAGGATTCCTGCGTTCCGCCTGTGAAATAGTTGTCACCCCAACCAGCGTGTCCCCCCCCCCCCCAGCAATTACAGGGGCACGGCGCAGTTCCAGCGAATCCTCGGGTTTCCAGATGTCTCGGTGTAATAAAAAGATTAGTGAATTCCTTCTGCTTTCGCACATTCTCCAGGTCACAACTGAGCCCTTTTTATTTCCATATTCCCATATGAAGCGGCTGGCAAAGCCGGGGATTAAGCCAAGCTTTTCTTTTTTTTTTTTTCCCCCCTAAATAATTATCCTGAAAATTGGTGTTTGCAGAGAACTGAAAGAAAAAAGAAAAAAAATGTAAAAAAAATTCTGTATCTTTATTAGGTGAACATTCAAAGCCGGAGCGGCCTCTACCTTTGTTTTCCTGAATGGCGGCGTCTGTTTTTTTTTTTTGGCAGTAGCTCAATATAAAAATAAACCTGACAAAATATGAAGATTTGTTTAATTGAAGTCTATTTACAATCCAGCGCGGATTTAATCGAGAGCGGCAGGAAAATATTTCATTTAACCTTTGGGGGGTCATTTGTCAAGTTATTCCGCCGAAGCCGAGATGACTTCATTAAAGTTATGTTTCCCGTTACAATTAGTTTTGGGGGGGGGCGGGTAAGATTTCAGGGGTTTGCGGTTTCTCGGTGCGTTGGGCTGTTTGGGTTGCGGTTATGACCGGTTGGGTTGGGGTAGAGTGTGGAAATGTAGAAGACAAAAATATTTCTCCAAGATTTAGCAAAATTACCTCCCCGGGGCTAATAGGCGAGAAAAGAGATCTTTTTTCTGTTCTACGAGCTTATTTAAAGGGATAGCGTGACGATCGTCTGTTTGCTTAGCTGAAAGCCTTGGCTTTGCCCCAGAAATCCGACCCGAACACGGCTCTGTCCGCTGATTCAAACATTTTTTTACAGCCTGCCAAAAGGTTTTGTTCACACCACCGAGGTGCATCCGAGCGCGCACAGTTTTTGCGCATTTCTGCGTGGTCCACCGTTTTAGGGTTAGGGCAGTTCATTAACTTCAAAGGACTTCCTCATGCATGAGTAACACGCAAAAAAAATCAAGCCACACCAAAGCGTGTTGTACTGCGGCAGCATGGGTTTTGGCACGCAACCGTTTGCGCCATTGAGAGGTAATGGTAAATGTACGTAAAGGTGAGCACATGTAGGATGTACTTCTGCAAGAGTTACATTGAAGATGCTATCAACGTTTGCCTGGTAGAACTTTTAAAGGAAATGTCCCATGCATCCCCTTAGTCAGGGCCACCAGGATCTTCCTAAACCAACATTGAAGATGCTATCAACGTTTGCCTGGTAGAACTTTTAAAGGAAATTTCCCATGCATCCCCTTAGTCGGGGCCGTATTAAGAGCATCATGTGCTTGGTGCTAAGGATTTTGGTGGACCTTTTACTGGGCGCCCTTCTGCTTTCCAAGAGCCTGTGCTGGCATGCGCCCAAACTCGAAAGGGCGCAGCCGCACAGGCATAACACTAAGGAAAGCCTGGCATTTGATTTGCCAAGTTTCTGTAAGGGCTGTGCATCGGCATGCACTCTGAGCTGAAAGAGTGCAGCTGCGCAGGCCTAACACTATGGAAGCCCCAAACTTCTGTAAGAGCCCTGCATTGGCCAGGCTTCTGTTAGAACTGCTCATGCAGTGCCTGTTATCAATCCCACCACCCTGCCCAGGCGGAGCATGTGGAATGCAGGGCCCGTCAGGGGAGATCTCTTCCCGTTGGCCCATTGATTACCTTGAGCAGTCTGTCCTTTTTTGGGTGGCTGGGCCTATATTAAGGTAGGGGCCTGGAGCTGCAGCTCCAATAGCCCCTACGTTAATCCAGCCCTGCCCTTAGTCGGGGGCCACCATGAGCTTCCTAAACCGACATTGAAGATGCTATCAATGTTTGCCTGGTAGAACTTTCAAAGGAAATTTCCCATACACAACCTTAGTCAGGGCCACCAGGATCTTCCTAAACCAACATTGAAGATGCTATCAACGTTTGCCTGGTAGAACTTTTAATGGAACTGTCCCATGCATCCCCTTAGTCAGGGCCACCAGGAGCTTCCTAAACCAACATTGAAGATGCTATCAACATTTGCCTGGTAGAACTTTTAAAGGAAATGTCCCTTGCATCCCCTTAGTCAGGGCCACCAGGATCTTCCTAAACCAACATTGAAGATGCTATCAACGTTTGCCTGGTAGAACTTTTAAAGGACATTTCCCATGCATCCCCTTAGTCAGGGCCACCAGGAGCTTCCTAAACCTTCTCCACAGTTTATCATTATCTGCTCTGTAACACTTCTTTTTTTTTTTGGCGTCTGGTTCATATTTTCACTGATTTCACTGGGACTTTTTTTTTGGAGAGTCAACATTTTTAGGAGGTTCCTGAACCAACTGATTGGACTTTCCATAAATTTGCTCATCTCTGCTTAATAAGTGTTTGAGTGCTGAAACCTTTAAGACTCAAGAATGGCGTGTAATTTATGGAGCAGGCCATGAGGTGGTAAAGAAGACCTATAGTCTATAGATTAGTGTGTAGATGTGATAACGTGTTGGATACCACATAGAAGACAGACCTCCTTCAAAGTGGCTGATGTGCAATGAAGGTGCAGTATAGATGGAACAACACAAAAATATCCAAAAGACAGGGTGTTCCAGGATGGCCAACAGGTATACCAGCATCAAAAAATGTATATAAAAATTATAAAATAAAATAGCGCAGATTGTATATCTAAAATGTCAAAATCTTAAATACACAACATATCAAATGTAACTTTTGTTACTTGTTGAGCCTATGCGTTTCATGGATACACCGCTTCTTCAGGACTATGCTTCAAAGACAACAAATGTGTTACATATTATTCCTGGTCTATAGGTCAAAAAAACAAACAAACAAACAAACAAAAAAATAACAAATGTTGATATATTACATCAAAGTCCAAGCAAATGACATAAGTACAAAAAAAGTGTGTCCACAACATCACTATATCTGTCCGTCCATCCTGGAACACCCTTTCCTTCAGATATTTTTGTGTTGTTTAATTTTGCTGGGTTGATGACCTTCTAGATCAGGGGACTCCAAACTTTCCAAACAAAGGTCCAGCCTATTGCCCCTCAGACTTTAGGGGGGGGGGCTGGACTGTGACTAGCGAGAGTAAAAAATGTGGAAGGGTCCCATCTTTGGTGTTAGTGGGAAGAATAGTGTCTGATCGTTGGTATCAGTGTGAGGAAGTCAGTGGAAGGAATAATACCCCATCATTGGTGTCAGTGGGAGGAATAGTGCCCAATCACTGATGTCAGTGGGAGGAATAGTGCCTCATCATAGTTGTCAGTGGGAGGAATCGTGCCCCATCATTGGTGTCAGTGGGAGGAATAGTGCCCTGTATTTGGTTTCAGTGAGATGAACAGTGCCCCATCATTGTTGTCAGTAGGAGGAATAGTCTCTCATCATTGGTGTCAGTGGGAGGAATAGTGTCCCAAGGACCAGATAAAAGGAAAACAAAAATCTGCATTCGGTCTATGGGCCACAGTTTGGAAACCACTGTTCTAGATTCTAGATTAGTGTCCCATCATTGGTGTCAGTGGGAGGAATAGTGTCCCATCAATGGTGTCAGTAGGTGGAATAGTGCCCCATCATTAGTGTCAGTGGGAGGAATAGTGTCTCATCATTGGTGTGCAGTGGGGGGAATAGTGTCCCATCATTGGTGTCAGTGGGAGAAATAGTGCCCCATCATTAATGTCAGTGGGAGGAATAGTGCCTCATCATTGTTGTCAGTGGGAGGAATAGTGCCCCATTATTGGCATAAGTGAAAGAAATAGTGCCCCATCATTGGTATCAGTGAAATAAATAGTGCCCCATCATTGGTGTCAGTGGGAAGAATAGTGTCTCATCATTGGTGTCAGTGGGATGAATAGTGCCCTGTCTTTGGTTTTAGTGGGATAAACAGTGCCCCATCCTTATTGTCAGTGGGAGAAATAATGCCCTGTCTTTGGTTTTAGTGGGATGAATAGTGCCCCATCATTGTTGTCAGTGGGAGGAATAGTCCCTCATTATTGGTGTCCAGTGGGGGGAATAGTCCCTCATCATTGGTGTCCAGTGGAGGGAATAGTCCCTCATCATTGGTGTCCAGTGGGGGGAATAATCCCTCATCATTGGTGTCCAGTGGAGGGAATAGTCCCTCATCATTGGTGTCCAGTGGGGGGAATAGTCCCTCATCATTGGTGTCCAGTGGGGGGGAATAGTCCCCCCATCATTGGTGTCCAGTGGGGGGAATAGTCCCTCATCATTGATGTCCAGTGGGGGGAATAGTCCCCCATCATTGGTGTCCAGTGGAGGGAATAGTCCCTCATCATTGATGTCCAGTGGGGGGAATAGTCCCCCATCATTGGTGTCCAGTGGAGGGAATAGTCCCTCATCATTGGTGTCCAGTGGGGGGAATAGTCCCTCATCATTGGTGTCCAGTGGGGGGAATAGTGCCCCAAGGGCCAGATAAAGGCAAACAAAAATCTGCATCTGGCCTACAGCCCACAGTTTGAAAACCACTGTTCTAGATTTTTTGTAGTTTTGCTAGAAATATACCTCCTTTAATATTTGATTGTTTTTGCCATGTAGATGGACCTTGTTTAGGTTCCGGTCCTCAAAGAGAACGCTCAGTAGATGACAAGCAGCTCTGGGGTGGATCCTGAGCTGGGTAATAAGGCTGCCCCTCAATACCCATCCAGGTTCTGTCTTCCGACTGGCCATTCCCATCCAGCTGGTCTTGGACTTCTTGTTTCTGCAGCTTGGACAAACGGTAAATCCGGTAAAATCCGGTGATACTAGACTTTCCTTCTCGACCAGTTCCATATGTGTTTGATGTGACAGCCCTCGGTCTTTATTGTATTTATTTATTTTGAATCTTCTTGAAAGTCACCCAGCCGAAGACCTATATGTCGTCCTCAGAACAAATCAGCCCAACTGACACGGAAATTACAGAGCGTCGGCGGAGCGCCTCGGCCGTGTCACGCTGATTGTACTTCGGGTGGATATAACAATCTTCGCTCGACTTGCAACTAATAAAAAGCGGAGCGATTCATCTCAGGGCAGGGGTGTCTGTCACTGCTTATCTCTGTTAACCTGTGATACTCAGGGGACAGTGACTGACAGCTGGAACATTGTTATTTACTGCTGGAAACTGAATTATCCGACCTTCCAGCAATCTCTCCACTAAATGTCCCATTTATAGACTCCGGCTAATGTTCCCCAGTTCAGATCAAGCGGTTGGGAGGGGGTGGCGCGCCCATGGCGCTGAGAAGATGGAAGTGAAGAATGGACGCACAGAGCAAAATTCGGCACCTTTGAGACCTATTTACTAAGATTGGCAAAATAATTGCTTTTTGTCTCATCCTGTCCTGGCGCTAAATTATCCTTTAGATTTGAAGGATCTCAACAATAGACAATCTGAGGGTAAAACAATCTTCTTCCCCCCCAGCCGGGAGAATACAGGAAAGCAAGAATTGTGTAGAGGGGCTTTATAATGAAATGGTCAGAAAGATGAAGATACAGTGATTTGTGACCGAATAGGAACCCCTAGGGGTGTATTTATAAAATATTCATACTGCAAAACTGCATGAACCTTTGTTCTGTGCGAATGGGGGCAAGAAGAAATATTATTAGGCAATTCTGTTCTTCGGGTCAGATGTTATTGTGTAAGTAATGTGCAAAGGCTATGTCAACTGAAAGGGGAATGGTGGGAACCGCTCATAATGCACCTAGGAGAAGCGCTCTCCCTGGGGCGCGCTCCCAAGTCCAGCTTTTGCGTCCATAGACACAGAAAACCGGACTCGACCCGCCCCCCCCCCCGGCGCCCACGTCATTGGATTTGATTGACAGCAGCGGGAGCCAATGGCTGGGCTGCTATCAATCTATCCAATCAAGAGCCGAGACACCGGCCAGAGAGGGTGAGCGTGTCTCCGGCATGGGAGCGAACAGGCTCAGTTGAGTAAAAAGTGGGGGGGCTGGGGGGCTGCTCAGTGACAGAAGTTTTTTTCCCATTTTTTATACATATGCCTATTTTATTTGTTTTTATTTATTTATTTCATGTCTGTATTTACTGTAATTAATTTGTTTTTATTTATTTAATTAAATAATTTTTATTTAATGTATGAATTATTATTTTTTTGCATAGGATGCATTAAGGTGAAAAAACACCCCTTTAATTGTTACCATTATTTTTTTATATTTTTTATACATATGCCTATTTTATTTGTTTTTATTTATTTATTACATGTCTGTATTTACTGTAATTAATTTGTTTTTATTTATTTAACCACTTCAGCCCCGGACCAATTGGCAGCCAAAGGACCAGGCCCCTTTTTGCAATTCGGCACTGCGTCGCTTTAACTAACAATTGCGCGGTCATGCGACGTGGCTCCAAAACAAAATTGGCGTTCTTTTTTTCCCACAAATAGAGCTTTCTTTTGGTGGTATTTGATCGCCCCTGCGGTTTTTATTTTTTGCGCTATAAACAAAAATAGAGCGACAATTTTGAAAAAAATTCAATATTTTTTACTTTTTGCTATAATAAATATCCCCAAAAAATATATAAAAAAACATCTTTTTTCCTCAGTTTAGGCCGATACGTATTCTTCTACATTTTTTTTTGTAAAAAAAAAATCGCAATTAGCGATTATTGATTAGTTTGCGCAAAAGTTATAGCGTTTACAAAATAGGGGATAGTTTTATAGCATTTTTATTAATATTTTTTTTTTTTATTAGTAATGGCGGCGATCAGCGATTTTTATTGTGACTGCGACATTTTGGCGGACACATCAGACATTTTTGACACATTTTTGGGACATTTGTCATTTATACAGCAATCACTGCTATTTAAATAGCACTGATTCCTATGTAAATGACAGTTGTAGTTAGGGGGTTAACCACTAGGGGGCGGGGAGGAGTCAGTGTGACGTGTTGTGTTTTTTTTTACAGTAGGGGGGCGTGGCTGTACGTCTGACGTCATTGATCGGCGTTCCCGATGACAGGGAACCGCCGATCACTGACAGTCAGTGTAGGAAGCGCGGGGAGAGGTTTGTTTACATAGACCTCTCCCCGTTCTTCAGCTCCGTAACCCGATCGCGGGATACCAGCGGCGATCGGGTCCGGTCACGGAGCTCCCGACCGGGTCGCGCGCGCGCGCCCCGCCGGGCAGGCAAATTAAAGGGGACGTACAGGTACGTGCTTTTGCCTGCCCGTGCCATTTTGTTGACGTATATCTACATGAGGCGGTCGGGAAGCGGTTAATTCATTTATTTTTATATATTTATTTAATGTATGAATTCATATTTTTTTTTATTTCATTTATGCTATGTATTTATATATGTATTTATTCATATTTATTGTATTTGTTTATTTATTGCACATTTATTTTATTTATGTATTCATGCATTTATTTTTATTTAATGTATGTGTTTAAATAATTCATTAAGTATTTTTAATTTTATTTTAAGTATTTATTTTATGTATATATTTATTCATTTATATTTATTTATTGTGTGCATTTAATTAACAGATTAATTAATTTTTATTTCCTTCTTATTAAAGCCTTCATTATTTATGTATTTATTAATTTATTTTCATTTATTTTACTTAGCCCCCGTACACACGGTCGGAAATTCGGACCACAAAATCCGTCGGATTTTTTCCGACGGATTTTGTATGACACTGGTGTTGCATACACACGGTCGGACAAAGTTGTCGGAAAATCCGATCAGTCCTACTACGTAGAGGCTAGTAGCCAATAGCTGTGGTCTTGTAATTTGATCTGAGCATGCGTGGCACTTTGTCCGTCGGGAATTCTCGACACACGATCGGAAAAAGTCTGATCGGATTTTGTTGTCGGAAAATTTGAGATCCTGCTTTGTTGGTCGAAAATTCAGACAGAAAAAAAAGTCCGATGGAGCCCACACACGGTCGGATTTTCCGACAACATGGTCCGATTGGACATTTTCCGTCGGAATTTCCGACCGTGCGTACGGGGGCTAACTGTACATTTATTGTATTTATTTATGTATTTATCTATTCATTTATTTGCTTGTTTATTTATGTATCCATTTTTTTTACCAAAATAATTATTGCTTTCTTTGGTGTGATATAATGCGGTCAGTTTAGGTGCTAATGATACTTCGCAGCCTTTTTGGTTAAAACATAAAAGACATTTTTGCTCTCGGTCATGCCTCAACGGAGGAAGCAAATGAGCAGTTTCTGTGTTTTCAGACTCATCTTATGAAAGGAAATAAAATATTGACATAAACACATCATCGTGTTTGTACAGTAGATTATCCCATCTCTGGACGGCGATCTTCTACTGAGCGGGGCGAGTTATTCTGCGGCCACTGCCATGGAACGGGGCGACCCGGGGCACATCATCAATCACGCGCCACAAACATCTTATTCCACTTCAAAGAGAAGCGGCAGGTGGTGGCCGTATTGTATATATAAGCGAGCTGCCAAAAAAACAAATATGAGGCTCAGTGTGCGATAACTACTCGCTGCGCGCATCACACACCGCCGGGTCACAGCCCACCGGAGAGTTTCATTATTGCAAAACTTAAATACGTCTTCAAAAGACGATTCCCGCGGAGCAGGTGCGACAATCTACTCCATACGGGACAGGCTGTCAACTTACAACGTATAGGGGGTCCTCAAACGATGTCTCCGAGGGGCCGCATATAATATTCATTGTATGTGACGCTACCATAGAGTCCTGTAGACGACTTAGTAGAGGAAATAGAGATTGTTCTACAGGAGTGGATGAAGTCATGCCGGAGGACAAGGATCTCCAAATTTTTCAATACAATGACTACGTTGTATATTTAAAATATTAATATATATATATATATATATATATATATATATATATATATATATATATATATATATATATATATATATATATATATATATATATATATATATATATATATATATATATAATTTTTTTTTTTTTTTTTTTTTTTTATTGTTTTATAAAAAAATCAATACAATTTAAATGAATGTTACATTTAACTTTTTCTTTGTTGTGTTTTTTTTTTTTCCGTAATGAGCAAATTTTAGTAAGAGTGCCCATTAGAGTCTTTCTTACATCAGATTTCCAATCAGAATCCCCCCTTACATCCCATCAGAATCCCCCTTACATCAGCGGAACACAAGCAAGGAGGCAGAGCAGGTTATTGTAGTGGTCGCCAACCTTTCGGACCTCACAGACCACTAAACTCACAATTTGGAATTCTGCGGACCTCTAACGTGAATTTTATAAACTTTATTCACACAATTCTCCGGCTCTCTGCCCCCCCCCCCTCCCTCTGGATCACACTGCTGCCTTATACACACAATGCTCCGGCTCTCTGCCCCCCTCCCTCTGGATCACACTGCTGCCTTATACACACAATGCTCCAGATCTCTGCCCCCCTCCCTCTGGATCACACTGCTGCCTTATACACACAATGCTCCAGATCTCTGCCCTCTCTCCCTGGAACACACTGCTGCCTTTTACACACAATGCTCTGACTCTCTGCCCCCCGGATCACACTGCTGCCTTATACACACAATGCTCCGGCTCCCTGCCCCTCCACCCCCGGATCACATTGCTGCCTTATACACACAATGTTCCGGCTCTTTGCCCCCCTCCCTCTGGATCACACTGCTGCCTTATATACACAATGCTTCAGCTCTCTGCCCCCCTCCCCCTGGATTATTATGCTGCCTTATACACTCAATGCTCTGGCTCTCTGCCCCCCTCCCACTGGATCACATTGCTGCCTTATACACAAAATGTTTTGTCTCTCTGCCTCCCCCCCTTGGATCTCACTGCTGCCTTATACACACAGTGCTCCAGATCTCTGCCCTCTCTCCCTGGATCACACTGCTGCCTTTTACACACAATGCTCTGACTCTCTGCCCCCCCAGATCACACTGCTGCCTTATACACACAATGCTCCGGCTCCCTGCCCCCCTTCCCCCTGGATCACACTGCTGCCTTATACACACAGTGCTCCAGCTCTCTGCCCTCTCCCCCTGGATCACACTGCTGCTTTATACTAACAATGCTCTGACTCTCTGCCCCCTCCTCCTGGATTACACTCCTGCTTTATACACACACTGCTCCGGCTCTATGCCCCTCCCCCCCTGGATTACACTGCTGCCTTATACACACAGTACTCTGGCTCTTTGTCCCTCCACCTTCGGATCACATTGCTGCCTTATACACACAATGTTGCGGCTCTCTACCCCCCCCCCCCCCCATCACACTGCTGCCTTATACACACAATGCTCCACTCACTGCCCCCCCCCTCCCCTGGATCACACTGTTTCCTTATACACACAAAGCTCTAGCTCCCTGCCCCCCTCTCCCTGGATCACACTTCAGCCTTATACACATACAGCCATGGCTCTCTCCCCCCCTCCGAATCACATTGGTGCCTTGTACATGCAATGCTCCGGCTCTCTGCCCACGTCCCCCTGAATCACACTGCTGCTTTATACACACAATGCTCTGGCTCTCTGCTGCCCCCCCCCCCAGATCACATTGCTGCCTTATACACACAATTTTCCGTCTCTCTACCCACCCCCCCCCCCCCCCAGATCACACTGCTGCCTTATACACACAGTGCTCCACTTCTCTGCCCTCTCCCTCTGGATCACACTGCTGCTTTATACTAACAATGCTCTGCCTCTCTGCCCCCCTCCCCCTGGATCACACTGCTACCCTATCCACATAATGCTCCACTCTCTGCCCCCCTCCCTCCCCTGGATCATACTGTTTCCTTATAAACACAAATGTCTGGCTCCCTGCCCCCCTTCCCCTAGATCACACTTCAGCCTTATACACACAATGCCATGGCTCTCTGCCCCCCCCCCCCCCCCGATCACATTGCTGCCTTATACACACAATTTTTCGGCTTTCTGCCATCCTCCCCTCCCCCTTGCACTCTGCATCACACTGCTGCCTTATACAGACACATCATTGAATTAGCACTGCCATTGAAAGTCCCCTCCTACTTTCGCCTCATAATCTCTGCACCACTCCCAGCGCCTCCCTCTCAGCTGGAACTACAGAGGAGGCAACGGGTATCAATGTGTGCTGACAGTATAGACTATCAGCGCGCATTGAGAACAACACTGGAAACAACATTGGGCGCTATACATCCTCCACAATGTTCATTTGCGGCAGAACCCCTGGGTAGACATGTGCACAATAGAAAAATGTGTTTAGTTTTGTTTCCTTTCTGTTCGTTTCCGTTGATTCGTAACGATTCGTAATTTCGTAAGTCGTCGGTGTTCGTATTCGGACTCGTTCGTATTTTCGTAAGAGTTATTTTTTCGTTAAGACGTATTTCCTTTAGTCTAATTTTCGTTTATTCGAAATTCGTATTTTCGTTATATTTCGTATTCGGACGCATTCGTATTTTCGGAAGAGCTATATTTTCGTTGATTTGAAATGATTCGTATTTCCGTTAATCTAATTTTCGTTGATTCAAAATTCGTATTTTCGTAGATTTAATTACATTCGTACTTTTGTGAGATTGATTTATTCGTACTTTCGTAACATTGTTTTCGTAGATTCGTAATCGGAGCATAATTCATAATTTTATGTAATGTGTATGCTATTTATATGTTTTAAGAAACAAAGAATTTCTCTCTCACAAGTCAGAACTTAACTAAAAAATCCACCAAAACACAGTGCCTCCGACCCAACCACACCCTATCTGGACTCTGGATGGAATATTTCAGAATCAGAACTAACATTCGTTCTTTCAAATTCTCGATCAGCAGAATTTTCGTTATTTCGTATTTTCATCGTTTTGATTTCCTTTTTTCCGAATATTCGTAATTTTGATTTTTCGTTCATTTTGATTTTCGTTATTTTTGAATCTTTGTTCGGTATTTTCGTTGTTTCTGTTTTTTTTTCGGATTTTCATTCTTTCGTAGTTTCGTTGTTTCTAATTTAATTATTTCGTATTTTCGTTGTTTTTCATATTTGTTCTTTTCGATAGTTCGTTTTTCGTTAGAATTTTTAGTAAACCATTTGTTCATTCGTACGATTACGAATGAACGAATATAACGAATTTGAACGGAAAACAAATTCGTAACTAAACGAATTACACATGTCTACCCCTGGGGACCAACAAAATTTTCCACGGAACACTGGTTGGCAACCGCTGGTGTAGACTGTCCTTGTGTGAATGTTCTAGGGCAGGGAGGAACAGACACCATAGGCAGGCTCTACTAAACTGAATCATCAGTGGTGCACATTGTGCACCACTGATCCTAGCTGTTGGCCAGATGTGTCCTGCGGGCCATAGTTTGGAGACCCCTATTGTAGGAGACAGTCCAAGACTAGGGACACATTACATGAAACTTCTAGAGATCACTCTTATTGACACCTCTGTTACCATCCATCGGCAAAGCATGAGCAGGGAGGCGGACCACCACAAAGAAGAAAGCTGGTCCAGGTGAGTTCATCAGTCATCCATCCAGCACATAGCCAGGGTTCAGGTGAAGGTGCTAGCACAGCTCATCTGCAGATAAACAATCAAAAGGAATCCCAAATTTTCGGCAACATTTTACCTTCATTGATCCTTTATGCAAAAGACATCACAGACAGTGTGGGGTACAGTAAAAGTTGTTGCCTTTTGCGCTGTGGTTAGCGCTTACTCATAACCTCTTGTACCGTATGGTATACTGCTCTGGTCTTAGTGTGTTAAAATAAAAATAAAAGGAAAAATGTATTAGTCAGTGTCCCTTATCACCGCCATATCTATATTATATGATAACACTGCACTGCACTGGTGACAGTAGGTAAAAAAGAAAAATTGAGAATTATTTTTTTAATTTCTTAATTTTCCAAAAAATTATGACAAAAAACTGCAACTTCAAAAAAGGAGCTATGCCTCTAACTAAATACCTTGGACTGTATAATTTCCAAAAACTGGTCATTTTGGGGATATCTGTACTGTCCTGGCATTTTTTGGCCTCTAGAAATGAGACATCAGACATCAGATTGATCGATTTTCATATATATATATATATATATATATATATATATATCTATATATACTATAGTTTGTGGGCTCTATAACTTTCCTACAGATTAAATAATATACACTGATTTGTGTTATTTCCTTAAAAGAAATGTAGCAGAATAAATTTTGGCCTAAATTTATGACGGATTATTAATTTGCAAAATTGTATAAAATGCATTTTATTTTTCAAAATGTTTGTTTTTTTAGTTTAGTTTAGTAGGGTAGCGTAGGGTGAATGGTAGGGTAGCGTAGGGTGACTGGTACGGTAGCGCAGGGTGAATAGTAGGGTAGCGTAGGGTGACTGGTAGGATAGCGTAGGGGGAATAGTAGTATAGCGTAGGGTAAATGGTAGGGTAGTGTAGGGTGACTGGTAGGATAGAGTAGGGTGAATAGTAGGCTAGTGTAGGATGAATGGTACGGTAGCGTAGGGTGAATAGTAGGGTAGCGTAGGGTGACTGGTAGGATAGCGTAGGGTGAATAGTAGTAGGGTGAATGGTAGGTTAACGTAGGGTGAATGGTAGGGTAGTGTAGGGTGAATAGTAGGGTATCGTAGGGTGAATGGTACGGTAGCATAGGGTGAATAGTAGGGTAGTGTAGGGTGACTGGTAGTATAGCGTAAGGTGAATAGTAGGGTAGTGTAGGGTGACTGGTAGTATAGCGTAGGGTGAATAGTAGGGTAGTGTAGGGTGAATAGTAGGGTAGCGTAGGGTGAATGGTACGGTAGCATAGGTTGAATAGTAGGGTAGTGTAGGGTGACTGGTAGTATAGCATAGGGTGAATAGTAGGGTAGTGTAGGGTGAATAGTAGGGTAGTGTAGGGTGAATGGTACGGTAGCATAGGGTGAATAGTAGGGTAGTGTAGGGTGACTGGTATTATAACGTAAGGTGAATAGTAGGGTAGCGTTGGGTGAATAGTTAGGTAGCGTAGGGTGAATGGTAGGGTAGCGTAGGGTGAATGTTAGGATAGCATAGGGTGAATGGTAGGGTAGTGTAGGGTGAATAGTAGGGTAGTGTAGGGTGAATGGTACGGTAGCATAGGGTGAATGGTAGGGTAGCGTAGGGTGACTGGTAGTATAGCGTAGGGTAAATAGTAGGGTAGCGTAGGGTGAATAGTAGGGTAGCGTAGGGTGAATGGTAGAATAGCGTAGGGTGAATGGTAGGGTAGTGTAGGGTGAATAGTAGGGTAGTGTAGGGTGAATAGTAGGGTAGCGTAGGGTGAATAGTAGTATAGTGTAGGGTAAATAGTAGGGTAGCGTAGGGTGAATAGTAGGGTAACATAGGGTGAATAGTAGGGTAGCGTAGGGTGAATAGTAGGGTGAATGGTAGGATAGCGTAGGGTGAATGGTAGGATAGCGTAGGGTGAATGGTAGGATAGCGTAGGGTGAATAGTAGGGTAGCGCAGGGTGAATAGTAGGGTAGCGCAGGGTGAATAGTAGGGTAGCGTAGGGTGAATAGTAGGGTAGCGCAGGGTGAATAGTAGGGTGAATGGTAGGATAGCGTAGGGTGAATGGTAGGATAGCGTAGGGTGAATGGTAGGATAGCGTAGGGTGAATAGTAGGATAGCGTAGGGTGAATGGTAGGATACAGTAGGGTGAATGGTAGGATAGCGTAGGGTGAATGGTAGGATAGCGTAGGGTGAATGGTAGGATAGCGTAGAATGAATGGTAGGATAGCGTAGGGTGAATGGTAGGATAGCGTAGGGTGAATGGTAGGATAGCGTAGGGTGAATGGTAGGATATCGTAGGGTGAATGGTAGGATATCGTAGGGTGAATGGTAGGATACAGTAGGGTGAATGGTAGGATAGCGTAGGGTGAATGGTAGGATAGCGTAGGGTGAATGGTAGGATAGCGTAGGGTTAATGGCAGGATAGCGTAGGGTGAATGGTAGGGTAGCGTAGGGTGAATGGTAGGATAGCGTAGGGTGAATGGTAGGATAGCGTAGGGTGAATGGTAGGATAGCGTAGAATGAATGGTAGGATAGCGTAGGGTGAATGGTAGGATAGCGTAGGGTGAATGGTAGGATATCGTAGGGTGAATGGTAGGATATCGTAGGGTGAATGGTAGGATACAGTAGGGTGAATGGTAGGATAGCGTAGGGTGAATGGTAGGATACAGTAGGGTGAATGGTAGGATAGCGTAGGGTGAATGGTAGGATAGCGTAGGGTGAATGGTAGGATAGCGTAGGGTGAATGGTAGGATAGCGTAGGGTTAATGGCAGGATAGCGTAGGGTGAATAGTAGGGTAGCGTAGGGTGAATGGTAGGGTAGCATAGGGTGAATAGTTTTGTATAGAAATGGATCCTTGGTTAGTCTCAGCCTGATGGTTTTAAATAACAATTGTTTCAGGGTCACATCATCTTCCCCCATCTCACATCTATATGTACCTTCACCCACTTGTTGCTGTAAAGGAAGAAGAGAGGCTTTACGATAATCAGTCATGAGACATGGAAGTGACTCAAGGGGCTTATGTAAGTCTTATCTAATAGAAAGTGCTAATCACCAAGACGTTCTCCAGAGGTAATTATGTAAAAAAATCCATTCTTGAGTTAAATGGCTTTAATTGCGTCTTCCATTCACCTCTGAATGAGGTTTATCCTCTTGACATGCATTTAGACAGGTAATGATAATCCATACCGCCATCTCCTGACCCTGGAAGAGAGACAAAACAGGTGTCAGCTTATAGAAAAGGCTCTTCATCAGCGCCGGTTCAAATGACATTTTATCTTTGATTTCAGAGATGGAAACTTTAAAGCCCCTTTGGTAGGACATGTTCATCTGAGATCTTTAGGTTTCCGAGGAGTAAAGGGCAGATGAAGAATGCTGGAAGATTGGAACAAGATTTTAAACAGAGCAGCCATTCACAACCAGGGTTCTGTGGTGTTGAACTGTCTCACCCCGGGGTTTCAGCCCAGTGAAAGATGTGAGCTGTTTGGCTCTCATGCCCAGTCTCTCTAGGGCTCCTTCCTTCCTGGCACTTTGATGGGCCTCAACTCCACCTATTACATCACTACTAGAAGGCTTTGTTTCAAAAGGAGACCTAACACCCAATTACATAATTCCCTATACCAGTGATGGATGAACCTTGGCACCCCAGATGTTTTGGAACTACATTTCCCATGATACTCAACTACACTGCAGAGTGCATGAGCATCATGGGAAATGTAGTTCCAAAACATCTGGGGTGCCAAGGTTCGCCATCACTGCCCTATACTATACTATTTTTTGACAGAGCCAACTAGTGGCAGACTAGCTAACTGTGGGTGCTAAAATTTAGAACAGCAATTTAGGGGAAAACTTCCAATAGGGACACCTGTCTAAGAGGTTTCCTCTCACTTCCTATTGCCTCTCTGGGGTAGGAAGTGAAGGGAAATTCCCCTTAGTGGGAAACAAAGGGCAGAAAACATGATAGGGATTTTACCCTTCCCAACTTTATCCCAAACTAAACAAAAAAATAAGTTTGGCCCATACACTTTAAAGCCCATTACCCTTTCAGTATAAAGCTGAAGTTTAATCTGTAGACATGTGCAATTCATTTAGTTCCGAATTCGTTTTTTAATGAATTTTTACAAATTAGTTCATTTCGAAAATCCCAAATTTTTCAAATTTTTTAATTTCCAAAACGTCCGAATTTCCTAAAATTCTAAATTTCGGAAAATCTGAATTTCGGAAAATTCAGAATTTGGAAAATTTCAGAAATTCAGAATTTGGAAATTCAAAATTTTTGGAAATTCGGAAGTTCGTCAATTTGAAATCTCCAAAATTCGGAAATTAGAAATGAGGAATTTCGAAAATTTCACAAATTTGGAAATTTAAAAATCCAAAAATAAGAATGAAAATCTGAAAATTCAAAAGAATAAAAATACGAAATTTTGAACACTGGTAAATCTCAAATAACTAGCTAATAATAACTATTAAATTATAGGTATTGGAATTTCCTTTCAAATTTGTCTGTTAGTGAACGTAACGAGTACGAATTTATCCGAAGTTATGAATTATCTGAAATAACGAATGCCGTATCTAAAAGAATGGGAGGTAACAATCTAATAATAATAAATAACAATAATAATAATAAAACCTTTTTATTATTATTCTTTATTATTAATTTGTTCCATTCCATTTGTTTATATGCGGCATTCGTTATTTCGGATAATTCGTAACTTCAGATAAATTTGTATTAGTTACGTTCACAAACTGCCAAATTTGAAAGGAAATTCCAATACCTATAATTTAATAGTTACTTATTAATAGTTACCGTATTTATTGGCGTATAACACGCACCCCAAGTTTAGGAGGGAATTTTAATGAAAAAAACCTTTTAAGGAAAAAAACTTACATTTAAATGCCGATCAATGCAGCCTTATCAGTGTCCAGCTACAGCATTGCACAGCGTCCATCTGCATGCTGGTCAGTTTCCATCTGCAGCCTTGCAGCCTTGTTAGTTTCCATCTGCAGCCTTGCAGCCTTGCAGCCTCCATCTGCAGCCTTCTCAGTTTCATTTGCAGCCTTGCCCAGGCTGCAGTTAAACTGCAGTGACATGTCAGCGTCACTGCAGTTTGAAAATGGCGCCACCGAGATACACAGAGCCGATCCTGTGTATCTCGGCTTTTCTCTGCTCCTCTTGTAGTCTCGCCCAGTCCCGTCCTATGATGGACATAACGCAGGTCCAATGGCGGGACTGGGCGTGACTGTGAGCGGAGCCTGAGCGCCGCCCATATACATACAATAGCCTAGTGCACTCGGCTAGGCTCGGATAGCTCCGCTCGCAGTCACGCCCACTCCCTGTGTTATCTCCATCATAGGGCGGGACTGGGCGTGACTGTGAGCGGAACTAGTAGGCTATGTATAGATATTGGCGGCGCTCGCTCCTCCGCTCACAATCAGCGGGGGAACGGCGTATAACACGCACCCACGATTTCCCCCTGATTTTAAGGGTAAAAAAGTGCGTGTTATACGCCGATAAATACGGTAGTTATTATTTCAAATTTTACTGATTTTCTTTCGTTTTTTCAGATTTACAAATTTCCGGATTTTCGAACTTCCGAAAAAAACAAATGAAACGAAAAAAAAAAATATATTTTTGTCAGCGCACATGTCTATTAATCGACTTATATTTTGCCTTCCCTGGTTCCTCGTTCCCCACCTCATCAGCATGCTAATTACATACCGCAAACTTGATGTCCTCTGACATCCGCCGATTACACAGGGCACAGGATCTATGTAAACAACGCAGATTGTCGTTCTGACAGAAGGGAAGGCACTGATCCTGTGTTTCTGCTGAGCAGGAATACAGATCTTTGTCTTCCCCTAGTCACAGTGAGTAAGCAGAACCTAGGCATACATTCAGGGCCGTCTTTAATATTGATTGGACCCTGGGCAAAACTTTTCTTGGGTCCCCCCCCCCCCCCCCCCCCCCCATGCAGTTTCGCTCTCCACCTGCTCTGAGACATACAATAAGTAGCAGCTAGACTCAAAATCAGTTTACTGAATCAGATCAGGCAGCGATTGCGATTGGTTGCCAGAGTTTACAGTGTATCATTACCGCTCACTGACTGGTTCCTAGAGGTTACAGCACACATTACGGCTCACTAATTAGTTGCTAGAAGTTACAGCACATGATTTCTGCTTGTTGATTGGTTGCTAGAGATTACTGTGGAAATGACCTCAGAGGGCCATGATACACATATCAATGCCGCTGTCCGCCTCTAGTTACATATGAATGCCACCACTATTTACATATGAATGCCGGTAATGCATATGTAAACACAGGGTCTGCAGGTAAGAGTCATCTGTACACAACAATAGGGCAGAGCTGGGCAGCATTAGTAGCAGCACTTCACACTGAGCTATTGGGACACAGCACGGGACTAAAACCCCCGAGGGACAAGGGAATTTAAACCAGGATAGTTGGCAAGTATGAGGCAGCTGCTTTGGGCCCCACAACAATGACAGGGCCCAGGTCAGCTGCCCCTTTTGCCCTGCCTTAAAAACGGCCCTGCATACATTTAACCCTTTGATCATCCCTAACGTTAACCCCTTCCCTGCCAGTGTTATTAGTGCAGTGACAGTGTATATTTTTAGCACTGGTAACTGTATTAATGTCACTGGTTCCCAAAAAGTGTCAAAAGTGTCAGTTAGGTGTCCGATTTATCCGCCGCAATATCGCAGTCCTGCTATAAGTCGCTGATCGTCGACATTACTAGCAATAAATAAATAAATAAAATAAATAAAAATATCCCATAGTTTGTAGATGCGATAACTTTTGCACAAACCAATCAATATACGCTTATTGGGATTTTTTTAAACTAAAAATGTGTAGCAGAATACACATTGGCCTAAATTGATGAAGAAATTCGATTTTTTTTAAAAAATGTATTGAATATGTTTTATAGCATAAAGTAAAAAAAAATTTTTTTTTTTTCAAAATGGTCAGTCTTTATTTGTTAATAGCAAAAAAAAAAAAAAAAAAAAGCAGAGGATATCAAATACCACCAAAAGAAAGCTCTATTTGTGGGAAAAAAATCTATGTGCATGCCACCTGCAAAGACATTTTCACCAGCTCTGCCATAGAGTGATTCTAAAAGCTTTCATTAAACAAAGATCACGAAGCATGACTCTCCCCCAGGATGACCTGCGGAACAGAATACAGTACAAGACCCATTCTGGCCTCTGAGACAATGAGAGGGTTACTGAATCACACCGCCAGAGATGCCACCCTCGTAAACCCCCTGAGGAACATGAGAAGATGGCGGGTGCTCTAAATTAGCTCCATTTACCCATTCTATCTCACAAACAAGATCACTTAACCACAATTACCCAATTATCTCATTACACACAAGGTTCCCATTATCCCAGCACAGGAGTCCTAGAACAGCAAAATTCCAAGAGCCCTGGAGGCAGAGGAAATGTTGAGTTAACCTCTTGTGGCAACCTACTTACTACTTACCCACTGCAAGAGGATGATGTTTTCTGGGCAGACTTTGTTCTTTCTCAAATGTCTCCATCCACTGTTCTTCTCCATTGTCCTCCTTCATTGTCCTTCTCCATCATCCTCCTTCATTTTCCTTCTCCTTTGTCCTGCATTGTCCTTCTCCATCATCCTCCTTCATTTTCCTTCTCCTTTGTCCTCCATTGTCCTTCTCCATCGTCCTCCTTCATTGTCCTTTTCTGTCGTCCTTCTGCATCGTCCTCCTTCATCGCCCTCCTTTGTTGTCTTCCTTCATTGTCCTTCTCTATCGTCCTCCTTCATCGCCCTCCTTCATTGTCCTCCTTCATTGTCCTTCTCCATTGTCCTTCTCCATCATCCTCCTTCATTGTCCTTCTCCATTGTCCTCCTTCATTGTCCTTCTCCATCGTCCTCCTTCATTGTCCTTCTCCATCGTCCTCCTTCATCGCCCTCCTTCATTGTCCTTCTCCATTGTTCTTCTCCATTGTTCCCCTTCATTGTCCTTCTCCATTGTCCTCCTTCATTTTCCTTCTTAATCATCCTCCTTCATTGCCCTCCTTCATTGTCCTTCTCCATTGTCCTTCTCCATCGCTCCCTCCTTCTTCATTGTCCTTTTCCGTCGTCCTCCTTCATTGTCCTTCTCCATCGTCCACCATCATTGTGCTTCTCCATCATCCTCTTTCATCATCCTCCTCCATTGTCCTTCTCCATTGTCCATCTCCATCATCCTTCTTCATTGTCCTTCTCCTTTGTCTTTCCCCATCGTCCCCTTTCATTGTCCTTCTCCATTGTCTTTCTCCATCGTCCCCCTTCATTGTCCTTCTCCATTGTCCTCCTCCTGGTCAGACAAGCTCATTCTAGGCATATGCCCACATGGTAGGCACTGCATTGATGGCACACTGTAGACTTGTCCTGGTATAATGGGCTCCAGTTATTAAAGTAGATCCCACCCAATTGTGCGACGATAGCGAATACATTTTCGCTATTTTCACACTAACCATCCTCCCCGCAAATCAGGAGGCAGGGCGGCAGACCTGTTTCCTGATTGGCCAAAGCGCCAGACCACCCTATTGGATGCCTGGCGCTTAGGAAGAGGAGCGGAGGAGACACACGCTGGAGGAGCTGCTGCGGTGGGTTCGGTGCTGCCAGAGCCACACAGGGGGGGGGGGGGGGGTGCTGCCAGAGCTGTGTGTGGGGAGGTGCTGCCAGAGACACGTGGGGTGGGGGTTGGGTACTGCCAGAGCCCCGCACCGGGAGGTGCTGCCAGAGCCGCGAGTGGGGGGGTTGGTGGGAACAGTGGCTGCATATGATGGGCACAGGTGGCTGCATTTGATGGGCACACGTGGCTGCATATTATGGGCCCAAGTGGCTGCATTTGATGGGCATAAGTGGCTGCATTTGATGGGCACAAGTGGCTGCATATGATGGGCACAAGTGGCAGCATTTGATGTGCACAGTGGCTGCATTTGATGGGCACAATAGCTGCATATGATGGGCACAAGTGGCTGTATATGACGGGCACAAGTGGCTGCATATGATGGGCACAAGTGGCTGCGTTTGATAGGCACAGTGGCTGCATATGATGGGCACAAGTGGCTGCATTTGATGGGCACAAGTGGCTGCATATGATGGGCACAAGTGGCTGCATTTGATGGGCACAAGTGGCTGCCTATGATGGGCACAAGTGGCTGCATTTGATAGGCACAAGTAGCTGCATATGATGGGAACAAGTGGCTGCATTTGATAGGCACAGTGGCTGCATATGATGGGCACAAGTGGCTGCATTTGGGCACAAGTGGCTGCATATGATGGGCACAAGTGGCTACATTTGATAGGCACAAGTAGCTGCATATGATGGGAACAAGTGGCTGCATTTGATAGGCACAGTGGCTGCATATGATGGGCACGAGTGGCTGCATTTGACGGGCACAAGTGACTGTATATGATGGGCAAAGTGGCTGCATATGATGGGCACAAGTGGCTGCATTGATGGGCACAAGTGGCTGTACATGATGGGCACAAGTGGCTGCATATGATGGGCACAAGTGGCTGCATTGACGGGCACAAGTGGCTGTATATGATGGGCAAAGTGGCTGCATTTGATGGGCACAAGTGGCTGCATTTGATGGGCACAAGTGGCTGCATATGATGGGCACAAGGGGCTGCATTTGACAGGCACAAGTAGCTGCATATGATGGGAACAAGTGGCTGCATTTGACAGGCACAAGTGGCTGCATATGATGGGAACAAGTGGCTGCATTTGATAGGCACAGTGGCTGCATATGATGGGCACAAGTGGCTGCATTTGATAGACACAAGGAGCTGCATATGATGGGCACAAGTGGCTGCATTTGATGGACACAATTAGCTGCATATGATGGGCACAAGTGGCTGCGTTTGATAGGCACAGTGGCTGCATATGATGGGCACAAGTGGCTCCATTTGATGGGCACAAGTGGCTGCATATGATGGGCACAAGAGGCTGCATTTGATAGGCACAGTGGCTGCATATGATGGGCACAAGTGGCTGCAATTAATAGGCACAAGTAGCTGCATATGATGGGCGCAAGTGGCTGTGTTTGATAGGCACAGTGGCAGCATATGATGGGCACAAGTGGCTGCATTTGATGGGCACAAGTGGCTGCATATGACAGGCACAAGTGGCTGCATTTGACGAGCACAAGTGGCTGCATTTGACGGGCACAGTGGCTGCATTTGATGGGCACAATGGCTACATATGATGGGCACAAGTGGCTGCATATGATGGGCACAATGGCTGCATATGATGGGCACAAGTGGCTGCATATGACAGGCACAAGTGGCTGCATTTGACGAGCACAAGTGGCTGCATTTGATGGGCACAGTGGCTGCATTTGATGGGCACAATGGCTACATATGATGGGCACAATGGCTGCATATGATGGGCACAATGGCTGCATATGATGGGCACAAGTGGCTGCATATGACAGGCACAAGTGGCTGCATTTGACGAGCACAAGTGGCTGCATTGGACGGGCACAGTGGCTGCATTGGACGGGCACAGTGGCTGCATTTGATGGGCACAATGGCTGCATATGATGGGCACAATGGCTGCATATGATGGGCACAAGTGGCTGCATATGACAGGCACAAGTGGCTGCATTTGACGAGCACAAGTGGCTGCATTTGATGGGCACAGTGGCTGCATTTGATGGGCACAATGGCTACATATGATGGGCACAAGTGGCTGCATTGACGGGCACAAGTGGCAGCATATGATGGGCAAAGTGGCTGCATATGATGGGCACAAGTGGCTGAATAAGAGGAGCACACGTGGCTGCATTTGATGGGCACAGTGGCTGCATTTGATGGGCACAATGGCTGCAATTGCAATATTTTTTCAGTTTGTTTGCGCCCCCCCCCCCAAAAAAAATTTGAGCACCAGCCGCCACCGTTGACAGGACTCCTCTGTGTACCACATGAGTAGCCAGTCTGTGGGAGCCAGAATTATGGTTGGTTGGTTCGGGATCAAATACTTATTTTACTCACTGAACTGCAACTCAATTTATAACATTTGTATCGCGTGTGTTTTTCTGGATTTTTGGTTTATATTCTGTCTCTATCGTATAAAATACACCTAAGATAAAAATGATAGACCCTTCATTTCTTTGTAAATTGGCAAACTTACAAAATCTACAGGAAATCAAATCATTATTTTATTAAAAGTATTAAGTATTTTTACTTTTAGATATTATTCATCAACCCAACATTTAGCACACATCTGCCTTGGCACTGCCCTGTAGAAGATGATTTCACTGCTACAATTGATGAGGATGATCAATGGGGACAATTATTATTGTCATTAAAGCAACATTTAACCCTTTCCATAAAAGCTTAGGTAATGAACACAATCAGCTGTGAGATTTCACTTAGAGAAAGGAATTGATTTCTCCGAATGAGAGAGACGATTGATCAACTGAGCAATGAAAGGGAAGCCATGTGACCTAACGACCCGTGGATGACCTCTCACCCAGCCGCTCGACCCATTAATGGCAGCATGCTTGTTGATTACAGTCATTTGAAGAACACTTGTTCTAAATGTTTGGGGGGGGGGGGGGGGGGGGGGCTATCCTGCCATTGAGCTCAGCAAGGAGAGGTCATCGCCGGATGTACATTTATTTATTTATTATTGGTACCTATATAGTGTCATCAATTTATGTAGCGCTTTCCATATACTCTATATCGTCAAAAGTATTGGGACGCCTGCCTTTGCACGCACATGAACTTTAATGGCATCCCAGTCTTAGTCCGTAGGGTTCAATACTGAGTTGGCCCACCCTCAACCCGAGGTCACTGGCTAGACAGACGTTTGACCCTTTGATCACCCTCTGATGTTTAACCCCTTCCCAGCCAGTGTCATTAGTACAGTGACAGTGCATATTTTTAGCACTGATCGTTGAAAAAGTGTCGCTGGTCCCCAAAAAGTGTCAAAGTGTCAATTAGTGTCCAATTGTCCGCTGCAATATTACAGTCCTGCAGTGCTTAAAGTCACTGATCATCGCCATTATTACTATAAAAAATGTAATAAAAATTCTATAAATATATACATATCGTTTACTCGAATACAAATTTTCTGAATTCAGGTCGAATTAAACTCAATTGAACTCAATTTGAAAAATTTTAATCGATTCAAATTAAATTCCAATTCAAATCTAATTCCATTCTAATTCAAATTTATTCTATTTGAAATTTGAATTTTGGAAGATAGTTGTATTCTTTCTATTCCATTCTATTTAATTATTTTTTCTATTCTATTCTTTTCTTTTCTGTGCTATTCTTTTCTATTATATTCTATTCTTCCCTATTCTATTCAAATTCCAATATTGGAAAACAGTTATAATATTATATTCTTTCTATTCTATTCTTTTCTTTTGTTTATTCTATTCTATTTTATTCTATGTTTTTATCGTCTATTGTATTCTTTTCTATTCTATTGTATTCTTTTCTATTCAATTTGCATTCAAGTTTATTCTATTTGAAATTCAAGTTTCAGAAGGTGGTTACATTCTTTCTATTCTATTGTATTATATTGTTTTTTTTCTATTCTAGTCTCTTCTTCTCATTTATATTCTAGTCAATTCTATTTTTTGACTTTCTATTCTATTCATCTCTATTCTATTTGAATTTAAATTTATTTATTGAATTTTGGAAAATGGTTACAATTTTTCTATTCTATTCTATAGTTTTTTTTATTATATTCTTTTATTTTCTATTCTTTTATTTTCTTTATTATTCTATTCAAATTTTAATTAATTCTATTTAAAATTAGAGTTTTCAGAAGATGGTTATATTCTTTCTATTCTATTCTATTCTATTATATTGTTTTTTTCTTTTTTATTCTAGTCAATTCTATTTTTTGACTGTCTATTCTATTTTAATCTATTCATTTCTATTCTATAAGAATTTAAAAGTATTCTATTAGAATTTTGGGAAATAGTTATAATTTTTATATTATATTGTTTTTTTTATTATATTATTTTATTTTCTATAATATTCCTTTCTATTCTATTCAAATTAATTCTATTTAAAATTAGAATTTCAGAAGATGGTTATATTCTTTCTTTTCTATTCTATTCAATTCTATTCCTTTTTTTATTTTCTATTTTATTCTGTACTTTTATTTTCTATCCTATTTTCTACTCTATTTTATTCTCTTTAGAAATTCAAAAACAATTTGAATTCAAATTTCATCCGAGATTTTTGTTTCGTTTTTTCGGAATCTTTTTAATTCGTTACTATTTCAATTCGAAAATTTGGCTACATCCGAATTTCCTAATAACGCAAAATTAGCCCCGAATTTCAATTCGGAACGAAGCGATGTCTAGTCAAATCCCAGCTCTGCTTTTCCCATACGGAATCTCTGCGGTCACCACCCAACCCCCCCCCCCCCCGGCAAGCAAATTTTTCAGATAAAAAAATTGACATTTGCCAAGGTGCCTCCTGAAGTCTAAGCAAACAGAACGCCATTAGCGTCATTCCATAACGAAGCTCTTGTTTAATCATCCTTCAGGAGCGCGGCGATGACAATCTGACAAACGAGCGTTTCTGCAGACGCGGACGCGGCGGTGGGAAAGCGATAGAAGGGAGGCACGGGGAAGTTTGTTTAAAAAAAAAAAAAAGTTGGGAGTTGGGGCTGTCGGAGGCAGATACGTGACGGGAATACGCCTGGCAGAAGGACAGAATCATTTATAACTCCCAGAGCCCAACACGGCGGAGCGCAGATAAGATTCAGAGAGGCCCGATCCGTCTGGAATGTTAAGTCGCGTTTTAGCCGATGTTCCAGCCGGTTCACACGGTGTATAGACCTGCAAACAAGCACCTTCCTTACGGCCACCTACCACCCTGACAAAGCCTCAGAAAATAACAAACTGCTTAAAATGTTAAAGCGGCTTGTATTTTCATCATTGTGTAGCAGAATTAATAATCATTTCTAATTATTATTTAAAATATTAATATACAATAATTTTTTTTTCACAATAAATCTTTATTAAAAGTAAGTAAAAGTATTACATTATATAGGGTTATATATAACTTGTACAACAAAAGTGTACAAAAACGCAATAATTTATAAATTTATATATATATATTGTGTGTGTGTGTATGTATGTGTGTGTATATATATATATATATATATATATAATTTTATAATAATTACATTATTATATATATTATATAATGAATAATTAACCACTTTTAGCCCCGGAAGATTTTACCCCCTTCCTGACCAGAGCATTTTTTGCGATTCGGCACTGAGTCACTTTACTAACAATTGCGCGGTCGTGCGATGTTGTACCCAAACAAAATTGACGTCCTTTTTTCCCACAAATAGAGCTTTCTTTTGGTGGTATTTGATCACCTCTGCGGTTTTTATTTTTTGCGCTATAAATAAAAAAAGAGCGACAATTTAAAAAAAAAGCAATATTTTTTACTTTTTGCTATAATAAATATCCCAGAAGTCCCACGCAGGGGTTTAACTTCATTAAGCATTCATCAATGAAAAACATACCAAGCCACCTGGCTCTCTCTTGTCAGAAGTTCCTCTGCTTACTCTCAACAGAATTCCTTCCAGTCCCCTGGACTCACTGGCTTCCTTAGTCTTCCCGACTCTCAAGGCTGTCCCTCCTTTCCCAGTCTCTGGGCAAAGAATACCCCTTACACAGGATGACCCCTCCACAGGTCTGTCTTCATACAGCAGCAGCAAGCTGCTCACCACTCCACCATCCTCCACTCATTAGCCCCTCATTATATGGTCTGTGTGCAGCTGGGCACACACCTTGTTTGCCATCCTCAAGACCCGGACACAGTTTGAGATCCCATCCAGGACTAGCAAAACCTGGAGAAAACTGACAGAGCAGTTTTCTCCATTTAAATTCTATAGTCTGCAGATATGCAAACACTGGATCTCCTTTACCTCCAATTTCAAAGGGACAGAGCTTCGCTCTGCCACATATCCCCCCCCTTTGTTTCGATCCGGAGGGAGGAACACCAGCACCCGTCATGGTTGGGACACCTCTGTGCTGGCTGTCAGCCACGTAGGCCCAACCTTTTTTCCGGGTGCGCTTCCAGGCACGTCCCACCCTGGATCTTAACAGGGTCCTATAGCATCCTCAGCCTTCTTCTTCTTGGGTCCCTGGGCTTAATCATTTTTTTGGGGGAAACTCTGCTTTCCCTGATCCTACCTTTAAACTCACTGACATCAGCTTTAACCTTCAATATACACCAGTACAACCTCCTCACTTTGGCATGACCATGCAAGCTGCCACCCACATGGGCCAAATCTTGTCCCATCAGGTGAATTTCTCCACGTCCCCTTGCTGCATCTACTTGGGCTTTACAAAGACACTCCCATGCTTTTTTAACGAGTGCACTTCCAAAAGCGATGTTTTCTTTCCCACTTCTCTTGGGCCTCACCACTAGTGCTTTTACCATCTTGGTACCTTTTTGAACATGAGGTTGATTTTCTGAATTTTACGGATCCAGTAACCATTAAGTTATAAAGTGCTCCCTCAATTTCCACTAGACCACCCCTTTTCTCTTTGCTTAATTTAGAAGGAACCACATTTTTAAACACTGGTTTAATGATAAGTGGGGGCTCTTTTATTAGGGTGACAATGGTCCCTCTCTGTACTCCAAGTATGGGCACCCTCTTACTGTCCAAACTTAGCGCCACTTGTTTCCTCATGTACACTGCATGCTTATTTTTGTCAGTTTCATCACTAACATCCTCATATGACTGCAGCCTCATCCTAGTCTCCCTCTGAAGGACATACTGACTGTCTTGCGACTTTAAGGTTTTAAAGTCAAGCGACACCTTGCTGAGCTTTGGGCCATTTTCCTGCAACCATTGTTTATAACTATCCTTCTCAAACCTCAGAAAATCTTCCCCAGAAATACCCTCCTGAACCTGTAGGGGGCCTAATTCTGCTGTATCTTTTACCTCTTCTGTGTCAATCATACCATTCCCTATCTCATTACAATTTTCAGGGTTTGCTACAACCAGATCAACTTGACCAAGATCTTCAGGTCTACCATTATTTTTGTGGTCACCCATGGTAACCAAACCCTTACAAATTGACAATGAGCTGCATTTTTCATCACGGTCAGAAATATCAATGCATTTGTCATATTTCATTTCACTCATGTTCGGCAGGGCAGTGTCTGAAGAGGAACTGCATCCAGCGGAGTGGTTGTCCACGGCAGCTTCACTATCCACCAACTCCACTGGCCTGAGATCCTCTGCCAACAACTGTCCTGACTCTTGACCATCTTCCCATAAAGCATTTGGACCTGTGACTACAATCACTTCATTTATGGCTGTGCCATCTGGCACTTCCACCAACACATTTGGCACGGCATTATCCATTATCACATCATTGGGCCCTTTGTGGATCACAGACATGACCTCTTCTGTGCGTTCGCCCTTACTTGGCGTTTCCATCTCATGAGCACCATCATCTGCAGTAGCAAGTGCATCCTTGCATACAAGTTGCTCTGCAGGTCCTTCATCTGGCACTGCAGAAGTCATGTCTGCTTCACTTTTACCAACAGAGGCCTTTTCCAACAAAGCCAACAGCTTTTTTTTGTCCACCTGTCCCAGTCTGTTATCTCTGTGCTCCCAAGGTACCACGCAGTACCGCTCCTACTGCACAAGGAGACTCAGAGGGACAGAGTGGTTCAGCAACAGACACATTGCACATATCACTTTGGTTCAAATAAGATTTTGGCACTACATTTTTAACCATAGCAGACAGCAATACCACACCTTCACCACCTTTGCTCTGGTGGCGCTTCATAAAACGCATTAGAGCTTTGATACCGGTCGTTGCTAGACTGCATTAACCCATTTCCACCATGAGTGTTTTCAAACATTTCATTTTAACATTTAACATCCTGTCATCACTATGTTCAGGTACCCTCTTATCCCTCAGAGCAGCACCAAAGTTGTCCCAGGCAACCTCCGGCTCCAAAACGCAGAGCTCCCTGGGGGTTTCTAGGGGCACCTCTATGGCCTTCTTCACAGTTGCTAGGGGAGATAGCACATCTTTAACCGCATTCACAGCAGGGTTATCTCTAGTGAGCTGCACTAGCCCATTAGCAACTGGACCATTCACTTTAGCCAACACAATATTAGCAGTTTTACCCATCATATTGTCACATTCAAGTTTACCCACTTGCCTCCCCACTGGACAGGGCACTGCAGTGAGGCAAGTCCTTTTCCAAACAGACAGTGGATCTCCCATTTGGGCCACTCCAGTGTGCACAGTCACATATTCAGTCTCTTCTATGCATTTACCAGCACCAGTCTTTTTCAACATCAACCCAGCGGTTCCAGCCATTATTTCATTAAAGACAGTCTTACCCACCGCAGTAGTAGGGGTCACCATCTTCATTTGAGTACGTTGTCTCACAAACCAGTCCTCTGCTGCACTTTTACTGGCCCACTCTCCCTGGGGGCCACCGGATGAAATTACAGCAGGCATCTCCAACTGTTTAGCACCCCCTGCCGACACAACAGGAAAATCCTAGTTGCCAGGGGTGACTGCAAACATATTTGCACAGGAATCTGGGCCTGGAGATAACGACCTTTGCTCCTGGTAATTTTGAAATGCATACGCATCTTTAGGTGGATGCTTAGCTACATATGCCCTGTAGCTCCTCCTTTCCTTTGGCAATCTTTCTCCCGTTGCCATGGGAAACCGCACTCTCCCAGCAGAGCTTTGCTGATTCTCCCAAACTCTTTGATGCATTGTGGCTTTCAACTTGCCACCACTCTCTGCAGGCAATACTTTTCTCATATGGTCTGCAGACTTGACATCACCGTCGTTGCTATGGGCAACCACATACCTCTCCAACTTCCGGTCAGGCTGTCGGTCCATGATGCGATGGAACTCTCCTCTAAAAAGGATTTCCTCTTTAAACTTGCGGTAGTCATCCTGGTCTCCGTCCATCAAATGGTAAACCGACCGAACTCTATCCGTAATAAGGTTTGCAGCAGTTTTGGCCACCAGTCCCTAGGCCATTTTCTCTTTACAGCAACTTTTTCAAATCTTACAAGGAAGTCCCCAACCTCCTCTGTAGGCAGCATGGGTTGCATATAGTCAGAGGCCAAGATCTGAGCCCCTTGCACTGCGCCACACTCTTTGCGATTCTGCTTGAACCATTCATTCACTGTCTCACACATCACTGGCCCCTTTTGACTGGCCCTCCAAGGTGGAGACATCTTCTCAGGCCACGCTGAGCTCACTTCACCTTTAACTTGATTTAACATGAACTTCTTGTGGTTTTGACTGCCTCATCCTAGCAGTCACATGCACAGCAGCTCGTTACACAGTTCACAGCATAGAGAAAAAAAAAAAAAATTCTCACAAGTGCACTACCTGCACACAATGCAACACAGTCAATTGAACTCCTGCGCAATGCAGTTTGCCTGGCTGCCACACACAGCTAGCAGCAGATCCTGAAATGACTCAACTACTGGTGCAGAGACCGGATTTCACCGTCTGTATGCCCGCATTCTCCACCACTTGTAACATGGGGGTGTTTAACTCAAGTGAAAGAGATGCATTTTTTAATGCAGTGAGTCCTCATCAGACAGGCATATATAGTTAAGGGCCTGGTAGCCCACGTTTATTGAAAAAAACAAAAGTCCATCCAGAAGTCCCACGCAGGGTTTAACTTCATTAAGCATTCATCAATGAAAAACATACCAAGCCACCTGGCTCTCTCTTGTCAGCAGTTCCTCTGCTTACTCTCAACAGAGTTGATTCCTTCCAGTCCCCTGGACTCACTGGCTTCCTTATCTTCCCGACTCTCAAGGCTGTCCCTCCTTTCCCAGTCTCTGGGCAAAGAAATACCCCTTACACAGGGATGACCCCCTCCACAGGTCTGTCTTCATACAGCAGCAGCAAGACCTGGACACAGTTTGAGATCCCATCCAGGACTAGCAAAACCTGGAGAAAACTGACAGAGCAGTTTTCTCCATTTAAATTCTATAGTCTGCAGATATGCAAACTCTGTATCTCCTTTACCTCTAAGTTCAAAGGGACAGAGCTTCGCTCTGCCACAATATGTATATATTGTGTGTATAATATATATATATATATATATATATATTTACTACATTATTATATTGAATAATTAACCACTTTTAGCGGAAGATTTTACCCCCTTCCTGACCAGAGCATTTTTTGCGATTCGGCACTGAGTCACTTTACTAACAATTGCGCGGTCGTGCGATGTTGTACCCAAACAAAATTGACACAAATAGAGCTTTCTTTGGTGGTATTTGATCACCTCTGCGGTTTTTTATTTTTTGCGCTATAAATAAAAAAAGAGCGACAATTTAAAAAAAAAAAGCAATATTTTTTTACTTTTTGCTATAATAAATATCCCCCACAAATATATAAAAAAACTAATTTTTTCCTCAGTTTAGGCCGATACGTATTCTTCTACATATTTTTGGTAAAAAAAAAATCGCAATAAACGTATATTGATTGGGTTGCGCAAAAGTTATAGCGTCTACAAAATAGGGGATAGATTTATAGCATTTTTATTATTCATTTTTTTTTTTATTAGTAATGGCGGCGATATGCGAATTTTATCGTGACTGTGACATTATGGCGGACACATCGGACACTTTTGACACTATTTTGGGATCATTGGCATTTATACAGCGATCAGTGCTATAAAAATGCACTGATTACTATGTAAATGACACTGGCAGAGAAGGGGTTAACCACTAGGGGGCGATCAAGGGGTTAAGTGTGTCCTAGAGAGTTATTCTAACTGTGGGAGGATGGGCTTCCACTGACATGACAGCAATCATTGCTCCCGATGACAGGGAGCAGTGATCTCTGTCAGAGAACTGGGCAGAATGGGGAACTGCCTTGTTTACATAGGCATCTCCCCGTTCTGCCTCTCAACACCGCAATCGTGGGCCACCGGCGAACATCAAGTTCCCGGGACCCGTGACGTGTGGCAGGCGCTTGCCCGATAGGCGGCAAATTTAAAGGTACGTACAGGTATGCCCATTTCCCTGCCTACACACACATACAGTGCATTGAAAAAGTATTCATACCCCTTGAAATTTTCCACATTTTGTCATGTTACAACCAAAAACTTAAATGTATTTTATTGGGATTTTATGTGATAGACCAACACAAAGTGGCACATAATTGTGAAGTGGAAGGAAAATGATAAATGAGTTTCAACATTATTTACAAATAAATATGTGAAAAGTGTGGTGTACATTTGTATAGCGCCCCCCTGAGTCAATACTTTGTAGAACCTCCTTTCACTCTTATTATAGCTGTAAGTCTTTTTGGGGATGTCTCTACCAGCTTTTCACATCTAGAGAGTGACGTTTTGCCCATTTTTCTTTGCAAAACAGCTCAGATTGGGTGGAGGGCGTCTGTGAACAGCAATTTTCAAGTCTTGCCCCAGATTCTCAATTGGATTTAGATCTGGACTGTGACTGGGCCATTCTAACACATGAATATACTTTGAGCTAAACCATTCCATTGTAGCTCTGGCTGTATGTTTAGGGTCGTTGTCCTGCTGGAAGGTGAACCTCCACCCCAGTCTCAAGTCTTTTGCAAACTCCAACAGGTTTTCTTCTAAGATTGCCCTGTATTTGGTTCCATCCATCTTCCCATCAACTCTGACCAGCTTCCCTGTCACTGCTGAAAAAAGCATCCCCACGACATGATGCTGCAACCACCAGTGGCGGTTGGTGCTCCACTGGTCGGGGGGGGGGGCAGCATGCGTACCCACCCGCTGCTTTAGCCCACATGGCGCACCATACCCACCTACACAGCCCGGGTGGCCAGCTCACTCACCCTGGGCTTCCTCCCTCAATCTCCTCCGTGTCCCGGCTCCCTCGGTTGGGCTTCTCATACATCTCCTTGGCCACAGTCTCCTCCTCCTTCCTCATAGGCCAATAGGATGGCTTCTTCTTTCGGCCAATCAGGAAACGGGTCTCACGACCTGCTTCCTGATTGGCCGGGAGAAGAATCAGTGGGATAATAACGAATATTCATTCGCTATTGTCACACAACTGGGTGGGCTCGGAGCACAGTGCTCTGTGTTCCTAGCCCACCCTTTTTTGAAGCCTATTAGCCTCTGGTTCTAATCACGTGCTTAAAAAAAAAACACCCCCGCCCCCATTTGAATCCATGCATCCAGCACCCTGCATGTAGATTAGGGGGCCGGATGCATGGATAGAGGGGGCAGCTCCCATGTGCCCCTAATGGACAGGCCGCCACCATGTTTCACAGTGGGGATGGTGTGTTCAGGGTGATGTGCAGTGTTGGTTTTCCACCACACATAACGTTTTGCTTTTAGGCCAAAAAGTTCAATTCTGGTCCCATCTGACCAGAGCACCTTCTTCCACATGTTTGCTGTGTCCCCCACATGGCTTCTCGCAAACTGCAAACAGGACTTCTTATGACTTTCTTTCAACAATGGCTTTCTTCTTGCCACTCTTCCATAAAGACCAGATTTGTGGAGAGCACGACTAATAGTTGTCCTGTGGACAGATTCTCCCACCTGAGCTGTGGATCTCTGCAGCTCCTCCAGAGTCACCATGGACCTCTTGGCTGCTTCTCTGATGAATGATCTCCTTGCCCGGCCGGTCAGTTTAGGTGGACGGCCATGTCTTGGTAGGTTTGCAGTTGTGCCATACTCTTTCCATTTTCGGATGATGGATTGAACAGTGTTCCATGGGATGTCCAAAGCTTGGGATATTTTTAAAATAACCTAACCCTGCTTTATACTTCTCCACAACTTTATCCCTGACCTGTCTGGTGTGTTCCTTGGCCTTCGTGATGCTGTTTGTTCACTAAAGTTCTCTGAGGGCTTCACAGTACAGCTGTATTTATACTGAGATTAAATTACTCACAGGTGGACTCTGTTTACTAATTAGGTGACTTCTGAAGGCAATTGGTTCCACTAGATTTTAATTAGGGGTATCAGAGTAATGGGGGCTGAATACAAATGTACCCCCCCCCCCACACTTTTCACATATTTATTTGTAAAAACAAAATAGAAACCATTTATAATTTTCCTTCCACTTCACAATTATGTGCCACTTTGTGTTGGTCTATCACATAAAATCCCAATAAAATACATTTACGTTCTTGGTTGAAACTAACAAAAATGTGGAAAATGTCAAGGGGTGTGAATACTTTTTCAAAGAACTGTACTTATAATTTCCTAGCCTAATAAATCTGCATAGGTGGATTACTGGAACCTAATATATCTTGGTAGAACTGTACCATTATAACAGCCCAAATACAACAGAGAACTCCTGAGGAAAACCCTTGGTGATTAATAGGCTGACCAATGTTCCCATTCATGCTTGAAAATATGCATGGTATCTATAATGGTGTGGTGTGTCCTCTCCATCAGTTTTATAGCTTCCATATGGTGGAGCACCTTTATTATTATTATTATTTTATTGTATTAATATTATTATATTTTATTTATATTTATTCAAATAAAATATATATATTTATATTTCTTTCTTTCTTTATGTATATTTCTGCACATATAATATAAAATCCATGCACACATATCAGAGTTAAAAAATGGGCCCAGGTGCACAGTGAAGACTGTAGTACGTATAATCCAAAAGAGAGAGCGGCAATCACGGGTCTTGAAAGGTGAACGCACAGTGAAGATTTTATTGTGCCTCATCGAAACATCGGAATAAAATCTTCACTGTGCGTTCACCTTTCAAGACCCGTGATTGCCGCTCTCTCTTTTGGATTATATGTGCATAAAATATATTTATTTTATTTTATTTTTGTTATATTATATTTATATTTATGCACATAAAATATACAGTATCTCACAAAAGTGAGTACACCCCTCACATTTTTGTAAATATTTGTATTCTATCTTTTCATGTGACAACACTGAAGAAATGACACTTTGCTACAATGTAGCAAGTAGTGAGTGTACAGCTTGTATAACAGTGAAGCAGAACATGACCCCCTCCCTTTGGAGACTGGGCCGCAGGGCAGTATTCCAACATAACAACCCCAAACACATCTCCAAGATGACCACTGCCTTGCTAAAGAAGCTGAGGGTAAAGGTGATGGACTGGCCAAGCATGTCTCCAGACCTAAACCCTATTGAGCATCTGTGGGGCATCCTCAAATGGAAGGGTGGAGGAGCGCAAGGTCTCTAACATCCACCAGCTCTGTGATATCATGGAGGAGTGGAAGAGGACTCCAGTGGCAACCTGTGAAGATCTGGTGAACTCCATGCCCAAGAGGGTTAAGGTAGTGCTGGAAAATAATGGTGGCCACACACAAAATATTGACACTTTGGGCCCAATTTGGACATTTTCACTTAGGGGTGTACTCATTTTTGTTGCCAGTGGTTTAGACATTAATGGCTGTGTGTTGAGTTATTTTGAGGGGACAGCAAATTTACACTGTTATACAAGCTGTACACTCACTACATTACATTGTAGCAAAGTGTCATTTCTTCAGTGTTGTACGCATGCATGTATGGTGGTATGCATGTGCAGTACAGCATACCACCCCGACCTAGTCTAAGGATCTTACAGATGCCGGCAATAGAGCTGAGTGCCAAGATAATGTCATTTCAGCATACCTGCGTAGGAGTTACATCTTCAGTGACTGCCCAATAGATAAAGCAAAAAGTCAGCGGAATCGAAAAAGGAAAAGGACATGACATCGGCAGGGGTAGAATGGATGTGGGGAGCTCGGACCTCACATCATTGGAGGTGAGCAAAACCAGAGGTATTTACCTGGCGGTAGTATTATGCTGACCACTAGTGATGATCTTGGGTTCAGTCTAAACCCAAGTGCAGCTGAAATGGAAAGTTATTTGCAATTGCTGGGCCAGTGAGCTGCGAGTGGGAGATCCTCCACCCCATAGCTGACATACATAAAGGGGTGGGAACCAGTGGCGGCCAGTGCTCAATATTTTTATTGGGGGGGGGGGGGGGGTAGAAAACTAACACTTCACCATCTGCTCCAACAGGACAGGCCCCAGCGAGCCGACCTGCAGTTCCTCCCTGGCCTCGGCCTCCATGCTCAGCTGCCAGCTCCAGGCCTGCACCAGGAACAGGAAGTCCTGACAGAGACATGATTGGCCAAGGAGTCCTAAGACTCCCTGGGCAATCGGGTCTCAGGACTTGCTTCATGATTGGCCTAGAGGAGAATCAGGAAGACAATACCGAATATGAATTTGCTACTGTCACACAGCTGGGTTCAGTGCTCTGCGCCCCAAGCCCACCTTTTTTTAAGCCAATTAGAGCCTCAGGCTCTAATCATGTGCTTAAAAAAAAAAAAAACATTGAAATCCATACGTCCGGCAAAGTGCATATAGATTAGAGGCCGGGCGCATGAATTATGGATGGGCTGCCACTGGCGGGAATGCTGGTGACATCATTGACCTAATATGGCCATGTGCTTTGCCCATTTGGAATTTGCCCGCAGCTCATTGGCCCAGCAATGACAGCTAATTTCTAGGTTCAGACCAAACCTGAGCCCAACCCTACTGATTGTCTCCATCAATGTTTAAAGTAGAGCTTAAGGCAATTTTATATATATATATATATATATATATACTGTGTGTGTGTATATATATATATATATATATATATATATATATATATATATATATATGTATAGAGAGAAAGAGAGAGAGAGAGTACTGGAGGGTATGAATCCCTGTAAGGTTGCTTTGCCACCTTTGTCCCATTGGGAGATTTCTCTTCACTTCCTGTCCCATAGCCACAACAGGAAGTGAGAGCAATTCCCACCAAAGTGGGAGAATTCCTGGCTGCCACTGGGGCTAGTGTCCCCATTGGAATATTTCCCCTCTATTCCTCTATTCTGACAGGGGCTCTACTTCTTCTTCCATCTATCCAAAACGAAAAAAAAATGCCTCTAGTTATACCATAACTATAACTATAGCGCAGTTGGCTGGTTCTGGGAGGTTGTCATATGGCCCGGTGCAGGACTCGGGCAGCGTGCTCTGTGATTACAGTGTCCAGAGGACACTACTGATCACAGATTGAGGTAAAGACACAATCAGCACCTTTTTACCACTTGATCAGCGGTGTCCAATCACAGCTGACCACAGATGTAAATAGAAGCCAGTTATCAGCACTCCTTTCTTCATGCTGACAGCACAAGGAGAAGAGAAGAGAGCCGATAACCGGCTTCTCTAAAATGGAAATCTGCTCTAATCAGTGCAGTCCCAACAGTGCCCACCATTGCTGACAATCTGTGACCACCAGTGCTACCAATCTGTGCCCTCCAGTGCTGCCAATAAGTGCTCATCAGGGCTGCCAATTAGTGCCTTCTCATCAGTGTCACCTATCAGTGCTGCCTACCAGTTCCCATCCGTGCTGCCTATCAGTGCCATCAGTGCAGCCTCATAAGTGGCCACCAGTGCTTCCTCATCAGTGCCCACCAGTGCTTCCTCATCAGTGCCCACCAGTGCCGGCTCATCAGTGCCCATCAGTGCAGCCTATCAGTGCCCATCAGTGCAGTCTCATCAGCGCACATCAGTGAAGGAGAAAAATTACCTGTTTTCAAAATTTTATAACAAACTATAAAAATTTGGGGTTTTATTTTCCAAAATTTTCAGTCTTTTTTTATTTGTTTAGCAAAAAATAAAAACCCAGTGGTGATTAAATTCCAATAAATGAAAACTCTTTTTCATTTAAAAAAAAAAAAAATTGGTTTGGGTACAGTGTTGTCATTCAAAGTGCGACAGCGCTGAAAACATAAAATTGGCCTGGGAAGGAAAGGGGTAAAAGTGCCCAGTAGGCAAGTGGTTAATTAGGCTTTAAACCAGGATGTTTTGAATAGTTAAATTATTAATTAGTGTCAAGATGTTCATCTATGTATTTTCGTATAGGTGAATCTGTGCAGAACCTCCACCACAGGAAATGCTAGCAGCTCACCTCATCTAGTGGACCCCTGAATCAAGCGATGGGTCAAATGCGCATTCCCATACAGGGCGAATGATGCCATATCGCTTGATGACCTCTTCTGTAGTGAGTGGGAGGTCCAATGTGCTTGAGATCGATCAAAGGGCTGAGCGGGATGGGATGGATACACCAACCTATACCCCTCCTCAGTAATACTGACCGGAGAATTACGACTTATGTGTTACGTCGACGTGACTCCGCATCCTCTGACAAAGTGACTCTGCATCCTCTGGGACGTAACGCGTACGGAAGGGAGTCACGTGACATCACCCACAGTCATCGTGGATTCATCTGTACAGAACGCTCGTTTACCAGGCACTGGGTTGCAGTGCCGTGTTTGTAAGTGTAATTCTTTATTTTAATAAAGTCAGTCCCTGCAGAGAGCACTATATATTCTCTTTATTGCACGCACATCAAGCGATATCGCATCATTCGCCCTGTATGGGAATGCACCAGTGGCTTCGGCAGGGGGGGCTGACAGTGGCTGAACCCCCGAGTGGGTCCCCAAACAGCCCCGGGTATCGTGTGGGTATGGTTCTATTATTAGCCCCGAGTGCCGCCGCCGAGTGGGGACCGATCTGATCCCGAGCGCGGTCAAGTGTAATAGCAGGTCCTGCCTTCTGGAGCCTACAGCGCTGATGGACGTCCCACTGGTCCAATTGCGGGACCACGGGACGTGTGACCTCTATCATAGGCACTGCAGGCTCCAGAAGGCGGGAATTAGAATGCCGCCGCCGCGCCACTGTCAGAGGACCTGACCCCACTCAGGGCTCAGGCAGGCGGCTCTCCTCTCCTCATCATGGCTCTGGCTGCCTGGAGTCTACTCTACTGTGTGATGGGTGCGCCACTGAGCTGCAGGAGGAAACCTGAAGTCTGGTCAGGTAGGTCAGTGTGTGTCAGGTAGGTCAGTGTATGTATGTCAGGTAGGTAGGGCAGTGTATGTCACTACCGTCAGTGTGTGTATGTCAGGTAGGTAGGTTCAGTGTATGTATGTCAGGTAGGTAGGTCAGTGTATGTCATTACCGTCAGTGTGTGTATGTCAGGTAGGTAGGTCAGTGTATGTCAGGTAGGTAGGTCAGTGTATGTATGTCAGGTCAGTGTATGTAGGTATGTCAGGTAGGTAGGTCAGTGTATGTATGGCAGGTAGATAGGTTCAGTGTATGTATGTCAGGTAGGTAGGTCAGTGTATGTATGTCAGGTAGGTCAGTGTATTGGTCAGTGTGTCAGATGAGTTTAGTGGTCAGCATTGATGGGCACTGGTAAGCCAGGCAGCCACCAGCAAGTGAGCTTACCCCCCCCACCACACAACCCCACCGCCCAGCCAAAAAAACCTGCGCCACTAACGCCAGTTTCTTTTACCAAATTATTAATTAGCTTTACAAAAAGACACACATCCACAAATATCGGCCTATCACAAACTCCAGGAGGCTAATTTTGTAAGTAATATCCTTCCTGACCTCTCAAGGGCGGTTAGAACAATTCCCCGGATCAAAATGTTCCCGCGTCATCTAATAACCATGGAAATCATTAATTAAAAAAAAAATCATCCAATCTTTCTTTTTTTTCTTTTTTATTCCAGTATTGATTTTTCCATTTTTACTTTATTGCTTCCATATGCACCTGGTGTCTCCTTGTCCGTTGGGGTAAAAAGTTAATTTGGCAAATCTTTATTTTGACCTTGGATGGCTTTATACATACTTACTTATTACAAAACTGAACCTACTCATTTTTCAACCGTATTGTGAAATTCTTCAGTTCGTTTAACCGATTCAATGCCGGGCACTTTCACCCCCTTCCTGCCCAGGCCAATTTTCAGCTTTCAGCGCTGTCACACTTTGAATGACAATTGCGCGGTCATGCAACACTGTATCCAAATTAATTTTTTATTATCTTTTCCTTCAAATAACCAACCACCAGCTTTCTTTTGGTGGTATTTAATCACCACTGGGGTTTTTTTTTTATTTTTTGTTACATAAATAAAAAAAAAGACCGAAAATTTTGAAAAACAAACATGTTTTTCTTAGTTTCTGTTATAAAACGTGGAAAATAAATAAGCATTCTTCATGAAATTTAGGTCAAAATGTATTCTGCTACATTTTCCTGGTGAAAATAACCAAAATCAGTGTATATAATTTAGTCTGTAGTAGACATGTGCACTGACAAAAAATTTGTTTTCGTTTCATTCATTTTTTTGCTTTTTTTTTTTTACTCCGAATTTCCGAATTTTCGGATTTTCGGAATTTGGGAATTCAAAGATTTGAAAATCACAAAATTTGAAAATCTGAAAAAAAGAAAGAAAATCAGTTTAATTAATAACTAACTATTAAATTAACGAGTACGAATTTATCCGAAGTTACGAATTATCTGAAATAACGAATGCCGCATCTAAACAAATATAACGGAACAAATTAATAATAAATAATTAATAAATAATTAATAATAATAAAAAAAATGTATTATTATTATTATTTATTATTATTAGATCGTTATGTTCCTTTTGGTTAGATGCGGCATTCGTTATTTCAGATAATTCGTAACTTCGGATAAATTCGTACTCGTTACGTTCACTAACAGACAAATTTGAAAGGGAATTCCAATACCTATAATTTAATAGTTAGTTATTATTTAGAATTAAACAGATTTTCTTTCTTTTTTTCTGATTTTCAAATTTTTTAGGTTTCCGAATTCCGAAAATGAGAAAATCCGAAATTCGGAATTCCGAAAATGAGAAAATCCGAAAAATTCGGAAATCCGGAAATTCGGAAAATCAAAATGCGTAAATTCAGAAATTCAAAATTCGGAAGTTTGAAAATCCGGAAATCCAAAAATGCGAAATTCAGAAATTCAAAAATTCGGAAATTCAAAATTCGGAAATCAGCCACAGTGACAAGAAAAAGCAGGACGGAAAAATTTCCTAGAACTATCAAATTTCTAACAGTGATTGTGGTTTTCATTCAGGAGCTTACATATATTCCAAAATCGAATACTGAAAGCACATTATCGAATGTACTAACAATTGTTTGAAATTCGAATATGTCTAGTGTATGGCCAGCTTTAGTCATATACAGTGCATCCGGTCGGAAAGTATTCACATCTCTTCACTTTTTCCTACCAATTTTGTTATGTTACAACCTTATTCCAAAATTCATTATTTCCTCAAAATTCTACAAACAATACCCCATAATGACAACGTGAAAGAAGTTTGTTTGAAATCTTTGCAAATTTATAAAAAAAAAAAAATGAAAAAAAAAATCCCATGTACATAAGTATTCACAGCCTTTGCTCAACACTTTAGTGAAGCACCTTTGGCATCAATTACAGCCTCAAGTCTTTCTGAGTATGATGCTACAAGCTTTACACACCTATATTTGGGCAGTTTCTCACAGTTTCTCCCATTCTTCTTTGCAGGACCTCTCAAGGTCCATCAGGTTGGATGGAGAGCGTCGGTCATTCTTCAAGTTGTCCCATAGCCACTTCTTTGTTATCTTGTCTGTGTGCTTAGGGTCATTGTCTTGTTGGAAGACGAACCTTCGCCCCAATCTGAGGCCCAGAGCACTCTGGAGCAGGAGTTCATCAAGGATGTCTCTGTACATTTCTGCATTCATCTTTCCCTAAATCCTGACTAGTCTCCCAGTTCTCGCCGCTGTAAAACATCCCCACAGAATGATGTTGCCACCACCATGCTTCACTGTAGGGATGGTATTGGTCAGGTGATGAACAGTGCCTGGTTTCCTCCAGACATGACGCTTGCCATTTAGGCCATAGAGTTCTTTGTTTCATCAGAGGATTTTGTTTCTCATGGTCTGAGAGGCCATCAGGTGCCTTTTGGCAAACTCCAGGCTGCCATATGCCTTTTACTGAGGAGTGGCTTCCGTCTGACCACTCTACCATACTGGCCTGATTGGTGGAGGGCTGCAGAGATGGTTGTTCTTCTGGAAGGTTCTCCTCTCTCCACAGAGAAACGCTGGAGCTCTGTCAGAGTGACCATCGGTTTCTTGGTCACCTCCCTGACTAAGGCCCTTCTCCCCCGATCACTCAGTTTGGCTGGACGCCTGCTCTAGGAAGAGTCCTGGTGGTTCCAAACTTCTTCCATTTATGGATGATGGAGGCCACTGTGCTCATTGGGACCTTCAATGCTGCAGATTTGTTTCTGTACCCTTCCCCCGATCTGTGCCTTCATACAATCCTGTCTCAGAGGTCTACAGACAATTCATGGCTTGGTTTGTGCTCTGACATGCACTGTTAACTGTGGGACCTTCTATAGACAGGTGTGTGCCTTTCCTAATCATGTCCAATAAACGGAATTTGCCACAGGTGGACTCTAATTAGACATGTGCACAATAGAAAAAATTTGTTTATTTTCGTTTCGTTTCTTTCGTTTCCGTTGATTCGTAAATTCGTAAGTCGTCGGTGTTCGTATTCGTAACGATTCGTATTTTTGTAAGAGTTATTTTTTCGTTGATTCGTTTTTCCGTTAGTTCAATTTTCGTTTATTCGAAATTCGGACGCATTCGTATTTTCGTAGATTTAGTTACATTCGTATTTTCGTAGATTTAGTTACATTCGTACTTTCGTAACATTGTTTTCGTAGATTCGTAATCGGAGCATAATTCATAATTTTATGTAATGTGTATGCTATTATTACATTTTAAGAGACACAGAAAATTACGAATCGAAAAAAAAAGTTACGAATGTACGAATTTTTTCGTTCAATCCATTCGAAGCACGTTAAGCAGCGCCATTGTAAGGGACACGGAAAATTACCAATTCAACAAAAAAAAAAAAAAGGTTACGAATGTACAAATTTTTTCGTTCATTTTGATTTTCGTTGTTACTGCTTTCGTTTTTCGGATTTTCTTCTTTCGTAGATTCGTTGTTTCTAATTTGGTTATTTCGGATTTTCGTTGTTTTTCGTATTCGTTCGATTTGAACATTCGTTAAAATTTTTAGCGAATCGTTTGTTCATTCGTATGATAACGAATGAACGAATATAACAAATTTTTACGAAAAATTAAAAGAAAAACGAAACGAATTGCACATGTCTAACTCTAATCAAGTTGTAGAAACATCTCAAGGATGATCAGTGGAAACAGGAGGCACCTGAGCTCAATTTTTTTGAGTGTCATGGCAAAGGCTGTGAATACTTATCTACATGGGATTTTTTCGTTTTTTATTTTTAATAAATTTCCAAAGATTTCAGACAAACTTCTTTCACGTTGTCATTGTGGGTTATTGTTTGTAGAATTTTGAAGAAAATAATGAATTTGATCCATTTTGGAATAAGGCTGTAATATAACAAAATGTGGAAAAAGTGAAGCCCTGTGAATATTTTCCAGTAAGATGATATGCTGGTTATATCTAAAGATCAGGGGGTTGTATGTGACAATACCATTTATTCAGCCCAATTTAAATTGCGACAGTCTGTCTTGTCTCTCTACGATTGTCAGTTGGCATTTTCGGTGTGCAAGAGCTCCTCTGTGTTCATATATAATCCCCACATGAGCTCTCATCTCCAAAATACCAAATATTGCATTTCGGACAGCGTTTCCCCCATCTGATGATGAATGGTCGCTCTATTCAGTGACGGGAAGGAGACCGCGGTGAAGGTTCACAAGGCTGATGATTATTTTTACTAAAGACAGAAAGTCTCCTTCAAGTGTCCCCGAAACACACACACGATTGTTGTCCTGATGGGAGATTATCTGGGAATATCTTCTGTCTACAGCCAGTTGGGAGGAAAACTTCACCAATGCTGGGACAAGGTCCTTTAAAGTGACACTAAACTCTAAAAACACTAAACAGAAAATCCTATTCAAGTATTTATTCTAAACTCTTATTGTTCTCAGCCTCTGCCATAATCTGACTTCCTGTTAGAGGGTAGCTCAGTTTGTTCACCCACTGTATATAGCAGGGGTGCCCAACCAGTGGCCCGGGGGCCACATGTGGCCCGCGGAGCCCTCTGATGTGGCCCGCGACCTCCTGCTCTGGGATAAAATAGATTTTTTTTGTGTTCCTATCTGTTTGGATACAGCGATATACACATTATTAACTTTGGACTGTTTTTATTCACTAGTATTTTTTTCTGTGGACATTATTGATATTTTTACAATTTTGTTTCCTTCCTTTTTTTGGGGTTTTTTTCACCTAAGGGTGTATAATATATAATATATTTATTTTAGGCATTAGCCACACTGGTTTGCCTAATATTCACTCTTGGCTATATTTGTATGATTGCACCGTTCTATATTAAGGCTAATATTATTATTTACATGAGATTTTTGTGTTGCACATAGAGGCTTTGGCCTCTGGTTTTGTATTTCTGGTTTTTGGTATGCCTCTTGTTTTTATATTTTTTACTTTATTCATTTTTTCTAAACTGTGGGAATACCTATTTATCACTGAGCTGATTTAATGTGGGTTTGGTTCTTGCTGATGTCTTTAACCCTTCGTGCACACTGCACATACCACTTCACCACTATTGCCTTGCTTGGAGTATAGATGCATAGAACACTAGATTCATTACATATCCGCTGAGAGATAGCAATTATAGTTGCTGTCTAATATACTACAAGTAATATATAATACACCTTATATACAAGTATTACTTATTTTTTAATCTCCTGTTCCTTTAGGAATAATTTTATTTCAACTTAATATTTAAATTCCCATCCACATGGGTATTTCTTGCTAGTAATTAGTGTATTAAGGGGCAACTCCTACTATCCTGGTGCATTTATACCTCAGGTGTAAGTATACATCTATTACTACATCTGTCTGCTTACTTCCAACAGTTTTTACGCTTGACTTTTGAGGTAGGTCTCAAAAGTGTAAGCTGCTTCTGACACGTAGCGCCACTGACCCCTGTTCCAACTATTATATCCTATAGGGAGCTCTTTCCCTCTCTTTGGGGAGGCATCCACTGTCTAATTACCTACCTAAGCGCGGCGGCACGTACTATTTTAAAATAGAATAGAGTACAGTTATTAAAGGTCAGTTTTATTAATAAAATCACTGGGTATATATGGGCATATCTAATCTGCAGTGGTTACTGGACTGCTTTCAAATTGATCTGCAGGCACAGAGCAGTGCACTTGTGTGTTACCTGCACTGAGCCATAGACTTCGGTTATTACCTTCGAGTTTGGTGAGCTTTCTGAAAGTGCACCAAACCTGCAGAATATAATAGAAGTCTATTGCAAAGTGCAGGAAAGCCAAAGGTACACTGCGCTGCACCAGCGGTGCGGGTAAACTGCAGCGCATCTGTGTGAAAGATGCGCCTTGGGCCCCTTTCACACGGTCAGTCTGACCCAATTGGACCCTCCATTCACAGTAGCAAATGTAAACCGACTTGTGTCCTACCTCCAATCCAATCCAATCCAGAAAAAAAAAAAAGTGTATTAGTGGGCTCTGCATATACAGAGCAGACACGGAATTGCCATCCACCCGCTCCGCTCATTGTGGACAACGACCGGTTACCAAGTAGCTTAAGTGGCCCTCGCTCTTCAAAAGGTTGGGCACCCCCGGTATATAGGAAGGTAGTCACCCTGTCTTGGTACCACTGTATGTAGGTACATAGCCACACTGTCTTGGTCCCACTGTACAGTGCCTTGAAAAAGTATTCATACCCCTTGAAATGTTCCACATTTTGTCATCTTACAACCAAAATCGTAAATGTATTTTATTGGGATCTTATGTGATAGACCAACACAAAGTAGCACATAATTGTGAATTGGAAGGAAAATGATAAATGGTTTTCAATATTTGTTTACAAATAAATATGTGAAAAGTGTGGGGTACATTTGTATGGCGCCCCCCGGAGTCAATACTTTGTAGAACCTCCTTTCACTGCAATTATAGCTGCAAGTCTTTTGGGGAATGTCTCTACCAGCTTTGCACATCTACAGAGTGACATTTTTGCCCATTTTTCTCTGCAAAATATCTCAAGCTCTGTCAGATTGGATGGAGAGCGTCTGTGAACAGCAATTTTCAAGTCTTACCACAAATTCCTAATTGGATTTATGTCTGGACTGTGACTGGGCCATTCTAACACATGAATAAGCTTTGATCTAAACCATTCCATTGTAGCTCTGGCTGGATGTTTAGGGTCTCAAGTCTTTTGCAGACTCTAAGGATTTTTTCCGACGGATTTTGTCCGAAACTTGTGTTGCCCACACACGGTCAGACAAAGTTGTCGGAAAATTCGATCATTCCGAACGAGGTGACGCACAACACGTATGACAGGACTACGTAGAGGCCAGTAGCCAATAGCTTTCGTCTCCAAATTTCTTCTGAGCATGCGTGGCACTTTGTGCGTCGGAATTCTCTACACACGATCGGAGAAAGTCGGATCGGATTTTGTTGTCGGAAAATTTTAGATCCTGCTCTCAAATTTTTGAGCCCACACACAATCGGATTTTCCGACAACATAATCCGATCAGACTTTTTCCATCGGAATATCCGACCGTGTGTACACGGCATAAAAGGTTTTCTTCTAAGATTTCCCTGTATTTGACTCCATCCATCTTCCCATCAACTCTGACCAGCTTCCCTGTCCCTGCTGAAGAAAAGCATCCCCACAACATGATGATGCCACCACCATGTTTCACAGTGGGGATGGTGTGTTCAGGGTGATGAGCAGTGTTAGTTTTCCGCCACACATAGTGTTTTGCTTTTAGGCCAAAATGTTCAATCTTGGTCTCATCTGACCAGAGCACCTTCTTCCACATGTTTGCTGCTTTAAACTTCTCCAAAACTTTATCCCTGACCTGTCTGGTGTGTTCCTTGGCCTTCATGGTGTGGTTTGTTCACTAAGGTTCTCTAACAAACCTCTGAGGGCATCACAGAACAGCTGTATGTATACTGAGATTAAAGGTGGACTCTATTTACTAATTAAGTGACTTCTGAAGGCAATTGGTTCCACTAGATTTTAGTTAGGGGTATGAGAGTAAAGGGGGTTGAATACAAATGCACGCCACACTTTTCACATATTTATTTGTAAAAAAAATTGAGAAAAACATTTTTTTGTTCTTCCACTTCACAATTATGTACCATTTTGTGTTGGTCTTTCACATAAAATCCCCCAATTTTTTTTTTACGTTTTTGGTTGTAACATGACAAAATGTGGAAAATATCAAGGGGTATGAATACTTTTTTAAGGCACTGTATGTAAGAATGTAGCCACCCTGTCGTGGTCTCACTGTATGTAGGAATTTAGCCACCCTATCTTGGCTCCACTGTATGTAGGAACGTAGCCAGCCTGTCGTGGTCCCACTGTATGTAGGAATGTAGCCACCCTACCTTGGCTCCACTGTATGTAGGAACGTACAGTAACCACCCTACCTTGGCTCCACTGTATGTAGGAACGTACAGTAACCACCCTGTCTTGTTTTAACTGTATGTAGAATTGTAGCCACCCTCTCTTCTCCGCTCCCAAGATGGACTATGGGATTTATAGTGTGCACAGAGCATTGCAGATGACCACAAAAAAACATAAAAGCAAAAGTTAAGAGGAAAAGGAGAGGATTTGGAGCTCACAGAGGACGCAGTTACATTTCAAACATATATTTCTTCCTAATTTATTATGGTATAGGACCTTTTAACTGCAGCAGATCATATTCCAAGTTTATTATTATTTAAAATTTTTGCGCCGGGGACACATTTTTGGCATAGGAGTCCCCCCAAAATCCATACAAGCCCCTTATCCGAGCATGCAACCTGGCAGGCCGCAGGAAAAGAGGGGGGATAAGAGAGCACCCCCCCCTCCTGAACCGTACCATGCCACATGCCCTCAACATGGGGAGGATGCTTTGCAGTCACCCCCAAAGCACCTTGTCCCCATGTTGATGGGGACAAGGGCCTCATCCCCACAACCCTTGCCCGGTGGTTGTGGGGGTCTGCGGGCGGGGGAACAAGGGGACCCTCAGATTCTGGCCTCCCCCCATGTGAATTGGTAACGGGTACATTGTACCCCTACCATTTCACAAAAAAAGTGTCAAAAATAATAAAAAAAGACAGGTGACACTTTGGGACAAGTCCTTTATTAAAAGATAAAAAAATAAAAATGTCCCGCGATGTAGGTCCATTGCACGCTACCCGACGAGCCGCAAAAAAAAAAAAAAAAGCTGCAACAGCTCCGCCTCCATGGGAGGCTCCCGCCGAATGACGCCTTTGTTGCGTCAGACCCCGCGGTCACCGTTTATGTCACCGGGTGGCCCCGCCCTCAGCTATATAACAGCTGTCACCGAGAAGAAGCGTCACAAGGAGCCTTCAATGGAGGCGAAGCTGCTGTAGCTTATTTTTCTTTTTCCAGCTCGTAGGGCAGCGTGAGATATATTTACATCATGGGACATTTTTATTTTTTTATCTTTTAATAAAGGACTTGTCCCAAAGTGTCTCCTGTCTTTTTTATTATTTTTGACACTTTTTTTGTGAAATGGTAGGGATACAATGTACAGTTACCAATTCACATGGGGGGGGCAGGCCGGGATCTGGGGGTCCCCTTGTTAATGGGGGCTTCCAGATTCCGATAAGCCCCCCGCCCGTAGACCCCCCACAACCACCGGGCAAGGGTTGTGGGGATGAGGCCCTTGTCCCGATCAACATGGGGACAAGATGTTTTGGGGGGACCCCAAAACATCCTCCCTATGTTGAGGGCATGTGGCCTGGTACAGTTCAGGAGGGGTGCTCTCTAGGGATGAGCCGAACACCCCCGGGTTCGGTTCACACCAGAACCCGCGAACGGACCTAAAGACCGTGCAAGCATAAGAACCCTATTAGTTACAATGAATGCGAACGTTCGAAATCAAAAGTGCTAATTTTAAAGGCTAATATGCATGTTATTGTCATAAAAAGTGTTTGGGGACCTGGGTCTTGCCCCAGGGGACATGTATCAATGCAAATTTTTTTTTTAAAAACGGACGTTTTTTCAGGAGCAGTGATTTTAATAATGCTTAAAGTGAAACAATAAAAGTGTAATATTCCTTTAAATTTCGTACCTGGGGGGTGTCTATAGTATGCCTGTGAAGGGGCGCATGTTTCCTGCACAAAGTGTCATTTTTGCAGGAAAAAAAGCTATTTAAAATCACTCGCGGCTAATGAATTGACGGCTCCCGTAACACAGAGAACAGTCATTCATTGAAAGCCATTGATAAAAAAAAGTAATTGATAAAAAAAAAAGCGTGGGGGTCCCCCTAAATTCAATAACCAGGCCCTTCAGGTCTGCTATGGATATTAAGGGGGACCCCAGCCCAAAAAAAATGGCGTGGGGTCCCCCTCAAAATCCATACCAGACCCTTGAGGTCTGGGATGGATTTTAAGGGGAACCCCGGCCAAAAAATAAAATCAAAAATGGCGTGGGGTCCCCCTCAAAATCCATACCAGACCCTTATCCGAGCACACAACCTGGCAGGCAGCAGGAAAAGAGGGGGGGACGAGAGCGGCCCCCCTCCCTCCTGAACCGTACCAGGCCACATGCCCTCAACATTGGGAGGGTGCTTTGGGGGTCTGAGACCCGGTGACATAAACGGTGACCCCGCCCCCTCTGACATCACAAAGGCGTCATTCGGCGGGAGCCTCCCATGGAGGCGGAGCTGTTGCAGCTCTTTCTTCTGGTCTTCTTCCTTCTTCCTTTCTTCATCCTTCGGTTCCTTCATCTTCTCCTTCCGGCATCTTCTTCCTTCTTCTTCCATCATCTTCTTCCTCCGATCCGCTTCTTCTTGCTCTGGTCTTCTCGTCCGGCATCTTCTTCCACTGCGTCTTCTTGGGCCGCTCCGCGCAATGGGAGGCTCCCGCTGTGTGAGGCTTCGCTGCGTCTGACAGGTCTTTTATAACGGAGGTCGGGGCCACCTGGTGACCCCGCCCCCTCTGACCTCATGGAGAAAGCCATAGGGAATTCCCCATGATGTCCCCGTGCGTCAGAGGGGGGCGGGGTTACCAGGTGGCCCCACCCTCCATTATAAAAGACCTGTCAGACACAGTGAAGCCTCACACAGCGGGAGCCTCCCATTGTGCGGAGCGGCCCAGAAGAGACGCCGACGCCATGGAAGAAGATGCCGGACGAGAAGACCAGAGCAAGAAGAAGCGGATCGGAGGAAGAAGATGATGGAAGAAGAAGATGGAAGAAGATGCCGGAAGGAGAAGATGAAGAAGCCGAAGGATGAAGAGAGGAAGAAGGAAGACCAGAAGAAAGAAGATTTTAATAAATGAATTGTCAAAGACCGTCTCCTGTCATTTTTACCATTTTTGACACTTTTTTGGTGAAATGGTAGTACCCCTTAGCATTTCACACAGGGGGGGGGCGGGATCTGGGGGTCCCCTTGTTAAAGGGGGCTTCCAGATTCCGATAAGCCCCCCGCCCGCAGGCCCCCACAACCAATGGCCAGGGTTGTGGGGATGAGGCCCTTGTCCTCATCAACATGGGGACAAGGTGCTTTGGGGGTCTCAGACCCCCAAAGCACCCTCCCAATGTTAAAGGGCATGTGGCCTGGTACGGTTCAGGAGGGAGGGGGGCCGCTCTCGTCCCCCCCTCTTTTCCTGCGGCCTGCCAGGTTGCGTGCTCGGATAAGGGTCTGGTATGGATTTTGAGGGGGACCCCACGCCATTTTTTTTTGGGCTGGGGTCCCCCTTAATATCCATAGCAGACCTGAAGGGCCACGCTTTTTTTTTACATTTTTTTATTTTTTATCAATGGCTTTTTTTTATCAATGGCTTTCAATGAATGACTGTTCTCTGTGTTACGGGAGCCGTCAATTCATTAGCCGCGAGTGATTTTAAATAGCTTTTTTTCCAGCAAAAATGACACTTTGTGCAGGGACAGTTCTAAGCACAGGAAACATACGCCCCTTCACAGGCATACTATAGACACCCCCCAGATGTGATACTGCAATGCTGTACTAACAGCACGCACACACTAATCCCCAGAATCACAGCACCTAATGTCAGCAGTCAGCAGCACATAACACTGACGCTGGAACACAGCACAATATGCGAGGCCGCCGGCGTGGCGGACTTTTATACTGTGGGGCGTGTACTAAACCCCCTGAGCTATAATTGGCCACAGGCATCCTGCCTGTGGCCAATTATTGCTCTCCTCGCCCCTGGCTCTTTGATTGGCCAAGCATGCGGGTCACAGTGCATGCTTGGCCAATCATCAGCCAGCAATGCACTGCGACTGGCGCAGTGAATTGCGGGCCGCTCGCATCACACGAATGTGATGCGAGCGGCCCAAATAGTTCTGGGCTCGCCGAACCGGGCTCATCCCTAGTGCTCTCTCTTTCCCCCTCTTTTCCTGTGGCCTGCCAGGTTGGGTCCTCGTATAAGGGTCTGGTATCGATTTTGGGGGGGGCGCCAACGTCATTTTTTTAAATTTGGAACAATTAAGTATGACCTCTTGTAGACAGAATTGGACTCCCTGACAACTTTCTGGATGGTGGACCACCGTGAGTATATCCTGATGTGTTGTGACGTTTGGTCTTTTTGCTCTGGCTATTCAAATATTTCTCGTATCAGTTTGAATTCCTGCATATATAGGCTCTTTATTCCCAATGATGATGATGTTATTGATGTAAATATTGCTAACATTCTGTATTAAGATGTTATAGATGTCTGTATCCCCCTGAGGAAGATCGTATACAAAAGTATGATTGAAACGCGTTGGGGTTACTCTAAACAGTAATATCCACAGATATAACATTTGTGGATTTCTTTTTGTAAATCGCTATATAGACATCTAATATGTTTATTTTTGTGTACACCAGAGCTCTTGTTGTTGTTCCTCCTTGTCCACATGTTCCCCTTCCCATCCCCTTTCCTTTTTGTTATTGCTGCTTTTATTGATGCAATTTTACTCATTGAAAATAAAAACAATATTTGTATATAAAACAAGTATTTTTCATTACTTGTAATCTACGTATAAGCCATTGGGAGTATTTTGCCTTTTATTATGTAAGTTTTAAATTTTTCTGGGGTATCCTATGCTCCCTTTCCCTATCCCAAATTATCGTTTTCAATAAAAATGCAAAAAGAAACCAATAGACTGTTCTTAGGAGCCAGTGGGAGTGTGCAGGAAATGCTGAGTGCTTGGCTGTGTGTGCTCTAAAGGGGAAAATAGAACAAAATTTCATTAGCAGTTCTTTAGGGGGTGTGCTATGCCGGGTTTTCCCCAATCTGGAAACCTCCATTGGTGGGAGAATCTGTCTGCCATTTTATGCAATGTGAAAGCCAAAAAGTTGAAGGATGCTACTGCAGCTGTGAACTTGTGTTGGGCCCCTTGATGCACGGGGTATCAGATCCTCATTAGAAACATTTGGATTTCTTTGGCCATCTGATACACCTTGTCCTCCAACAGGTCAAAAAGGCCTGCCTGTCTATCCGTCTGTCCACCCATCCTTCTATCCAGGGCTCAAGTCCTGCGGGAACGCATGGGAATGGAGTTCCTGTACTTTTTCCACAGCAGGAACTCAGTTCCTGTTAGCAGCCGTGTCCTGCAAGACTTTGAAGTATGCAAGCTGTGTGGCAGGTGCTACACCAGCAGTTGCCGACACAGCTCGCAATAGTGAGTGCCACACACCTGACCATTCAGGCATTGCCAGTAGGGGGCCCCAACAGCTTCCACTTCGATCTACCTGTCAATCACAGCTAGCTGACAGGTAGATCAGGTCCCTGCTGCTAAGAGATTATATTTAGTCAGACCTCTCGTGATGCGCTCCTCCCCGCCAGCCCCTCCTGATTTTCTGTCTCCTCATCTCCCCAACCCCCCCAGTCTCCTGCATACTTGCTCTGTGTGTCCCGCTGAATCCCCCCCTCCTCTAGCTATTCTGCTCACAGGACATGCAGGGAGAGAGGTGAGCTGAGGGAGGAACATCAGTTTGGGGTGGTAAGCTGAGCACAATACCTGGCAAAGTTTAATGCCAGGAGGGAAGTTTATGTGGAAATATGTGAGGGGTTGGAATAGAAGCGAGTGTGTGTTGGAGCCCTGCAGAGTTTGCAGCCCCCCAAGATAACATACATCTCCTAAGCAGGAACACATCACTATCTCCCCAAGCATTCTGTCCAGATAATGTGCAGTTCATTTATGACCTTTCCATTTAACCCTGTGTTATCCAAATTCTGTTCAATGAAAAGTGTAAACTCACCACAAACACTCTATATACAAAATACAATTCCCCAATAAAGATCAGAACATGATGTTCACATTTGCATGGAAGCACAATTGAATGAATGCTGATTATTCAGAGAATTACCGTATTTATGTTTATTGAGGATTGTTTTTTTTTTTTTATTTACTAACAGTTAAGCTTCATACACACAATACGAAAATTGGATGAAAAATGCCACTTTTGAAGCGTTCGTGCATATGCGCGTATAATTTTTTATTTTTTTTGGTGGGCGAGTGGATCTTGGGTGGGAGTTCCCACACTTTTTTCCCCAGGACTTGACCCCTGCTTCTATCTATCTGTCCATCCCTCTGTCTGTCTGTCTATCCCTCTGTCTGTCTGTCCATCTTTCTATCTGTCTGCCTGTCCATCCTTCTATCTGTCTCTCTGTCCATCCTTCTATCTGTCTGTCTGTCCATCCCTCTGTCTGTCTGTCCATCCTTCTATCTGTCTGTCTGTCCATCCCTCTGTCTGTCTGTCCATCCCTCTGTCTGTCTGTCCATCCTTCTATCTGTCTGTCTGTCCATCCTTCTATCTGTCTGTCTGTCCATCTACCTCTCTTTCAGTCCATCTGGGCCTGTAGCTTGTATTTCCTCTTGGAGGATATTTTGTTGGCACCTGTTCAGAGAATGCTATTATTTTGCCGTCGGTGTCTCGGCAGTTTATGGAATGAGTCTGAGAGACAGCGGTATGATGTAGCAAGCGGAATAGAAATATCATGACATTTGTAAGAAATATACTTCCAGTAATTCGCTGAGCATTAGAAGCATCTTTCCCACCTAATAAAGTAAATATATGTATTTGTTTGTGGACATAAATGCCAGGTGATTTGTCAGCCCGGCAAGGCTGAGCGTCCAGGCCGAGGGATGGGGAGTGCAGTGTTCTAGCTATTGGTGTGCGGCACAACAAGGGGGAGAGATGAAAATGGAGATATATGAGATGTCTATACCAGTCCGCAACAACCAATATCTCATTTCACTACTCGGCACTGCTGGAGGACTCTGCTCTTTCCTCTATAACTCTCCTCTCCTGAAATAATCTGCACTGCTGGAGGACTCTGCTCTTTCCTCTATAACTATCCTCTCCCTAAATTCTCTGCTGTACTGGAGTACTCTGCTCCTTCCTCTCTCCTCTCCTTAAATTCTCTGCACTGCTGGACAGTGGCCACTGGTGCTCCAAATTTTTGGGTGGCGCAAACAACCTGAAAAACACTGAGCCCCCCCCCCCCCCCCCCATCAATTGCAGCCTCACTGTGCCCATGAAATGCAGCCATGGTGCCCATGAAATTCAGCCACTTGTGCCCCATCATGTGCAGCCACTTGTGCCCCATATATGCAGCCAGACGTGTCCCCTGGCTTAGCTGTCACTTCACTAACCCCCGCGCCCGGTCCAGTGGCACTTACTGCTCTTGTGGCGGGCTCTGCTCCTCTCCTGGAGTGACAGGGCTTGTCTCCTCAGCGGCTCTCCTCGGCAGGAAGCGGCGGCTCTCCTGTGTCCACTCGGCTCCTCGGAGGTGTTGGGGGGGGGGCGGCACCTGTGCGCCCGCAATGCATGGGCCACCACTGCTGCTGGGGGACTCTGATCTTTTTCTAACTAACTCTCCTCTGCTTAAATTCTCTGCACTGCTGGACGACTCTGCTCCTTCCTCTATCTAACTCTCCTCTCCTGAAATACTCTGCTCTGCTGGAGGACTCTGATCCTTCCTCTATATCTCCATCGCTATCAAGATTCCATCTAAAGTCAGCAGCCATACATGAATCAAAAGGTTGCTGATTCAGTAGGCACTGGACGAATTTGGATCCAAGTATGGCCACTGTGGTTGAACAGATGCCCATATGCCTTGTTGGAAAATTTCCGCTCGATCAGTGCTGCAGGCTGTAGACTGTATGTAACTCTTCTTTTGTGGAAGAGTGGGCTGGAGTGGGCTTTTGTGAAAAGTCAGGGGCCTAAACAGACCCCTGATGTCTCAGTTATCCTGCATTATCAGTGGCCCTGGCTGGAGGACTCTGCTCTTTCCTCTGTCTGAAGCTGACCATACATGGATTGAAATTCGGCTGGCTCAGCAGGGATCGGCTTGCCGCTCAATCAGCGCTGCAAGCTATGGACTATAAGTTTCCTCTCCTGAAATACTCTGCTTGGCTGGACTACTCTGCTTCTTTCTCTATTTAACTCTGCTTCATTCTGAAAAAGCTTCATAAATTGTCCCATGAGCTTACAATCCATGTGGCAGCGGAGTCTTCCAAGGCCCAGCATGGATCCACAGGTCCTGTCTATCCTGAAATTATTTGTGGCGTGGTTCCGATTGCCGCATACTCTTTGCCTGCTCAGTTCAGACATCTTATTTTATCTTTCGACAGTCTGTTTTCTTTTGACATTTCACTTTGAGCTCTCTGAGGTTTTGTTTTTCAGCAGATTTATAGCATGAAATTGCCTTCAAGAAGCCGATCCATCTGTTAGGTCGGATTTTTTTTTTCATTTTCTCCGGCAGCTCTGGCTGGAGCCTGATATAAAATATTTTTTTTTTTTACTCTGCAGAGCCTTTTACTGTTACATCTTCTTTCACATGAGATCAAATGTGAGCGGAGGGAGCGAGCGGAATGATCTCATCCAGATGCATAACCCCCGCAGATGACACGCAAAGAGCGATCTCTCTCCACCGTCTCCCAAGGACTCCTCTTCTTCTGCTCATCTTTTATGGATCTGTAGCACTCCCCTCCTAAAGGGCCCATTGATTTGGTCCCAGGTTCTCCCAACAGTAGGTGCAGGGCCAGGGACAAGGGGTGGGCGGAAGGGACGGCTGCCCTGGGCACAGCGTGTATTGTAGAGATGGGGGCGCCGCAAGTTCCTTCTACTATAAGGCTGACAGGAGTAGTGACAGCAGCAGGTAGAGGAGGAGAGAGCTGGGAGGAGGTGTGGGCTGTGCTCTCACTCCCCCTCCTCCTCATATATATGCACATAATGAAGGAAGGAGGGGGGCGCAGTTTGGCATCTTTGCGCTTGGGCACTGGATGATCTTGTCCCGGCAGTGAGTAGGTGCACTAGTCTCAGTCACTATTCCGACTCAAAGATCAGTCTAGAGGTAATTTTTTTTTAATGTTTTATTGAAAAACCTGAACTTGGATGGGTGCAGGGTAACTTTGGGACACTCCATTAATGTTAAATAGTAATTTGAGGACACCTATCTTCCTTATACAGATTCCAGTCCTTGCAGCAGAAAATAGTGGGATGAGCTACCCTGGGACACCATGAACAATGCCCACTTTTACGCATAAGTTGACTCTGATGCAAGAGGGATAGCAGCATCACCAAGTCCCTGGGATCTCACACACCAATCTGTACTCACTAATGTCCTTGGATAGTTGGATGCCTCCTTCCAATATCTTCCAGACACCTCTCTTGTAAATTCTTCAGACCAGATTCCAAAAGAAGTCACTGGGTCAGCTCCAGCACAGTTCAGTAGAGTAGACCCCCCCCCCCCCAGCTAGCATAACGGAGACCTCCATGAGCAGCTGGACTGCCCAGGCTGGGATCTCCTTCTTCTGGACCAGGCACCTCTGTTCCAGGCCCCAGACTATTTATACTTTCTCCCAGTTACCATCTGGGAAGCCTTCCCCAGGGATTGGCCGGGATTGCCTAAATATTCAGCTGCTGACTTGACTCTTCCAACCCACTACCCTCCAGAAGGCAGGGGGGAGCAGTCAAGGGAATTTAAGTGACTTTGAACGTGGCATGGTTGTCAGTGCCAAACGGGCTGGTCTGAGTATTTAAAAAATGGCTGATCTACTGGGATTCTCACACACAACCATCTCTAGGGTTTATAGAGGATGGTCCAAAAAAGAGACAATATCCAGTGAGCGGCAGTTGTGAGAATGAAAATTCCTTGTTATTGTCAGAGGTCAAAGGAGAATGGGCAGACTCAAATAACCACTCGTTACACCCAAGGTATGCAGAATACCATCTCTGAACCTACAACACATTGAACCTTGAAGCAGATTGGCTGAAGCTGCAGAAGACCACACCAGGTGCCACTCCTATCAGCTAAAAACAGGAAACTGAGGCTACAATTTGCACAGGCTCACCAAAATTGGACAATAGAAGATTGGAAAAACATTGCCTGGTCTGATTAGTCTCGCTTTCAGCTGCAACATTCAGACGGTGGGGTCAGAATTTGCCTTAACCACTTTACATCCACGCTATGGCCGAATGACGGCCTCAGCGCGGATGTGAATCCCCGGGAGGCCGTCATATGATGTCCTCCCCCGTGCACGCTCCCTGCGCGCGCCTTATAGGGCACGTGTCCGGGGCGCACTGTGATCACCAAGTCACTGAGACTCGGGTAATCAGCGATCCAAGTAAGGGGCGGGTCCGGGCCTCTTACCATGTGATCACATGATGAAAACAAAAGCTCTGTGATCGTTTTTTTTTTCTCCTCATGCTGACAGCAGAGGAGAAAAAAAAGCTGACATAGGTCCCTAAAAGTCAGAGGCAATTATGCCTCATGTATTGCCCATAAGTGCCACCTGACAATGCCCATAAGTGCCACCTGACAATGCCCATAAGTGCCACCTTTCAATGCCCATAAGTGCCAGTCAATGCTCATAAGTGCCACCTGTCAATGCCCATCAGTGCCACCTCAATGCCCACCAGTGCTGCCAATCAGTGCTACCTAAAAGTGCTGCCTATCACTGTAACCCATCTGTGCCCATCATTGCCACCTATTGGTGCCCATCACTGCCGCCTCATCAGCGTACATCAGTGACGGACAAAAATTACCCATTTAAAATTTTATAACAAAATAAAAAAAAACATTTTTATTTTTTTTTAAATTCGGTCTTTTACATTTTTTTTAACAAAAAATAAAAATCGCAGAGGTGATCAAATACCACCAAAAGAAAGCTCTTTTTGGGGGAAAAAATGATAAAAAGTATGACCGCGCAATTGTCATTCAAAATGCGACAGCGCTGAAAGCTGAAAATTGGTCTGGATAGGAGGGGGGTTTAAGTGCCCAGTAAGCAAGTGGTTAAACAACATGAAAGCATGGATTCATCCTGCCTTGTATCACCAGTTCAGGCTGGTGGCGGTGGTTCTAATGGTGTGGGGGATATTTTCTTGGCACACTTTGGGCACCTTTAGTACAAATTGAGCATCGTTTAAACGCCATGGCCAACCTGAGTATTGTTGCTGACCATGTCCATCCCTTTTTTGACTACAGTGTCCCCATCTTCTGATGGCTCCTTCCAGCAGGATAATGCACCATGTCACAAAGCTCCAATCATCTCATCACTAGACAATGAGGTCACTGGACTCCAATGACCTCCACATTTACCAGATTTCAATCAAATAGAGCACCTTTGGGATGTGGTAGAATGGTAGATTCGCATCATGGATGTGCAGCCAACAAATCTGCAGCAACTGCGTGATGCTATCATGTCACTATGGACCAAAATCTCTGAGGAACGTTTCCAACACCTTGCTGAATCTATGCCATGAAGAATGAAGGCAGATCTGAGGGAAAAAGAGGGTCCAACCCGGTACTAGCAAGGTGAACCTAATAAAGTAGCCGGTGAGTGTATATATCTTATAGTAATATGTATAAGTCTTCATAAGTCTCTCTTTCAAATCTCATTTATAAGCAATAGTTCTGTTCTCAGGCCGATACTGATACAAAAGTCTCTCTCACATTGACCCTCTGACTTAAGACACTTTATTCCCTTTCAAATCTCCGACAAAGATTGTCACGTGCTGCCAGACTGTAAACGCTGACCTCTCGCTGACCCGCAGGCAGATAATTAGCAGCAAATTATTTGAAGACGAGCAAATCAGTGCCCTGAAAAGTCGTTATTAACGATAAAACAATGTTTTAATACAAAGGAAGTTTTTGATTTCTCAAAGGAAATAGAATAAAGTTGCCGGTTCATTTTCCAGGCTTAACGAACCTGGGAGAGGGTCGGAGACGAGGCCCTGGCTGTCCTGCAAACCATGCGGAGGGAATTTAATCAGATTAAGTCACATCGGAGGTGAAATGGTCACTGTTTATATAATAACAAGACATGAAAGATTTTACCGGCTTAGGGAGAAAGCCGCTACTGGATTTCAGGCTAAGTTATGGTTGAAGCGAACCAGTGCATTACCCAAAATGTATTAATGCAAATAAACCAAAAGCCAAATGAATACTCACAGAAGAAGGAAGATACAAACATATCAACATATCCAGTCCTCAACCAATGTGGTATTGAGTGACCTGACTGGTGCGTAGCAGTTACAGAAAGCTAACGTGTTTCGGGGGATGCGCCCCCTTCCTCATAGCTGTAAAAAGTGGGGTGTGTCCCCTGAAACCCATCAGCTTGCCGACACTGCTAAGCACCAGTCAGGACACTTTATGCCACACTAGTTGATGATTGGATGTTGATATGCTCCACCCACCATCCTTGGACAGACCATCCCCCTAAGCAAAAAAGCTAAAAGTCTCGGAGTCATCTTCGATTCAGAAATGTCAATGGATGCTCAAATAGGATCAGTAGTCAGCGGATCCTACCGCCTTCTACGCCTGCTACATAGACTCATCCCCTTCATTCCAGAAAAGGAAAAAGCCATAGTAGTAGGAACAATCATCAACTCTCGACTCGACTACACAAACTCCCTCTACATAGGACTACCTAAATTCTAGATTGCACGCCTACAACTCGTTCAAAACACGGCAGCGAGACTAGTCACAGGAAAAAAACCATGGGAATCCATCTCCCCTGAGGATCCTCCATTGGCTAACCGTAAAGGATCGGATTACATTCAAGACCCTCTGCCTAACCCACAAATGCACACAAGGAGACGCTCCTCAATACTTATGCGAAAAAATACAACACTACACTCCCAATCGAACCTCCGATCAACCAACCAAAACCTCCTTCTCATCCCCAAGTCCCGGTACAAATCAAGGGGAGAACGAAAATTTGCCATCCAAGGACCACGGCTATGGAACGCTCTACCTACGAACATCCGCTTGGAAAAAGACTATCGGGCCTTCAGGAAAAAACTCAAGACCTACCTCTTCTGCTAAGAAGGAATCAACGCAGATCGGATCAAGCGCCTCAAGGCGATTCAGTTCGCAGTTGCAGCGCTATACAAATCATTCATTCATTCATTCATTCATTCATATGCTGGTATCTTTCGTCTTCTGTGAGTATCCATTTGGCTTTTGGTTTCTTTGTATTAATAAATATTGGGTATTTCCATGTTTGTGACCTCCTGTATGCTTTTTATATATTGGGGAAAATATTTATTTGATCCCCGGCAGATTTTGTTTGCACACTTACAAAAAAATTAAGAGTCTATAATTTTTTATCATAGGTGTATTTTAAATGATACAGACAGAATATCAGCCAAAAATTCAAGAAAAAAAACATATTATACAAATGTAATAAATTGAGTTGTAGTTCAGTGAGTAAAATAAGCATTTTTTCCCCAAGCAAAACATGACTAAGTACTTAGCGGAGTAACCCTTGTTGGCAAGCACAGAGGTAAGATGTTTCTTGTAGTTGGTTACCAGGTTTACACACATCTCAGGAGGGATTTTGGTCCACTCAGATATTCTCTAAAAAAGGAGGGTCCAGAATAGGAGGGGGAGAATATATCCTGGTGGTCTTTTCATGGCAGGTGGCCTCTGATGAGTTGGAGCTCCAAGGAAAAAACCCTCCTTTTTTTCTCCCCACCACTCCCCTCTTGGTTTCTCCATTTATCCGAGAAGGTAATACGAACGTGGATAGTGGGGATTATCTAAAATTTATGGAATTCGTCATCAACATTGCTAGCCTCAGATGGACCATTAGTGGGCATCTTTTTATACATATATAGCTCTCTCTATGGTTACACCAATTGATCCAAATTGATTCATTCCTATGACTCCGGAGCCTCTAAAATATTTTAAATTGACTCATTAAATATACAGTGATCATTTGTTCAGTGCCTGATAATAATTCTCCTGAAGAAGCCATTGGTATGGCGAAACATGTAGAGATTCAATCAGTGACAGTTTGCACCTGCACATATTTATGTCTTTATATTGCTTTTAATGTTCTTTAATACATTTATATTTTTTCTACTTTTTTTTTGTATTTCTGCACCTTTAAAATCCCAAAACCCTTCTCTGATATGCATTGATTTTGACATGTCGTGCGACTTGTGCTCTTAAAGTTACTGTATGTCAGGCCAGTGTGAACCGGCCCTTACTTTTCATTTTGTTGATTGAAAAAAACAAACTACCGTATATACTCGAGTATAAGCCGTCCCGAATATAAGCCGAGGCCCTTAATTCACCACAAAAAACTGGGAAAAACGTATTGACCCGTGTATAAGCCGAGGGTGAAAAATGCCGCAGCTACTGTAAGTGGAAAAGAGGGTCAGCAATGCCCATCTGCAGCTGCATGTCCCCTGTACAGACACCCCTGTTTCCCCATTGCAGCCTACCTGTGCTGATCTGTACCGATCTGCATCGATCTGCATCGATCTGGGTCCTGGGTCCTGTGTCCCTCCCTGTGCGATCTGTCTTCCACCATTGCAGCCGATGCAGTCTCGCTCTGTCCCCCCACAGCGTGTAAGGCGCCATTCCAAGATTACAAAAGCCGCGCCTCCTCCTCCTCCTCGTTCATGATAGGAGGAACACTGTTTTCCCAGCAGTCAGTGTGCAGTGTTCGGCCTATCACGGACATTCTCTCATCCTCGTCCATGAGATGAGAATGACAGGACGTCCGTGATAGGCGGAACACTGCACACTGACTTACTGCTGGGAAAATTAGTCTTCCTCCTATCACGAACGAGGAGGAGGAGGAGGCGCAGCTTTTGAAAACTGCCGTCTGTCTGCATGACACGCTGTTCAAGTAGGCAGACGGCGGTGACTCGAATATAAGCCGAGGGGGGGACTTTCAGCCCTAAAAAAAGGGCTGAAAATCTCGGCTTATACTCGAGTATATACGGTATTAATACTTACATTTCTGAAAAATTTCTTCATTTACAGCATTGTTTTTACACCTGCCTAAAACGTTTGCACAGTACTGTATATATCTAAATATATATTATACTTTGTAAGGCTTTGCCCTGATAATGCTGATCTAGAGAATCATCTTTAATGAAAGTCTAGATCCTGTAATTTAACCAACCTTATCTGTCTCTTTCTGCCCTTTCTAATATTATTCCAGCTTGTCCAATCAAACGACACTTTTAATGAGCCTTGTTAATTAACCAAATCCCCTCAGAGACACGTTAAGCAGCTTTGGATAAGGTATGGTTCCGGCTGACCGGCCGCTTTCATTGGCTGACATACGGCAGGTGTCTGAGCGGTGTCAGATCTGTCATCGGGCGGTCATATGGTCACAACGCATATACCACGCTACGCTAGGTGTCCAATGCCCCCACACAGCACAGCTGGAGGGGTCACGCGACAGATTAGGCCGTAATGCATCATGGGACCTGTAAACTTACAGGTGCGCCACTTAGCTCTAGTAAGGAAACCAAAGGAATATTATGGACTGAAGAAAGACAACATGTAGAGGAGAGGACTTAGAGACCTCTTGCCAAAGTAATTTATTTCATTATTAAGTCTGTAGAAAATATGCTAGCAGGCATTTTTAAAGTGCCTTATGTATAGACTCTTCCTAGTGTGTCCCTCCAATGATATAGCAGTTGGTGGGTAGACCCACAGAGCATGGTGGCATGGGTGTCCGCAGGTAGGGGCAAGGGGGGTCAAGTGCCCCCCCCCTGGAATCAGGGATCGGATCTTAAATTCAGCACAGTTGCGTCTCTATCGAGGTGCTGCACCTGATTGCCACCCACCAGTGGGGTGACACCATTAAGGTGCTGTCAAGCCCCCCCATCAGTGTAGTGTGACTTTGGACTCTTTTCCCTGCTCAGTCCAGCAGAGAACTTGGCGGTGCTGTGACGGGAGAAAGGCGAGCTGTGGGCTATCAGAGGTTTCCCTCACTCGCCCCACCCATTCTCCTGTCAGGGTCGAAGAGACGGCGGCTCTCACCAGGTTCCCCACCCAGCTTTCTGCCCGCTCCGTTCCTTCCTTATTGGCCAAAGGTGACTAGGAGAGGCAAGCTTCATGGGACATGTAGTCCCAAAAGATTGGCAGCCCCATTTGCCAAAGGGAGGAGGCTACAGCTCGATCAAGAGAGAGACTGAGAGTCTGCAGCCTGGAAAAAAACTGATGGATAGAGTTCTACAGGACAAAGAGCGAGGAGTCATGAGAGAGCCACGCTGCCCAACACAACCAGAGAGAGCCATGCTGTCCAACGCCACCAGAGAGAGAAAAACTGAGCCACTACCAGGGTATAGACATGCTACACTATTGAACAATGTCGCCCCCGGGGAACCCAGAGTGAACGATCGTCCAGCCAGAGGAATCACTGCTGTAGTTTCGCTGGGTCTGGTAAGAGGGCCTGTTGGCCATTATCCATTACTTATCCTATGGATTGTAATACATCTGCAGACTCTGACCATAATAATGTGATAATGACATTGTCGAAATGGGGCGGTGCATGGGTGACCCTAAAATGATGCCCCCCCCTGAAAAAAGTTCTGCGGACGCCCATGCATGGTGGTAGATGATGTAAGCAAATAACACACATGCAAGTTTTGGATGTGGAATCTTCCTGTTTTTTTTGTTTCACAAAATTTTATTGAAAAAGTATGAACAGATATTACAATGTCATATCAATAGGAAAACGTGAGCATATTACATTTTATGTTGCTTATAGATGAATAACATCAATCTAACAATATATTACCAATGAGTTATTAACGCATTTCTAGGTCTATAGAATTTAAAGGTAGATAAATTCTATCATATACAAATTGTTCAGATATATTTTCTTATATATATTTTTTTTTTTGGTGTGGAGATACCACACTATACCATGGGAGTTAAGGGATGGGGGAGGTGGAGAGAAGAGAAGGGAGGGAAAGAGAAAAAAAAAAAAAAAAAGAGGATAGATGGGGAGGGATAGGAGGAGGAAATAAGGGAGTAAGCATTAACGTGAGACATCATTCTCTTATTGTTTTCACGAATAGTCTTAAGAAATTCATTTCCAGTCTAAATCTATCTTTCTTAAGTGGTAATATCCTTATATTCTTGCGTGCTTTTAAACTCGAGCCAGTTGTACCATACAGAAGTGAAATTGGCTATTTTCTCTTGGGAGATACTGATAAGTTCTTCTATTTTTTCTATACAGTTTATTCTTCTGAACCATTCTATTTTTGTAGGGACTGTGTTCGTGCGCCAGTGACAGGGGATGCAGTGTCTTGCTGCGTTCGTCATGATCATGGATAATGATTTCAGATACCTTTGTTTGGGTAAAGAATTGTGGTGTAGCAGGTATTGCGCAGGGGAATATTCCAAGTTTTCTGAAGTGATTGATATTATGGTGTCATGCACCGCCCTCCAAAAATCCTGGATTGCAGAACAGGACCACCATATGTGTATCATCGAGCCTTCCCCATCTCCGCATCTCCAACATCTATCAGATATCTGGGGGTAAAATTTATGTAGGAGTGAGGGGGTTCTATACCACCTTGTGATTATTTTAAAGCCACATTCTTGAGTGGTTACATTTAACGATCCTTTGTGTGCAAAATTGTGTATTTTTTCCCAATCTTCTTCTGATATGTTTGTTTCAAGATCTTTTTCCCACGCCTGACACGACACACTGGAGAACTCCGTAATATCACCATATAATGAATAGTATAGGGATGAAATACTATGTCTTTGTGGGGATTTTTTTTGAGCATAGGGTTTCTAGTGTTGTAGGTAGTCTCGTCCAGTATTGGGCGGTATCACTTTTTGTCAGGAAGTGTCGGATTTGCATGTAGTTCCATTGCGATATCGTGTTTGGTTCAATTTCCGTTTTAATTTCGTTTCTGGTTAAGAGGTTACCTCTTTTGAAGAAATGTTTCACTTGTATGTCCTCATGAGGCCAGTCGTTGATCAGGAAGTACTGATCTTGACCAGGAGGGAAGTCAGGGTTATCTCTGATCGGAGTGGAGGGGCTAAGCCAAGGGAAAGGACGAGTCTGTTTAAAGGAATTTTGGAAGTTTTCTAAGGTAGGTCCTATGAGTGGATGAGCTTTGAGATTTTTAGAGTGATGCTTTGGGTTTAGCCACGGTAGTAGTTTAATTTGTTCGGGGAATTGAATTTGTTCCAAGGTTACCCAATCTTTAACTGTCTGATGAATGTTCCAGTCCACTATTCTTGCTAGGAGGGCTGCTTGATGATATTTTTTTAAGTCGGGCAAGGCTATCCCTCCTTTATTTTTGGGTAAGTTTAATTTGGTAAATTTAACTCTGGGTGGTTTACCTCTCCAAATAAAACCCGAGCACGCTTTGCGGAAGGATGCAAAAAATGATGATGGGAGACGGATGGGTATAGTTTGCATAGTATATAAAAATCTTGGTAGTATTGTCATCTTTATTAGGGATGCCCTACCGAACCAGGAGACATTGAGGGCATTCCATCTTTTCAGGTCTTCTTGGGTTTCCTTCAAAATGGGAAGGTAATTTATTTGGAAAAGTTCTTCTAAGTTTGTGGGGATCTCTATTCCTAGGTATGTTATTTTTTGTTTGGCCCACTTAAAGGGGAAATTTTGTTTGCATAAATCCACTGAGTTTTGGGGTAGAGTGATATTAAGGGCGTTGGATTTTGAATGGTTGATCTTTAAGTTAGAGAGTACTTGGAAGTGCTCTAAGTCTTGGATTAAGTTGGGTAGGGAAATGTGGGGTTCTGCGAGGAAGAGGAGCATGTCGAATCTTCCTGTTTAGCTCCACAACACCATAAAGATATGGGTCACCGGTGCTGGGGCTGGTATTAGAACTCTTCTTTTACCATCTATCTGTAGTCTCCGTATGTATCAGAAGCTGCACTTCTGTCACTCTTGCAAGTTGTTGAGTGGCACTGGATCCCCACAAAGGGGATAATATGGGGACAAGGAGTAAAACTGAAGAAGATAGATTGTAGTGCATTTGCCTTGAAGGGTTTTCAAATATAGAAGAGTCCCAGTAGACCTTGAAATTGGAACCAAATTGAGAAATTGGGGATACATACTAGATAATAACCTTTGGACAGTGCACAGTTGCATGAAGTTAGTGGTGTGCTGCGGTGTCGGCTGTGTGGGATCGGTCCAGAGTGGTTTTTGCACTCATGTAATTTTTTTCACAATGGATATTGGTATTACATCAGACCTTTGTCTATATCCTAGAACGAGGCAATCTCAGCCTTCAACAGTCACTACACAGAGGCCCTTATTGATTAGTCCCACTTACCCACCCAACTGAATCCAAAGACATGCAAGTAGGTTAATTGGCTTCTCTCCAAAAATTGGCCCTAGTATACGAATGGGGACCTTGCATTGTGGGCTCCTTGAGGGTAGGGACCAATGTGAGTATGCAATGTACAGGGATAGGGACAATTTTATTCAACCTTACTAACTATGAAACCACTGAAACTTACTAGCACCTTACTAATGAAACCACTATCATCGATCTATACCCACCTTGATTGTTGTCCCGCGTTGGCCGACATCTGTTGGCGCGCCGCCACAGCTCCCGGAAATGTCTTTCTCTGGGTGATTCGCGACCTTCAGTGCCACACCATCATTACACAGACACCCTATCCAGTTCACGTGCTTCGCTCCTGAAGATTGGCCTCAGCCATGAAATGCGTCGAGCTACAGATGCCGTGTACTTCGTTATGCCCATCCCAACTACTTTATGTTTATTACCTCAGATAATAGGTTCCATGGATGTCCGTGTCAATCCCTCATGGGGTGATTTAACTAGTATCTATGATAGGAATCGATGAGGCCCCACAATGGGGCATTATTGTGTGTGTGTAATCCTTTGGACTATGTATTGCCTTATTGTATAATCTTGTGTATTATCAAAGTTGGGGATTAAGAGAGGCTCCAGATTATATTGTCTATATTGTACTTTTATATGTTCAGTCATACATATTGTTCGATTTTGTATCATTACCATGTATGAATCAAATTAAGTTCTGATGTATTATTACCATATTATACCCTGGCTATGAACTATTAAATATGAATTTTACTCAATTAATTACAATTATTTATTTTGTACCCACATATTTCAATTAAAGTCCAGATTTCCCTCCCCCCGCCTTATTTCCCCATTACCTTCATTTGGACAGTGATTGTTGATCCATGGTATGCTGGCGAATATGTACACATACTAGATAATAAGACTATAAAATTAATTTATTCCACTAAAATTTCACAAGAGTGCTCAAGGTGTTTCAGAAAGGAGCGTGCCTATTGGCAATGTCTGGCATTATTTGGTTTCCTCTTTGCTGCCAAAAGTTCAGTTCAGTTCAATGATTTGGGGAATTGTTCTTTCCTGGTAGTCACTATCCTTCTGACAGTAATGACTTGGGGGCTATTCTCTTCTCTCCCAGGGACCTCTCCCTGACACATATTATATATACCTATATACTCGAGTATAAGCCGAGTTTTTCAGCACATTTTTTTTGTGCTGAAAGTGCCCCCCTCGGCTTATACTGGAGTCAAGCACTTTTCTGCAGCAGAGAATGACTTTGGGGCCCGTATCTTGGGGCCATTTGGTGTGCAAACCCAGTGGAACCAGAACTATAACGAAGTTGCCCCCGAGATACGGGGTCCCAAAGTCTGTTCGGAAAATGAAAATAAATATTCTTCTACATATTTTTGGTAAAAAAAATCGCAATTAGCGATTATTGATTGGTTTGCGCAAAAGTTATAGCTTTTACAAAATTAGGGATAGTTTTATAGCATTTTTATTAATATATTTTTTTTTTACTAGTAATGGCGGCGATCAGCGATTTTTATTGTGACTGCGACATTATGGCGGACACATCAGACATTTTTGACATATTTTTGGGACCATTGTCATTTATACAGCAATCAGTGCTATTTAAATGCACTGATTCCTGTGTAAATGACACTGGCAGTGAAGGAGTTAACCACTAGGGAGCGGGGAGGGGTTAAGTGTGTGTGTTTTTTTTAACTGTAGGGGGGCGTGGCTTGGCGTCTGACGTCACTGATCGTCTGTTCCGATGACAGGGAACAGACGATCAGTGTCAGTCGCGCTAGGAAGCACGGGGAGAGGTTTGTTTACACAGACCTCTCCCCGTTCTTCAGCTCTGTGACCCGATCGCGGGACACCAGTGGTGATCGGGTCCGCTGGTCCTGCGGTCACGGAGCTCAGGACCGGGTCGCGAGCGCAACCCACAGCTGGGCTCTTAAAGAGACACGTACAGGTACATGCTTGTGCCCAGCCGTCCCATTCTGCCGACGTATATTGGCGTGAGGCGGTCCTTAAGGGGTTAAAGTGGTTCTAACGGCTCAAGTTTTTTTGGTGTGCAGCAGCCCCTCCAATACTTCCCTGACCCCCATTGCAATCCAGTGATGTGCACGAGAGCCTCAGCTCTCTCCTCATTGGCTAAGACAGCAATGGGAGCCATTGGCTCCCACTGCTGTCAATCACAGTCAGTAAACCAATGAGAAGAGAGAGGGGGCAGGACCGAGCCACAGCTCTGTGTCTAAATGGACACGCAGAGCAACGGAGCGTGCTTGAGGGCCCCCCCCCCCCCCCCCGCAGCAAGCTGTTTGCTGTGGAGGCACTTGGCAGGAGGGAGAGGCCAGGAGTGCTGGCAGGGGACCTGAGAAGAGGAGGATCGGGGCTGCTCTGTGCAGAACCATTACACAGAGCAGTTAAGTATGGCATGTTTGCTATTTTACAAAAAATTTTAAAACTTGCCTTTTAATATCACAAACTGTTCAGTAGGTAAAACTATTAATATATACAGTGGAACCTCGGATTGCGAGTAACGCGGTTAACGAGCGTTTCGCAATACGAGCACTGTATTTTTAAAAATCGTAACTCGGTTTGTGAGTCTTGTCTCGCAAAACGAGCATGATTCAGGTCAAAGCGCGTGCAGTACCGCGTTTGGCCTGAGGTGGGTGGGGGGGGGGGGCGCTGGAGCTGAGCGGCGCTGAGCGGCGCTGTTCGGAAAGGCACAAAAAGAACCGAGCGATTGCTTGGCTTCGGCTGCCGACATCGCTGGACTCTGGGACAGGTAAGTGTCCATTTATTAAAAGTCATCAGCTTTTAACTCCCTCTTTAAGATGCCGGTGCCTCCACCCGGGAGCCGAGGGTTGGGTCGGCTTCGGGTGAGGACATCGTGGTCTCCCTGGACAGGTAAGTGTCCTTATTTTAAAAGTCAGCAGCTACAGTATTTGAAGCTGCTGACTGATTTTTTTCAGGAGGAATTTCGCTTTTAACTGAAGCATAGTGAACTATTTACTATGCTTCAGTTTGTGAATGAACAGGAAGCAGCTCAGCACAGAGCACTTCCCATTTATTCACTATCCAGTGCAGCTGAGGCTGCAGAGATAGGGACTGGGGAAGCTCTGTCCTCAGTCACTTTCTCTCTGTTTAGACCCTTGATATTTCACAAAAGCCCCACAACGAGGCTCATAAAAATTGTGTAAAAAAAAGAATAAAAATATGAACTACTGACACCATCCACTGCGCTACTGACACCGTCCACTGCGCTACTGACACCATCCACTGCGCTACTGACACCGTCCACTGTTCTGCTGATATACATGCATGTGTGTTTGGTGCACATCCTAATGCAATAGCATGGCTCCCAACTGCCCCTGATTTCGAGGGACTGTCCCTGATTTGAAGCAATGTCCCTCTGTCCCTCATTACTCCTCATTTGTCCCTCATTTTGATCTGATCTATATAGATGTATATAAAATACACTTTTTATCTTTCAAAAAGTGTTTCCCAGCGCTAAACCTTTCATCTAAATTCAAAATTGCTGCATTTGTAAATTTAAAAAGCCGATATAAAGGAATAGTATTGGTAAAAAAAAAAGAGCACTTCTTTTTTTTTAAATTCTCCTTTAAGGTGCGTGGCAGGGAGGTGTGTCCTATGTCTACATGCCTTTGCTAATAGGTGTTCCTCGTTCCCATCTCAAAAGATTTAATAGTAAGTCACGCCCCTTGTGCTGATTTTTGTGTTTTATTATTTTGACTACACTTATGTCGCGTACACACGGTCGGATTTTCCGACGGAAAATGTCCTATCGGACCATGTTGTCGGAAATAGACATGTTCAATTCGTTTAGTTACGAATTCGTTTTCCGTTCAAATTAGTTATTTTCATTCATTCGTTATCGTACGAATGGTTTACTAAAAATTCTAACGAAAAACGAACTATCGAAAAGAACGAATATGAAAAACAACGAAAATACAAAATAATTAAATTAGAAACAAAGAAACTACGAAAGTATCAAAATCCGAAAAACGAAAACAGAAACAACGAAAATACCGAACAAAGATTCAAAAATAACGAAAATCAAAATGAACGAAAAAAATCGAAAATACGAATATTTGGAAAAAGGAAATCAAAACAACGAAAATACGAAATAACGAAAATTCTGCTGATCGAGAATTCGAAAGAACGAATATTAGTTCTGATTCTGAAATATTCCATCCAGAGTCCAGATAGGGTGTGGTTGGGTCGGTGGCACTGTGTTTTGGTGGATTTTTGAGTTAAGTTCTGACTTGTGAGAGAGAAATTCTTTGTTTCTTAAACATGTAAATAGCATACACATTACATAAAATTATGAATTATGCTCCGATTACGAATCTACGAAAACAATGTTACGAAAGTACGAATAAATCAATCTCACGAAAGTACGAATGTAACTAAATCTACGAAAATACGAATTTCGAATCAACGAAAATTAGATTAACGGAAATACGAATCTTTTTAAATCAACGAAAATATAGCTCTTCCGAAAATACGAATGCGTCCGAATACGAAATATAACGAAAATACGAAAATACGAATTTCGAATAAACGAAAATTAGACTAACGGAAAAACGAATCAACGAAAAAATAACTCTTACGAAAATACGAACGAGTCCGAATACGAACACCGACGACTTACGAAATTACGAATCGTTACGAATCAACGGAAACGAACAGAAACTAAACGAAACTAAACAAATTTTTCTATTGTGCACATGTCTAGTCGGAAATTCCGACCGCGTGTGGGCTCCATCGGACTTTTTCCGTCGGGATTTCCGATGGAAAAAGTTTGAGATCCTGCTCTCAAATTTTCCGACAACAAAGTCCTATCAGACTTTTTCCGATCGTGTGTAGAGAATTCCGACGGACAAAGTGCCACGCATGCTCAGATCACATTACAAGACCAAAGCTATTGGCTAATAGCCTCTACGTAGTCCCGTCGTAGGCAACGAACGTCACCACGTTCAGAATGATCGGATTTTTCAACAACTTTGTCCGACCGTGTGTATGCAACACCAGTGTCGGACAAAATCCATCGGAAAAAATCCGACGGATTTTGTGGTCGGAATTTCCGACCGTGTGTACGCGGCATTAGGCTTTATCGTAATGCACATAAAATGTTTGCAATGCACATAAAAGGTCAACATCTAAATGCAGGGCTGAAATATTTACCTTTTGCTGTTTTACCTACTGAACATTTTATAATTATGTCTTCTGATTTACAATACTCTGCCATACTGCAGGGTCAGGTGGGTGACACAATTACAGTATTTTCTTTTTCAGTAAAGTGGTTTCCTGTGTCACCTCTCCACCTCCAACCGGCACAATGCATAATGAATCACCATTGTCCAATTAGCAGATTGGTAAAGCCAAGAAGCTGTACAGCAGAACCCGGGAGTCCTAGAGAGATGTTGTCTGGCTGTGCTGTATGTCCCATTATCCATTGTGCATGAATCACTATATACTATATATACAGTGTGTGTGTGTATTTGTGTATATATAAAGAGTGTGTGTGTATTTGTGTATATATACTTGTCTACGTAAACTGCAGGCTGCTGTCTTAATGTATTAACCACTTCAACCCCGGAAGGATTTTCCCCCTTAACGACCAGCCCATTTTTTGCGATTTCGGCACTGCGCAGCTTTAACTGACAATTGCGCGGTCGTGCAACGCTATACCAAAACAAAATTGACGCCCCCCCCCCCCCCCCCCCCCCACAAATAGAGCTTTCTTTTGGTGGTTTTTGATCCCCTCTGCGGTTTTTACTTTTTGCGCTATAAACAAAAAAAATGGGCATACATTTTGAAAAAAAAATATATATTTTTTACTTTTTGCTATAATAAATATACAACAAAAACAAAAAAACTAAAAAAACTAAATGTCTTCATCAGTTTATGCTGATATGTATTCTGCTACATATTTTTGGTAAAAGTGAAAATCGCAATAAGCGAATATTGAATGGTTTGCGCAAAAGTTATAGCGTCTACAAAATAGGGGATAGTTTTATGGCATTTTTATTTATTTATTTATTTTACTAGTAATGGCAGCAATCTGCAATTTTTATCGGGGCTGCGACATTGCGGCGGACACATCGCACACTTTTGACACATTTTTGGGACCAGGGACATTTATACAGCAATCAGTGCTTAATCACTTCAATACCGGGCACTTAAACACCTTCCTACCCAGACCAAGAACTTTCTTTTGGTGGTATTTGGTCACCTCTATGGTTTTTATTTTTTGCTAAACAAATAAAAAAAGACCGAAAATTTTGAAAAAAAATATGTTTTTTTTTTTGTTTCAGTTTCAAAACTTTGTAAATAAGTACGTTTTCCTCTTTCACTGATGGGCACTGATGGGGCTGCACTGACGGGCACTGATAAGGCGGCACTGATGGGCACCGATGAGATGGCACCAATGAAGTGGCACTGATGAGGTGGCATTGATGGGCACTGATATGTGGCACTGATGGGCACTGATAGGTGGCACTGATGGGCACTGATAGGTGGCACTGATGGGTGACACGGATGGGCACTGATAGGTGGCACAAATTGGCACTGATAGGTGGCACGGATTGGCATGGATAGGCGGCATGTATGGGCATGTATAGGCGGCACGGATGAGCATGGATGGGCACTGATAGGTGGCACAGATGGGAACTGATAGGCGGCATGGATGGGCACTGATAGGCGGCACGGATGGGCACTGATAGGCGGCATTGTAGTGCATGGTTTTGTACTGATGGATGCCAATCAGTGCCAAACAATAATGCATGCCAATCAGTGATGCCCATTGTGGGCACTGATTGGCATCCATTGTGGGCACTGACTGGCATCCCTGGTGGTCTAGGGTGGCGTACCTGGTGCTGGGCATCCCTGGTGTTCTGGTGGCGTCCCTGGTGGTCCAGTGTAGGCATCCTGGGGAACAACAGATCTGTCTCCTCCCCCTTGACAGAACGGAGATCAGTCTGTTTACATTGACAGATCTCCTTTCTTTCTATGTCAGGAACGATCACGGGTGCCCATCGGACATCGCAGCCACCGGGCACGCGCAGTAGCTCTTAGGTCACACGGCACGCGCACGTGTGCCCCCTATGCCCCTTAAAGCGCAAGATTTGTGCAGGGGAGCCAACCTGCTGCCAAGTGGTTAATCTCTTCACAGCTCATAAATGCAGTGAGAGATAGAACCTGTATTCAGTCCTAGACATGTGCACTGCCGAAAAATTGGTTCGTTTTCGTTTTAGTTTCATTTGTTTTTTTCTTTTTTTTTTTCAGGTCATTTGTTATGATCGCAATTCGCAAACTTGAAAATTTGTCAATTCAAAAATACGAAAATAAGAAAGAAAGTTTGAAAGAACGAACATCCACAAAATTCTAAATAATAACTAACTAATAATAATAATTAACTATTAAAATATAGGTATTGGAATTTCCTTTCAAATTTGTCTGTTAGTGAACGCAACGAATACGAATTTATCCGAAGTTACGAATTATCCGAAAAAACGAATGCCGCATCTAAACGAATGGAGCCGATCAAATGAATAATATAAAAAAGTTTTTATTATTATTATTGTTATTTATTATTATTAATTTGTTACGTTCCATTCGTTTAGATACGGCATTCGTTATTTCGGATAATTCGTAACTTTGGATAAATTCGTGCTCGCTACGTTCACTAATGGCCAAATTTTAAAGGAAATTCCAATACCTATAATTTAATAGTTAAGGTATTATTAGTTAGTTAGATATTCTTTTGAATTTTCAGATTTTTCTTTCGAATTTACAAATTTACGAATTGTGATCATAACGAATGACCCGAAAAACAAAACAAAAAACAAAAAAAACTAATGAAATGAAAACAAACTAATTTTCAGGCTCCGAATTTCAGAGAAGGAGGAGGGCAAGAACGGAGGAGGAGTAAGTCTGGGGACAACACCACCACTGCCGCTCAGCCTATGTTGTCTGACAGATCTAAATGCTGAGGTTGAGCGGTGTGGCTCCATACAGACAGCAGGGACTAACTGGGCATTTGGGCAGGGTGCTCTAGGGCGGGTTCAGACCACCCTAACCCCCCCCTTATCTACATCCTTGCAGCAGAGAGTGGGGAAACCAATTGCCGTGGCTGCGCCCTATAATGGTTTGGCTATAGGGCCCTCCTGTGCTCTGCGTTAGCACATAACACACGTGGTAAATATTACGCCTTCCATGGAACAAATTTCCATCATTCGTAAATAACTGACTTATCTTCACTCATCTGACAAATATAATCCAGCGACATTATGACTTATGAGAAATACTTCACTTCCACTCCAATCAATTATTCTGTGACTCACTCCGGCTAACAAGTTCCAACTGTCATGTAATCTCAGAATATGAACGGCACACGCCCTGCCACTGACAGCTGCAATCTCATCAAATATTCGTTTAAAAGGAGCAGCAAACCTAAAACAACAAGATTTCATGGTAAAGTCCCACTTATAAAAACCACAAATTCATACCAAGATATACAACTTCCTGTAGAGTCCACTGCTCTGTGCAAGCCTCCTATACGAGATAGAAGAGAATAAATGCCTATTTACCAACATTATGGTCCCAAATACCGGGACACTGTGAACCTTGCCCACAGACCGCATTTTATCCTCCATATTTCCAGATAGGTGCACCCAAATCACACCCAGTTTATCCATTGGTCCTGCCCAGACATTCTTCTAAATATTCAGGGACTACTCATCACATCCACTTTACTGGTTGGTACCACCAACACCCTGCCTCTAAATAGACAGGGACTACCCATCACACCCACTTTTCTAGTTGGACCTAACCAGACTCTACCTTAAATATGTTGGAACCACCCATCACACCCACTTTTCTAGTTGGTCCTAACCAGACTCTACCTTAAATATGTTGGAACCACCCTTCACACCCACTTTACTGGTTTGTCCTAACCAGACTTTACCTCTAAATATTCAGGAACCACCCATCACACCCACTTTACTGGTTTGTCCTACCCAGGCTCTACCAGTAAATATGCAAAGGCCACCCATCGCACCCACTTTACTGGTTGCTCCCACTAGGACGCTACCTCTACAGTTGCAAAAAACACCCATCACGCCCACTTTACTGGTTCGTCCTAACCAGTCTCTACTTCTAAATATGCTAGAACCACTAATCACACCCACTATACTGGTTGCTCATACTAAGACACTACCTCTACATTTGCAAGAGCCGCCCATCACGCCCACTTTACTGGTTGGTCCTAACCAGACTCTACCTCTAAATAAGCTGGAACCACTAATCACACCCACCCACTCTACCTCTAAATATGCAGGAACCACTAATCACACCCACTATACTAGTTGCTCCCACTAAGACGCTACCTCTACATTTGCCAGAACCATCCATGATGCCCACTTTACTGGTTGGTCCTAACCAGACTCTAACTCTAGATATGCCGGAAACCACCCATCACACACACTTTACTGGTTGGTCCCACTAAGACGCTACCTCTACAATTGCAGGAACCACCCATCACGCCCATTTTAATGGTTGGCCCCACCCATACTCTACCTCTAAATATGCAGAGACCACAGATCACACCCACTTTACTGGTTGTTCGCACACAGACTCTCCCTGTAAAGCCCCATACACACGGTCGGACTTTTTCATCAATTTGGTCCGATCGGACAAGGTTGTTGAAAAATCAGACCGTGTGTATGCACCATCGGACAGTGTTCGTCGGTTTGTCCGTCGGACAAAGTCTTATCTCCTGCTGGAAAGATTTGCCGTCAACCCGGTCCGATCACACCAAATCCGATCGTGTGTACGGTTGTCCGACCGGACAAAGTGCTACGCATGCTCAGATCACATTACAAGACCAAAGCTATTGGCTACTAGCCTCTACGTAGTCCCGTCGTAGGCAACAAACGTCACCACGTTCAGAATGATCAGATTTTCCGACAACTTTGTCCGACCGTGTGTACGCAAAACCAACATCGGACAAAGTATGACGGACATGGTCCGACGGACCTGGTCCGCGGATTGTCCGACCGTGTGTATGGGGCTTAACTATACAGAGGACACACATCACACCCACTTTACTGGTTGGTCCCACCCAGGTTTCATCTCTAAATTTGCAGGGACCACCCATCACTACCACTTTATTGGTTGGTCCCACCCAGGCGCCACCTCTAAATATGCAGGGACTACCCATCACATCCACTTTTACTGGTTTGTCCCACTGGAAACAACAAAAGAAAGGGCACACCGACCTAGTGCATTACCAACATAACAATTTTATTATAAAAGGTATTCTACTTACAAGCTTTCAGAGGATACCCTATAAACCCCTTCCATACCTGGGAAATTGATTGTCTGCACCTCTTCTTGACTTGGTGTGTGGAAGGAAAGCAGAATACCCTAGCAGAGGGAGAAAATGCGAACTCCATGCAGATAGTGTCCTCTTTGGGATTCGAACTGAGAAACCCAGTTTAGGAAGGTAAACAAGATATTTGGGGGGTACACCCTAAAAGGTGCATTAAAGATGGTGCAGTTCCAGTTGTAGGAAGGCAGACGCACTAACCACTGAGCCACTGCCCCTTTATTATCAACAATTGTTGAAATTTAAACACAAGTTTTCTAAAAAATTACCTCCCAGAACCTGTTCTGAAAAAATGAACTGTGCAAATAAAAATAGTTCACATACAGCATATAAGCTTACAGAAATTCTTTATGTCTGTAGATCTCAGCTATGGGCAGCTCTTCTCTGGTTTATTAAGTAGATCTACCCACGCCTGCATTGAAAACACACGAGCATAAGAAGCTTGGGACTACGCCAACACAATTTACTAAAGTTAAATAAACATTCCTCCAGTCGTATCAGCCTATTACCAAACATCCATCGCCTCATCTCCCAGGAGCAGGCACCCAGGGACCTTGTAACTGCATTAAATTATTTTTAATATTAGATTTTTTTCTCCTCATTATGGTGAATGATTTGGTCTAGGAAATATGCCATGGCAAGGTAAAAATTAAAGCGGAACTTTACTTAAAAATTATATCCCACTGGTTCGATCCCTTCCCCAAGCCTGGGGGGGGAATACTGATTGTTATCGGTACCCACTCCAACTGCAATCTTCACCTAGGCGAGGATGTCCCCACCTTGCCCCCTCCCCTGCCACAGCCTCTTGGGTAATGTCACATGTACCAGAAGGCGCCGGCTGTTATTTCTCAGGAAGCCACAATGGGCTCCCATATCCAAAATGGTGGTACCGGGACAGTAAGAAGAACCGGCTGCAGGACGACAGGCGAGTACCTGAAGTTTGAAAGTCAGCAGCTACAGTTCCTTAGCTACAGCAATTGAAGTTCCTCTTTAAATATTGCCTTCTCCTATTGACTTTATTTTTACTGTATAATCATTTTATTGACAACATCTATTGCTATTCCTTCCAATAATTTTTTCGTTACTTTGTGTGATGGAACCGTCCAGCACCCAGCTTGGGTGCTTCAGTTAAGATATAGCTTCCTCCTGTCTGGACCCAGAAACCAGGCATTAAATGAATATTGCACCCTAGATACAGTGCCTTGAAAAAGTATTCATACCCCTTGAAATGTTCTACATTTTGTCATGTTACAACCAAAAACGTAAATGTATTTTATTGGGATTTTTTGTGATAGACCAACAAAAAGTGACACATAATTGTGAAGTGGAAGGAAAATGATAAACAGTTTTAATTTTTTTTTACAAATAAATATCTGAACGTTGTGGCATGCATTTGTATTCAGCCCCCTTTACTCTGATACCTCTAACTAAAACCTAGTGGAACCAATTGCCTTCATAAGTCACCTAATTAGTAAATGGAGTCCACCTGTGTGTAATTTAATCTCAGTATAAATACAGCTGTTCTGTGAAGCCCCCAGAGGATTGCTAGAGAACCTTAGTGAACAGATAGCATCATGAAGGCCAAGGAACACACCAGACAGGTCAGGGATAAAGTTGTGGAAAAGTTTTAAAGCTGTGTTAGGTTATAAAAAAATATCCCAAGTTTTGAACATCTCGCAGAGAACTGTTCAATCCATCATCTGAAAATGGAATGAGTATGGCACAACTGCAAACCTACCAAGACATGGCCGTCCACCTAAACTGACAGGCCGGCCAAGGAGAGCATTCATCAGAGAAGCAGCCAAGAGGTCCATGGTAACTCTGGAGGAGCTGCAGAGATCCACAGCTCAGGTGGGAGAATCTGTCCACAGGACAACTATTAGTCGTGCTCTCCACAAATCTGACCTTTATGGAAGAGTGAAAGAAGAAAGACATTTTTTAAAGAAAGCCATTAGAAGTCCTGTTTGCAGTTTGTGAGGAGCCATGTGGGGGTCACAGCAAACATGTGGAAGAAGGTGCTCTGGTCAGATGAGACCAAAATGTTACTTTTTGGCCTAAAAGCAAAACGCTATGTGTGGCAGAAAACTAACACTGCACATCACCCTGAACACACCAGCATCCCACAACACCAGCATCCACACAACATGATTCTACCACCACCATGAAACATGGTGGTGGCAGAATCATGTTGTGGGTATGCTTTTTTTTAGCAGGGACAGGGTAGCTGGTCAGAGTTGAAGCGAAGATGGATGGAGACAAATACCGGACAATCTTAGAAGAAAACCTGCTAGAGTCTGAAAAAGATTTTTCCTTCCAGCAGGACAACGACCCTAAACATACAGCCATAGCTTCAATGGAATAGTTTAGATCAAAGCATATTCATGTTATAGAATTTCCCAGTCAAAGTCCAGACCTAAATCCAATTGAGAATATGTGGCAAGACTTGAAAATTGCTGTTCACAAACACTCTCCATCCAATCTGACTGAACATGAGCTATTTTTTCGCAAAGAAGAATGGTCAAAATGTCCCTCTCTAGATGTGCAAAGCTGGTAGAGACATCCCCAAAAAGACTTGCAGCTGTAATTGCAGTGAAAGGCGGTTCTACAAAGTATTGACTCAGGGGGGCGCTATACAAATGCCCGCCACACTTTTCACATATTTATTTGTAAACAAATTTAAAAACCATTTATCATTTTCCTTCCACTTCACAATTATGTGCCAATTTGTGTTGGTCTATCACATACAATCCCAATCAAATACATTTACATTTTTAGTTGTAGCATGACAAAATTTTGAAAATTTCAGGGGCTTTGAATACTTTTTCAAGGCACTGTACTAGGCGACACTAGTGTAGGTGCAAACTGGAACTCACTTTTTTGTAAAATCACACAGAATATAAAGCACACCAGATCAGGTGAGCCTCATCACATTATCGTGTGCAAAGGAAACTTCACACAGGAATATAATTAACATAACTAAGGAACAGCGAACATAAACAGTATGCTAATCCACCTCCAGCAACTAATAGCTGACAGTGATCTAAATAACATGTACGAGTTAACAACTAGTCACTTAAACCAGCCTAGGTGACCAGACTGTCTGGCATCTGACCCAACAACCCTGTATATAAAGTAAATTACTTATTATTATAAGAATATGCATATAACATCCCACAATGGTGAGCCTCATCACATTATCGTGTGCAAAGGAAACTTCACACAGGAATATAATTAACATAACTAAGGAACAGCGAACATAAACAGTATGCTAATCCACCTCCAGCAACTAATAGCTGACAGTGATCTAAATAACATGTACGAGTTAACAACTAGTCACTTAAACCAGCCTAGGTGACCAGAAACAACAGGTGACTCAATTAACAATAGGAATGCACACCTAGGAGGCACACAATAGGAGAGACACAAACTTGTGTAATCTGTCCACTAGACACCTAACACATACCATAGATTATATCAGGAGACCCCAGCATCAGGTTGCTTTGAGCTGATGATATAAACATCTGCTCTGAGTATCACAATCTAAAGCAGTCATTGCTGGTTTTGGGCATAGAGGCACTAAATATGTATCTGGGTCCTAGGTTCCCAAAGTCTGTGTGTTTTGGGGAGACATGGACTTGAATCACAAACAAGATCACTACAAGGGCCCCCCATTCACACACCTCCGAAAGAGTAGTGTTCCCATAAAAGCTAAGGCCAGTCATCAGTAGGCAAGAGGCCACCAAAATTTCATCAAAATTAGGTATTTTTTGACTAGTTCAGCCCTCAAAAATTCCACTCGCCTGCTCACATTTTGCAAGTGGATTTTGAGGGCTGGCGAGGAAGGGCTAACTGCGAGCGAGGGGGGTGGCCGGCACCACCGGCTGGTGGGTTGTATGGGAGTCCTTCTCCCAGCGCTCATGGATGGGAAGAGAGGAGAGCAGGTGGCCGGATCATCAGAGCGCAGAGGAACATCACTAGTCACTAGCATCTTTCATTTCAATAGTAGAGTGTTCCCCGCACTCGCTGTCACACACAGCCCCGCCCCCTGGTCCCAGGACTTTGATAGACAGATCACCCATCCAGTGAACGGATGAAAGCAGCGCTAGCAAGTAATAAAACATACATGTGAAAATATGTGAACGGCTCATACAAATAAACACAATACCTAACAATAACTAAATATCATTTAACTGTGTCCAAGATGCATAAAGTGCTTAAGGTGTATCCCCCTTAGGAGACCACACTCACCGGACAGGCAAACTTTCCAGTCCAAAATCAAGCAAATGGATAAACTGGTGATGTAGAAAGTTCCAAGTATAAGCACATTCAATCTGGATCATAGGGGAAAATACCACAATCCACCGGTAAACAGAAGACAAAGATAATATATGGTGAAGTACCGTTGAGCTGTGTACATATTAGACATGTGCACTGACAAAAAATTTGTTCATTTTCGTTTCATTAGTTATTTTGCTTTTTTCGGAAAATCGAAAATTCAGAAATTTGGAAATTCGAAAATTCGGAATTCGGAAATTTCGGGAATTTTCACATTTCTATTTTTCGGATTTCCAAATTTCTGAATTTCGAATTTTCGGGCTTCCGAATTTCTGAATTTTCGAATTTCCGAATTTCGAATTTTCGGATTTCCAAAATTCCGAATTTCCAATTTCCGAATTTCAAATTTTCGGATTTCCGAATTATCGAATTTGGGATTTTCGGTTTTTCGGAGTTCCGAATTTTCGGACTTTCGGAATTCGGGAATTCAAAGATTTGAAAATCCCAAAATTTGAAAATCTGAAAAAAAGAAAGAAAATCAGTTTAATTAATAACTAACTATTAAATTAACGAGTACGAATTTATCCGAAGTTACGAATTATCTGAAATAACGAATGCCACATCTAAACAAATGGAACGGAACAAATTAATAATTAATAATTAATAATAAATAATTAATAATAATAAAAAGGTTTTATTATTATTTATTATTATTAGATCGTTGCATTCCATTTGGTTAGATGCGGCATTCGTTATTTCAGATAATTCGTAACTTCGGATAAATTCGTACTCGTTACGTTCACTAACAGACAAATTTGAAAGGGAATTCCAATACCTATAATTTAATAGTTAGTTATTATTTAGAATCAGATTTTCTTTCTTTTTTTCTGATTTTCGAATTTTTGAATTTTTGAATTTCCGAAAATCCGAAATTCGGAATTCCGAAAATCCGAAATTCGGAATTCCGAAAATCCGAAATTCGGAATTCCGAAAATCCGAAATTCGGAATTCCGAAAATCCGAAATTTCAAAAATTCGGAATTTCGAAAATTTGGAATTCCGAAATTCGGAATTCCGAAAATCCGAAATTCGGAATTCCGAAAATCCGAAATTCGGAATTCCGAAAATCCGAAATTCGGAATTCCGAAAATCCGAAATTCGGAATTAAGAAATTCGAAAATCCGAAAATTCGAAATTCGGTAATTCAAAATTCGGAAATTCGGAAATTCGGAAATCCGAAAATGCGAAATTCGAAAATTCGGAAATCCGAAAATTCGGAATTTCGGAAATTCGGAAATTTCGGAAATTGAAAAATTCGGAAATTCGGAATTAACGAATTTGTCAAAATGTTAAACGAATTGCACATGTCTAGTAGATATTGCGCGCTACTTACAGGATGAGGTAGAAAAGCAAACTTTCAGACAGAACTTCTGCGATCGCCGCTCGTATAGCGTCCGCTCCACGGAGGCAGGAAATGGCGTCACTGGTTACACGTTTCGCCCCTCCTCCAGGGTGTCATCAAAGATGACTTTGTCTTTGATGATGCCCTGGAGGAGGGGCGAAAGCGTCATGGTAATTTCCGGCCAACGGCTTAACCAGTAACGCCATTTCCTGCCTCCGTGGAGCGCACGCTATACGAGCGGCGATCGCGGAAGTTCTGTCTGAAAGTTTGCTCTTCTACCTCATTCTGTAAGTAGCGCCGTAGCGCGCAATATCTACACAGCTCCACGGTACTTCACCATATATTTTCTTTCTCTTCTGTTTACCGGTGGAACGTGGTATTTTCCCCTATGATCCAGTGTGCTGTGAATGTGCTTATACTTGGAACTTTCTACATCACCAGTTTATCCATTTGCTTGATTTTGGACTGGAAAGTTTGCATGTCTGGTGAGTGTGGTCTCCTAAGGGGGATACACCTTATGCACTTTATGCACCTTGGGCACATTTAAATGATATTTATTTATTGTTAGGTATTGTGTTTATTTGTATGAGCCGTTCATATATTTTGACATGTATGTTTTATTGTTCGCTAGCGCTGCTTTCATCTGTTCACTATATTTGAAGTTTTAGCACTTTTTCCAGCAGCAGCTGCAACACTTCACACATATTTATTTCACTCTATTACTCCAGCGCCAGTTTTGTGTTCTATAGATCACCCATCCAATTCCAGGACGAGCGACGTGTATCAAAGTTCCTGGCCAGGGGGCGGGGCTGTATGTGACGCCGAGTGGCGGGAACACACTGCTATTGAAGTGAAAGCTGTTCCAGTGATGTCCCTCTACGCTCTGATCATCCGGCCGGCAAGCCTATTCCTCTCCTCTGTTCCCCTGCATGGTGGACATAGGCAGGCTGCATTGATGGACACAGGTGAGGCTGCATTGATGGACACAGGTGAGGCTGCATTGATAGACACAGGTGAGGCTGCATTGATGGACACAGGTGAGGCTGCATTGATGGACACAGGTGAGGCTGCATTGATGGACACAGGTGAGGCTGCATTGATAGACACAGGTGAGGCTGCATTGATGGACACAGGTGAGGCTGCATTGATGGACACAGGTGAGGCTGCATTGATGGACACAGGTGAGGCTGCATTGATGGACACAGGTGAGGTTGCACTGATGGGCACAGATAAAGTTATTGTTAATATTTATTTTTAGAACTTAATTCTGCATAAAACATTTAAGTGTCATTTCATGAGATAGTTTATGAGGGCGTGTTTAGGGGTGGAATTAGGGGCAGGGCAGGGTAAGGGTTGGGCGGGGCAACTGGTGGCGAGTAACCCTTAAGGCCTGGCATGTAGCTCAGGACTTGAAATTTTAAGTCCTGGACTAGTGCATTATGTATTGTATATGATCAAAACCAGCAAATAATAAAATAGAACAAAGAATTACAAAGGAACAATTCTTGAGTGTTTTGTGGCTATTTTTGGAGCATTTTTTTATGTATTGAATAAAAACTCACGTACCAACAAACTACAACAAAGAAAACAGAATACACAAAATAAATCAATCAGAATCCTTTAAAGAGCGCTGCAGCTTTGAAAAACCACCTAAAACCATTTAACTTTACCTCTTCTGTCTTTAATGCATGTCCTTGAATTGGCAAAATTTGCCAAAATGCCGGAAAATGACTATCTATCTATTCCAAATGATAAACAGCCGTAAGCTCAGTATCATCTAATTGCGTACACTATATTGTCAAAAGTATTGGGACACTTACCTTTACACTCACATGAACTTTAACTACTTGCCTACCAGGCACGAACACCTCCTTCCTGACCAGGCCATTTTTCAGCTTTCAGCGCTGTCGCATTTTGAATGACAATTGCGCGGTCATGCAACGCTGTACCCAAATAAAATTTGTTTTATCATTTTTTTCCCACAAATAGAGCTTTATTTTGGTGGTATTTGATCACCTCTGCGTTTTTTATTTCTTGCGCTATAAACAAAAGAAGAGCGACAAGTTTGAAAAAACATAATATTTTTTACTTTTTATTATAATAAATAACCCATTTTTTTTTTTTTAAACAAATTTTTTCCTCAGTTTAGGCCGATATGTATTCTTCTACATATTTTTGGTAAAAAAAATCGCAATAAGCGTATATTGATTGGTTTGCGCAAAAGTTATAGCGTCTACAAAATAGGGGATAGATTTATAGCATTTTTATTATTATTTTTTATTACTAGTAATGGCGGCAATCTGCGATTTTTTTCATGACTGCGACATTGCGGCGGACATATCGGACACTTTTGACATATTTTTGGGACCATTCACATTTATACAGCGATCCGTGCTATAAAAATGCATTGATTACTGTATAAATGTGACTGGCAGGGAAGGGGTTAACACCAGGGGGCACTGCAGGGGTTAATGTGTTCCCTATGTTAGTGATTCTAACTGTGGGGGGAGGGGACTGACTGGGGGAGGGGACCGATCGGTGTCCCTATGTACAAGGGACACACCATTGGTCTCCTCTCCTCTGACAGGACGTGGATCTGTGTGTATACACACACAGATCCACGTCCTGCTCAGTTACCGGGTGATCGCGGGTGCCTGGCGGACACCGCGGCCGCCGGGCACGCGCATCGGGTCCCCAGCGACGCGGCGGGCCAAAATGTAGACGCCGTCATATGACGCCGTCCCGCCACAAGAGCCGCACTGCTCCGCCGTCAATAGACAGTGGGCGGTCGGCTAGAGGTTAATGGCATCCCAGTCTTAGTCCGTAGGGTTCAATATTGAGTTGGCCCACCCTTTGCAGCTATAACAGCTTCAACTCTTCTGGGAAGGTTTAGGAGTGTGTCTATGGGAATGTTTTATTATTCTCCCAGAAGCACATTTGTGAGGTCAGGCGCTGATGTTTGACAAAAGGCCTGGCTCGCAGTCTCCACTCTAATTCACCCCAAAGGTGTTCTATCGGGTTGAGGTCAGGACTTTGTGCAGGCCAGTCAAGTTCCTCCACTTCAAAGTAGCATATCCATGTCTTTATAAACCTTGCTTTGTGCACTGGTCCAAATAATTCGGTGGAGGGGGGATTATGGTGTGGGGCTTGGCAGTGAAGGGAACTTTTAAGGCGTCAGCATACCAAGACATTTTGGACAATTTCATGCTCCCAACTTGGTGGGAACAGTTTGGGGATGGCCCCTTCCTGTTCCAACATGACTGCACACCAGTACACAAAGCAAGGCCCATAAAGTTGGGAGCACAAAATTGTCCAAAATGTCTTGGTATGCTGACACTTAAAAGTGCCCTTCACTGGAACTAAGGGGTCAAGCCCAACCCTGAAAAACAACCATATCCCACAGTCCCCCTCTCCACCAAATGATTTTGAGGGGTGGCCCAAAACTTTTGGAAATATAGTAGGTTTGGGGTGGAGGAACTTGACTGGCCTGCACAGAGTTCTGTCCTCAACCCGATAGAATACCTTTGAGATGAATTAGAGCGGAGAATGCGAGCCAGGCCTTCTCCTCGCACATCAGTGCCTGACCTCACAAATGCCCTTCTGGAAGAATGGTCAAACATTCCAATAGACACACTTCTAAACCTTGTGGACGGCCTTCCCAGAAGAGTTGAAGCTGTTATAGCTGCAAAGGGTGGGTCAACTCATGTGCGTGTAAAGGCAGGTGTCCCAATACTTTTGACAATATAGTGTATGTTTAATTTATTAATATATTTCCTCTTTCTCTCTAAATATATATACCGTATTTATCGGCGTATAACACGCACTTTTTCCCCCTAAAAATCGGGGGAAAGTCGTGGGTGCGTGTTATACGCCGATACCCAAAAAAAAAATGACAAAAATTGGTTGCGGCGCCGAAAAATGGCGACCGCAGCCGAAAAAGACCGAACCGCGGCCGAAAAAGGCCGCAGCGGCCGAAAAAGACCGAGCCGACTGTTCAGCTCCGCTCGTAGTCCCACCTCCCTGCGCTCGCTCCCGAAACAGCAGGGAGGCGGGACTCCGAGTGGAGCCGAACAGTCGGCTTGGTCTTTTTCGGCCGCGCATCGGCCTTTTTCGGCCGCGGTTCGGTCTTTTTCGGCCGCGCATGCGCGGTTTGTCTCGCGGCGGGAAATTTAAACGTCGGCAGGACTGCAAATGACGCTGGCAAACTGCAAATGACACCTGGCAAGCTACAAATGACTCTGGCAAGCTGCAGATGACGCTGGGCAAGCTGCAAATGACGCTGGGCAAGCTGCAAATGAAGCTGTGCAGGCTGCAAATGACGCTGGGCAGGTTGCAAATGACGCTGGGCAGGTTGCAAATGACGCTGGGCAGGTTGCAAATGACGCTGGGCAGGCTGCAAATGACGCTGGGCAGGTTGCAAATGACGCTGGGCAAGGCTGCAAATGACGCTTAAATGTAAGTTTTTTTTTTCCCTAAACTTCTCTCCTAAAACTTTTTTTCCTTAAAATTCCCTCCTAAACTTGGCGTGCGTGTTATACGCCGGTGCGTGTTATACGCCGATAAATACGGTATATATAAAGGTCACATATAGCTGAGATGACACATATATAATAGCTGTCACCTCTGTCATGTGTCTTACAAGTACCCCATGGTGATTACAGAGTATTATATATATATTCCATAAATATATCCATATGATTTCCCTTAATTATAGTGTAAAGCAATAAAATCTTCCATTAAACCGATATCCCATCAGCACACGCCGCACGTTGCTCATACACAAGCATACATAAGAAGGTTGTAGTCAGCCAACTGGAAAATGTTCCTACAACTCAGGCAGTGCCGACGTGTGTGGTGACCCTCTGTAATAGGTGTATATATATATATATATATATATATATATATATATATATATATCTGTGAGATGCAGGATATGTTTCCCATTAGTAATATGTTTTAAACTCTCTTTATGAGATTTCAGTAGCTGATCCCTTCTGCTTATCACTTTTTCTTCTTCCCTTGTAGCTGAGTGCCCCCCCGGCGTCAGTACCTTCCCCAGAATGCCCAGAATGCCGGCTCCTCGTGGTATTTCAGTGACCGGTGCCCTTTAAGAGGGTGAAAGGGTGTCCTATGAAGCGGTTCTAAGTAATGTGGCGTTGTGCATGCGTGTGTAAGTATGAGTGACTTCTCTATTGTTTGCGCTCATTTCTGGCCTTCCTTCCTGTCGAGTCCCCGATGACCCGCGCCCGAGCGTATATAAAAATACAAAAATATGCTGACCATAAATTGTGATGTCCTACAACATATCAGCGCTGACAGACAGACGTACAGGAGGACAGGAACACGTCTGTGATATTTCCAGACTCGGTGATGGTTCAAATATTTATCCATCATCTTCTGGAGCTCGGATTCCCCCTCCGCCCCTCGAAACTAGACCATGGATTCGATGTTATTTCACATTACAGATCTGGAGAAATAAAGATTCTCTTTACTCAGCAAAAGAACACTATATTGTCAAAAGTATTGGGACACACAAACTTTAATGGCATCCCAGTCTTATGCCCCCGTACACAAGGTTGGAAATTCCGACCACAAAATCCGTCGGATTTTTTCCAATGGATTTTGTCCGACACGGTCAGACAAAGTTGATCCGATCATTCTGAACGTGGTGACGTTTGTTGCCTACGACGGAACTACGTAGAGGCTAGTAGCCAATAGCTTTGGTCTCATAATTTGATCTGAGCATGCGTGGCACTTTGTCCGTCGGAATTCTCTACACACGATCGGAAAAAGTCAGATCGGACTTTGTTGTCGGAGAATTTGAGAGCAGGATCTCAAATTTTTTCCGTCAGAAATTCCGGAAAAAGTCAGATGGAGCCCACACGGCCAGATTTTCCGACAACATGGTCCAATAGGACATTTTCCGTCGGAATTTCCAAACCGTGTGTACGGGGCATTAGTCCGTAGGGTTCAATATTGAGTTGGCCCACCCTTTGCAGCTATAACAGCTTCAACTCTTCTGGGAAGGCTGTCCACAAGGTTTAGGAGTGTGTCTATGGGAATGTTTGACCAATCTTCCAGAAGCACATTTGTGAGGTCAGGCACTGATGTTGGAGGAGAAGGCTTGGCTCATAGTCCCCACTCTAATTCATCCCTAAGGTGTTCTATTGGGGAGAGTCAAGTTCCTTCACATCCATGTCTTTATGGACCTTGCTTTGTGCACTGGTCCAAATCATTTGGTGGAGGGGGATTATTATTATTATTATTATTATTATACAGGATTTATATGGCGTCAAGTTTACGCAGCACTTTACAATATAAAAGGGAAACAATACAGTTATAATACAATAAAATACAAGAGGATTAAGAGGGCCCTGCTCAGAAGAGCTTGCAACCTAATAGGGTGGGGCAGGTGGTACAAAAGGTTGTAACTGTGGGGAATGAGCTGATGGAAGTGGTAGAAGATTAGTTGGAGACGTGATAGGCTTTCCTGAAGAGATGAGTTTTCAGGGATCGCCTGAAGGTAGCAAGAGTAGGGGATAGCCGGCCCGATGGAGGTAGCGAGTTCCAGAGGATGGGAGAGGCTCTGGAGAAATCCTGGAGACGAGCATGGGAGGAGGAGACGAGAGAGCTTGAGAGTAGGAGGTCTTGAGAAGAGCGGAGAGGACGATTTGGGTGATATTTGGAGACAAGATTGGTGATGTAGCTCGGGACAGAGTTGTGATTGACTTTGTATGTTGTGGTTAGTATTTTGAATTTAATTTGCTGGGTGATTGGGAGCCAAAGTAGGGATTGGAGGAGAGGGTTGGCAGACACTGAATGGTTGGTAAGGTGTATAAGTCTGGCGGCAGCATTCATGATAGACTGAAGAGGGTAGAGCCTATGGAGAGGCAGGCCAATGAGAAGGGAGTTGCAATAGTCAATAGTCAAGGATTATGGTGTGGGGTTTGTTTTTCAGGGGTTGGACTTGGCCCCTTAGTTCCAGTGAAGGGAATTCTTAAGGCGTCAGCATACCAAGACATTTTATACAATTTCATGCTCCCAACTTTGTAGGAACAGTTTGGGGATGGCCCCTTCCTGTTCCAACATGACTGCGCACCAGTGCACAAAGCTAGACATGTGCACAACAAAAAAATTTGGTTTTTTTTCGTTTCGTTTTTTTCGTTTCCGAAAAAAAATCATTTTTTTTTCGTTTTGTTTTTTTCGTTTCCGCTGATTCGTAACGATTCGTAAATTCGTAAGAGTTATTTTTTCGTTGATTCGTTTTTTCGTTAGTTTAATTTTCGGACGCATTCGTATTTATTCGTACATTCGTAACATTCGTAGATTCGTAATCGGAGCATAATTCATAATTTTATGTAATGTGTATGCTATTATTACATTTTAATAATTTACAAATCAAAAAAAAAAGTTACGAATCAAAAAAAAAAGTTACGAATCGAAAAAAAAAGTTACGAAATCGAAAAAAAAAAGTACGAATCGAAAAAAAAAGTTACGAAATCGAAAAAAAAAAGTTACGAATTTACGAATTTTTTTGTTCAATCCATTCAAAGCACGTTTAGCAGCGCCATTGTAAGGGACACGGAAAATGACCAATTCAACAAAAAAAAAGTTACGAATGTACGAATTTTTTCGTTCGTTTTCGTTTTTCGGATTTTCTTCATTAGTACATTCGTTGTTTCTAATTTGTTATTTTCGGATTTTCGTTGTTTTTCGGATTTGTTCGATTCGAATGATTCGTTCATTCCTACGAAAACGAACGAACGAAAATAACAAAAAAAAAAAAAAACTAAAAACTAAAAAAAACGAAACGAATTGCACATGTCTACTACAAAGCAAGGTCCCTAAAGACATGGATGAGGGGGTTTGGGGTGGAGGAACCTGACTGGCCTTTCTTTCTACAAATGTGCAAATCAGTTCAAGAAGCTGGTGCATATTCACTCACCCACCAACCTCCATCATTGCCCCGACCGGCGTCCAGTCGATCAGAGGTTATCATTTCATATTGCCCGTTCTACATATAAATTCCTTAATTAACTTGGGCTGAGCTCTGGGATAGGATAGATCCTCGAAGGTGATCAGATGTGAAAACAATGGGAGTCCAATATGTCAAATTAGAAATGTGCATTTCCTGGGCTACTAGGCAAAGGGGTGTAAAACATTAGCATGTGGGGGGGGGGGGGGGGGATCATTGCCCTGGGGAACATGTAAAACATTTTTTTTATTGTAAATGTCACTTTTGCTGTAACACATCCTACAGCTTTTTTTTTTTTTTTATTCAGTCTGGCAATATATTGCATGAGGTCCACATGGAAATCCATACCAGACATTCAGACTCGTGATCTGCAGCCTGGCTAGACCCCAAGGAGGTCCATCACCACCACCCACTGTTGGGTTTTACCCACTAGCAGTGATCCCTTCTACTAGTGACAAAGCAAATCAGTCCACAGGGGTCTCCAATCCAACTCCAAGTGGCCATTTGGGGGCACTATTGTCACCATTGCATTAATGTCACTACTATCCTCGCCCCTTTGCTTAAGTGGGTGGGGGGGGGATTCTCAGTATTATCAGTGGTTCCTAGGCACGCGGCATCCCGCAAGCATCCCATTCCTAACATGTATCTATACCCCAATCTCCAGAAGTGTTCACCTATCTGAAGGCCTAGGCACTAGGTCACACGACCTAAGCTACAACGGAGTATTATATTTGTGAAGCACTACTCCTCCCCAGGGCCGTCTTTAATGAGGGGCAACAGAGGCAGCTGTCCCTGGCCCTGTCCCTGGCCCTGTCCTTGAGCCCGCGCCAGTGACTGAACTACCAGGGTCGCAAGCCCAGGTCCGCTGCCTAAACATAGTACACTCAAGTCACTGCCACACAGCCTGCTCACCCAGCCTCTCCGCAGCCACCCATTAAGTTCACAGCTGCAGGCAGCTTGAGCATGGCCATTGGGGGAGGAAAGTAGAGGCCAGCTGACCTGCAAAGGGGAGGAGCTGGAGGAGGTTTCTGCTGGGTTAAGAGACCCCATCTCGTAATCTCAGAATAGGTGTCACTGCAGACAGATGGAGAGAGCCGTAGAGACATAGAGGGGGAACCGAGTTGACAAATGAGTGCCACTGATGACTGATCCCATCTCTGCCCAGCACTGGCACTGAACCCAATCCTCCCACCACTACTGCCACTGATCCCATCAACCCCCCAGCATTGCCACTGAACCCAATCCCTCACCACCACTGCCACTGAATCCATCAACTCCCCAGCACTGCCACTGAACTCAATCCCCCACCACCACTGCCACTGATCCCATCAACTCCTTAGCACTGCCACTGAACCCAATCCCTCACCACCACTGCCACTGATCCCATCAACTCCCCAGCACTGCCACTGAATCCAATCCCTCACCACCACTGCCACTGATCCCATCAACTCCCCAGCACTCCCACTGAACCCAATCTCTCACCACCACTGCTATTGATCCCATCAACCCCCTAGCACTGCCACTGAACCCAATCCCTCACCACCACTGCCATTGATCCCATCAACTCCCCAGCACTGCCACTGAACCCAATCCCCCACCACCACTGATCCCATCAACTCCCTAGCACTGCAACTGAACCCAATCCCCCCACCACCACTGTCACTGATCCCATCAACCTCCCAGCACTGCCACTGATCCCTTCAACCCCCAAGGACTGCCACTGATCACACCCCCCACCCACAGCACTGCCACAGATCTCATCCCCCCCAGCACTGGCACTGATTTCATCCTTCCCAGCACTACCATTCATCCCATCAACCCCCCCTGCACTCAAGAAAATGTTTGTCCTGGATCCAATCAATATTAAAGACAGCCCTGCTCCTCCCCTTTCTAGGCCAGCTTTAGAGGCTTTTATGTTGATCCTGAGGATAGGTCGGTGTGGGAGAATAAAGCAGAAATTTAGTGACACATAAACAAGGACCGAACGTGCAGGGAAATATTTTATAGGCAGGTTGTGGCCATTATTTCTGTAAAAACAGGTTTTTGTTTCCTGACAGGTGTCATGACGGAGGCGGTGTTCCTGCATGCCGCGTTCCTGAGTAGAAGTGAGAGTGCTGTGAGTGTGAGGTGTCAGATCCGGGTGATCACTGATATAATAGAGGGCGAGGCCGGCTCTACGGATAGAGATATAAAACCACCTACTGGACTTGTATGTCTTCAGAAGCCATGAACTCATCTATCATGTTATTGTATTCTCCAGAAAGCTGAAATCTGAAATCAACATTTCGGCGTGATTGGCTTTTCTGTACACTAATGTGTACGCCACAACAGTAATCTAACTAAGGGGTTAATTCTCTGCATTGTGTAAAAAGGCTATTTGATCCTGTCTTCTCTGATCCACCCCTTCTTCTACTGTCCCCAATCTATCTTTTTGATAGAACAGAGCCCTTGGGGGTAATCTGAATATCCTTAGTTTGGTGTGTATTGCTAGAGAGCTATTTTTTTTTTTTGGGAGGGTGCATTTAATCAGCACAGGGCCAATCGGCAATGTCCAGAGAAAGGGTCAGGGGTCCTGCAGCCTCATAGGACAGTCAGAGGAGAATGAAAACTCCTCCTACACACTTTAACCAGACACTGATAGAAGTCACAAGACTGCTATATACTGCTAATGAGCAGTTTATATATATAACTTTTAAACAGCCTAGGTCTCTGCTGAAGGGAAGAATTCAAGAAAATTCCCTCTGTTGTTACTTTTCTTTTATCTAAACGTATTTTTGATAAGTCTCCTCAGGACGTCAAGCAAGTTGTCAAGATGACCAGGTGTGGACCGGTATCTGCATTACATAGTATAATCTTGTTACCGCGGCTTATGTCTTCCTCATTATTTTGATTACTGGGAAATGTAATATACAATATAACACCTGAGACTCCACCGAATTGTTATTTTTTAAAAAAAAAACGTTTTTCGGAGCAGCGAGATGGCGTTTAGAGGAGCCATTAACTACATTTACTCTCTCAAGTTCTATTGATGGAGAGGATTTGTTGCCGTTTATAGGAATCGCTCAAAAAAATAAAAAAAAGCAAAAATCTTAATGGCAGTCGGATCTATTCAGAAGTGGGGGCAGAAAGCGGGGAGAGTGGCAGAGAGCGGGGAAGGGGCGATCGTAAGAGGAGGTGGATTAATTATACAGCAGCCAGGAGGGGGAACACATGAATCATTACGGTGTAGCCAGAGAGAACGGGAAATTAGCGTGTAATTGGGGAAACGGCTGGATTAATGTAACTTGTTTACTGCAGGCGGTTCTGAAAATTTCACGGCAAAAAGCCGAGTTTTGTAAGTGAAACTAAATGGATATTTTTCGAATAAATGTAGATAATTCAAGAAACAAGCGGGGGGGGGGAACGAGCAATGACGTTTTTATCATTCTTTTTTCACACAAATAGAGCTTTCTTTTGGTGGTATTTGAGCACCTCTGCGTTTTAAATTTTTTGCACATTAAAAAAATAAATAAAATAAATCTAATTTCTTCATAAATTTAGGCCAATATGTATTCTGCTACATATTTTTGTTAAATAAAAAAAACCCTTAATAATAAGCGTATATTGGTTGGTTTGCGCAAACGTTATAGCGTCTACAAAGTATTGGATATTTTTTTAGTAATGGCTGCGATCTTCGACTTATAGCGTGACCGCAATATTGCGGCGGACATTCTGACACTAAATGACACTTTTGACACTTTGTCCAGCCCCCACCTAACAACTGTACATTTACTTTCTCCATCAGCAGGTTTACTTCTAGGATGCTTTCTTAACCACTTCAATACCGGGCACTTCCCAAACCTACCCCCCCCCCCCCTCCTGCCCAGGCCAAGTTTCAGATTTCATCGCTGTCGCACTTTCAATGACAATTTCGCGGTCAATCGAATTTCTTCATCAGTTTAGGCCAATATGTATTCTACTCATATTTTTTGTAAAAAAAAAAAAAAAACCTTAAAACCTTAATAAGCGTATATTGATTGATTTGCGCAAAAGTTTTAGCATCTACAAATTATTGGATTTTTTTTTTTTTTTTTTACTAGTAATGACTGCGATCTGCGACTTATGTACTGGACTGCAATATCGCGGCGGACATCCTGACACTAACTGACACTTTTGACACTTTGTTCCGCTCCACCTAACAACTGTACATTTATTTTCCACTTAACCAGTTAAATACCGGGCACTTCCCAACCCCCCCTCCTGCCCAGGCCAAGTTTCAGTTTTCAGCGCTGTCACACTTTCAATGACAATTGCGCGGTCATGCTACACTGCACCCATATGAAATTATCATTTTTTTTTTCATACAAATAGAGCTTTATTTTAGTGGTATTTAATCATCTCTGTTTTTTTTTTTTTTTTTTTTTTGCACATTTAATAAAAAATAAAAAATCGAATTTCTTCATCAATTTAGGCCAATATGTATTCTACTAAATATTTTTGGTAAAAAAAAAAAAACAACCTTAATAAGCGTATATTGATTGGTTTGCGCAAAAGTTATAGCATCTACAAATTATTAAATTTTTTAAAATGTATTTTTAGTGTTTTTTTGTCTGCGTTCTGCGACTTATGTACTGGACTGCAATATCGCGGCGGACATTCTGACACTAACTGACACTTTTGACACTTTGTTCAGCCCCCACCTAACAACTGTACATTTATTTTCTCCATTACTTCTATCCACTTCAATACCGGCCACTCCTGCCCCCACCCCCCCCCCCCCCTGCCCTGGCCAAGTTTCAGCTTTCAGCGCTGTCGTACTTTGAATGACAATTGCGCAGTCATGCAACACTGTACTCATGATATTTTTATCTTTTTTTCCCACACAAATAGAGCTTTATTTTAGTGGTATTTAATCACCACTGTTTCTTTTTTTTTTTTGCAACACAAATGAAAACAGAGAATTTTTTTTAATGCGTTTTTCTTTGTTTCTGTTATGAAAATAAAGAATACATTTAGGTCAAAATGTTTTCTTCTACATTTCTTTGGTGAAAATAACCCAATTCAGTGTTCATTATTTAGTCTATAGGACAGTTATAGGGGTTGATTTACTAAAGGCAAGAGCAAAGTGCAGTTGATTCAGAGTTTAGTAAATGAGGTAAAGCTTCACTTTGCAAAGAGTACCCAATCATGTGCAAGGAATAAAAAAAAAAAAGCATTTAGTGGGAGGCAGAGCAGGGCATGCAGCCTGAATATTTAGGGGAATCCAGGCAATCCCTGGGGAGGTGTGCCCAGTTGGTGGTGAGAGAGCCCATAAATATTCTGAGGCTTAAGCAGCAGGGTGCAGAGTTCCTGGGCCTAGTCCTGCTAGAGGACACCCTTGGGGAGATTTCTACAAGAAACCACGAGGAAGACACCGAAGTCCCAGCTAGGCTTATCTGGGGGGCCTATTTGCAAGCTTGAGTCCAAGGTTAGGTCAGAAGAAGTCTACATCTCGCTTACACTAGGAACAGCCTGGTGGATATCGGCAGGAAGCAACTGATGATCCTGTGAGTAAGTGACCCCGGTGCTGAAGAGTTAGTGACTGTGTGTAGCTTTTAAACTCTGGAAGGAGTAGACATGTGCAATTTGTTTCGGTTTTTTTTCGTTAAAATTCGTTATATTCGTTCATTCGTTATCGTACGAATGAACGAACGATTCGCTAAAATTTTTAACGAATGTTCGAATCGAACGAATACGAAAAACAACGAAAATCCGAAATAACCAAATTAGAAACAACGAAACTACGAAAGAAGAAAATCCGAAAAACGAAAACAGGAACAACGAAAATCAAAATGAACGAAAAAATTCGTACATTCGTAACTTTTTTTTTTTGTTGAATTGGTAATTTTCCGTGTCCCTTTCAATGGCGCTGCTTAACGTGCCTCGAATGGATTGAACGAAAAAATTTGTACATTCGTAACTTTTTTTTTTTTTTCGATTCGGAATTTTCCGTGTCTCTTACAATGGCGCTGCTTAACGTGCTTCGAATGGATTGAACGAAAAAAATTCGTACATTCATAACTTTTTTTTTCGATTCGTAATTTTCCGTGTCTCTTAAAATGTAATAATAGCATACACATTACATAAAATTATGAATTATGCTCCGAAAAAATAACTCTTACGAAAATACGAATCGTTACTAATACGAACCCCGACGACTTACGAAATTACGAATCGTTACGAATCAACAGAAACGAAAGAAACGAAATGAAAATAAACAAATTTTTCTATTGTGCACATGTCTAGGAAGGAGTAAAAGCCACCACCAGCATAGAAGTCCTATGAGACATTCCTTTTTGTACTGTGCAGCCAAAAAGTTGAGGAGTTCTCAAATTAATAAGTTCTACAATATATTGGGGTATCCCATGCTCCTTCTTCTGCTTCCAATAAAATCCTGATAAGAAACCCCAAGACTGTTCCTTGGAGCCAGTGGAAGGGTGAAGAAAATGCTGCTTACCTGCCTGTGTGTGCTCTAAGTAGGGAAATAGGACTGCTTTCACCAATGGCTCCTATGGGGGTGCACTAAAACTTGAATGGACTTGACTCATAGCTGATTGTAGAACCCCACTATATGGGGATCCGGTCCTGCATGGTGCCATCTCACTTACTGGACTGTGTCAGGAGGAATGTGGAAGAAGGCAGCTGTCCTGGGGACTTGTAGTAGTGACCTTGAATTGATCCCTGCAACTGCATGTTTGAAGCTACATTGGGTACTAGTCGTTATGCATTGAAGCACAGTAACCGGATTCTCAAAGACTTGCCCCATGGTCTTCAGCTGTGGGGCCTTGCACTGTTCACCACTAGCCGCCACTACCACCATTAGGAGAGACTGGCCACTAGATTCAAATTATTGAACATTTTTGAAGTACCCCATGCCCAAGTTCCCTCTTCCTTGTTGAAGTCCTTCAAGCAATAACCCCCCAAAAAATCCCCTAGACTATTTATTGGAGCCCGTGTGAATGGACTGTTGCTTTTACAAACGGGCAGCCTCTGTACTGTTTGGGAAAACCCAGTCTATATCAGTGGCCCCAATGGGGGTAGCGCTACATATTACTCCTCTGTCTCTGCTCAGCTCCTGTATCTCTTCACTCCTCCCCTGTATCTCCTCAACATACAACTAACCAAAGTGTGTGGGAGTTTATCAGCATTCACTATATGTGCACACATAATTAAAATCAAATTATTTTATTGTAACAAATTATTAAAATCATTACCTAAAACAAGGCAAATTAGCTGGCATTATATACATTCAAGAAATTGTCGCTACTCTGTGTCTCTATTATTCAAACAACCCTACAATAATTGCATTGTACAGAACTCCTCATTAAGTGAGTAAAGATGTGGGACAATCCTGACATGTTTCCAAAGTCTATCTCAATGGAGTTCACTACCTCAAGAGTGACCTTAGTATGACGTCAGCCATAAAAACATATGTATTGCTCCAAAAACTGTGGTCCCCTCAGCAGGAGCCCAAAACAGGAGTGTTCCAAGAACCTGAGGGCGGCAGTAAAGCATAACCTGGATGGTTTGAAGCTAGTCCTACTGTATGTGAATGACGGTATTTGACAAATATAGTGATCCAACTATTGATATTTCACACATGAATATACTGCCAAGTATACTGATCCACAAAGTGCATACTTGCACTACCATCGGGCAAACTAGTCAGCCGCCTACGACCACTGGTTTTCCTATTCTCTGTCGGCTTCTGAGGGAAGGTAGGATGGTGGGAGTTGGAGGGTCTCCTTGGCACTTCTGATCTCCTTCCCTTCCTCCTCCTCTGACTCCATAAAGGGAGAGCCCCAGGTCTCCCAGGGGTTGGGGACCATGTGATAGCACCCCCTCTCAGGCAAAACAGCAATAGGGACTGGTGAAGATGTTGCAGGTGAAGCGACATGAGCCTCAGATCATTCCAGCAACTCCATCATGGCAGTACCTTTCAGGAGGCATCCAACAAAGACCCATGCCACTCCTTGAGCTCCTCATAAGACGACCCACACACCACCACACCACCACCAACTGTGGCGGTTCCTCAGTGGGTTGGGCAGACGGCCTGTACCTCTGTGGGTCCAAAAGAACCACCTCTCTCTGCTGGGTGTGCTGCTGTAGGTGGCAGTGCCTCAATCGCCTCCATGGATGGTACCTCCAATGCAGGCTTTCGATAGAGCTTGACCCTGCTGGCACTGCGGGAGCGCTCAACCCTGTGGTCCATGGGGGAGCCCTGGTGGGTGCTATCCTTCTGCACCTCCACCAGGTCTGGAGAGCCGGGTGTTGCTCTGCAGATGACGTGGCAACGGTGGTGTTCTTAGCAGCAATTGTCAATAGTGTATTGTGTCTTGGCAGGGTTCTAGGTAGTCACACGGAGCCTCCCTGACTGGGAGCACCTCAAACAGGAAGGTCTGGCACTTCCCACAAGAGGCTCAGGATGTTTAAGCTGATGTCAGGGCTCCGCACTCAGGACATACAGAGACCAAGGTTTCTGGGATCCCAGGGCAGAACAGGCGGAGAGCCCTTCTGGGCTTGGCACAAAGGCCGATGTCCCCGGTGTCCAAAGAAACAACACGGATATCAGGTGATATAAAACTGGACCGTGTCACCTGAGCTACAGGCAGTTTTAATATTTTCTACTGTGTTTAAACATTTTGAAGTTTTATTTTTTTTGGGGTGGGGGTGCAAGTAGCTGGTCTTTCCTAGGGCACAAAATAGTCGAGTCCTCTCGGGGAACCCCACACCACTGGTCACTGCGCCAAACTTCTTTAAACTTTAGGCATCCGGTCGCAAGCCCCCGGAGACGGTACTCAACTTTCGCAGTGACCTACCTTTAATCCCTTCCTAGTTAACCCCTCATTAACCAGAAGGTACCTGATAACCTCCATCCACAGATGGGTACCAACCATGTTAAACCCATACCACAGATGGGTACCAACCAAGTTAACCCCCATCCCACAGATGGGTACCAACCATGTTAACCCCCATCCCACAGATGGGTACAAACCATGTTAACCCCCATCCCACAGATGGGTACCAACCATGTTAACCCCCATCCCAGAGATGGGTACCAACCATGTTAACCCCATACCACAGATGGGTACCAACCATGTTATATATGCATATAACATCCATATTCTCTTCCTCCAAAGACCCAACCACTGCACGGGCTGTCCTTACAGCCCCTATTATAATTAACCATACTCGGGAGGGTGGGTGGGAATCTTCTCCTCCGCCGCTCACTAATGACGTCACTCCCCTTTCTTTCTCCTAGCTTCCTAACCGAGCGCCTCCCCTGCTTCGGCCACTCCCCTTTTCTTAAAGGGGACAACTTTTTCTCCACAAGCATGACTGTTCTGTCCATGTCATGCCGTCCCTACGCCAATGCTTTTCTCTCATTCTGCTCCGGGACTCTCTCTATCTCTGTCTCTGTTGGATTGCTGAATCTCTTCACTCATTCTCCCCTCCTTGCACCTGATGATTACTCTGTAACTAACTGCTTATGACTTTGTTTGCCTTGTGTATGGTGCTCAGTGATGTAAGTAACTGAGTTAAAATAAATGGAGTTACTTAACACAGTTACTTTAGAGGGTAACTAGTAATCTAACTGATTACTTTTCCCCTCATGGTAATGCAGTTCCCATTACTTGGGCGGAGTTACTGCAATTACATCTACCGCCACTAGATGGCAGTAGTGTAATGCTGGTGTCCTGCCAAAAAAGTTCCCCCGCTGAATAAGGACCCCCTGTACTGCGCAGGCGCAGCGCTTGCGCAGTACGAAGGACTACGGAGCTCACGAAAATTGCCAAACCTAAACAGCTCTGAGTAAACTCTACACCGCGCAGGCGCAGTTAACATGTAATTGTACGAGGCAATGCTGCACGCTCCCGATGCTTGTGCTACTCTGCAAGGGGCATCTATCGTGTAACTAAGGGGCGGGTCTAGTATTACTGTAACCAAGGGGCGCATTTATTATCATTGTTATATTTCGAGCTCTGCCCATTAATTTAACATTCGCCCTCTTCTGTAGCCATCCGCCCCTTACACGATATAATAATAATAGACCCGCCCCCTTGCTTACACGCTATAACAGATCTGCCACTTGGTTAGAGTAATAATAGAGCAGCCCCTTGGTTACACGATATATAACAATAATAATAAATGCGCCCCTTGCTTACAGTAATACTAGACCCGCCCCTTACTTACACGTATAGAATATTTTAAAAAAAGTCAGTTACTTTGCTGCGTAACTAATTACTTTTCCAATGTAGTAACTGAGTTACTAACGTAATTACTTTTTGGGAGAAGTAATTTGTAACTTAACTAATTACTTTTTTAAAGTAAGATGACCAGCACTGATGGTGCTCTATTCCTTAGTGGACAGGGTGTCTTATGAGTTTGGCTAATTGCAGTATTCAGAGATAAGTGAACATCTGTAAAGTTGGAATAGTTTGTGGTCCAGCTAAACTTTTTAAAAATTTGTAAACCTCTAAGATTTAGAAATTTCCAACCTGTATGTCACTTTGCAACCAATAGAACTTTAAACCAGGTTCCAAACAAATGTGTGTTACAGAGCAGCAATTAATGTTACACTGTGCAGAATACGGTTTGGGAAGCTCTTCCTGATGAGAAGATGAAGCCAGAAAAGAGAAAGAGCCACGTCATTTGGTGAGTCTACAGGGGATAGAATTCCAGGCCAAACCTAACTAGGCTTAAAAATGCTTCTTCTACTCTTCTAATACATATGATGGGCCATAATGAGGCCCCCCAGTAGACTAAATATGAACCCACAGTAGAGGTAATAAGGCCCACAGTAGACATAATGAGGTCCACAGTAGACAAAATGCTGCCCACAGTTGCTGTAATGAGGTCCTCAGTAGACATAATTTGGCCCACAATAGATACTGTGTAATGGGGGGTTATTTACTAAAACTGGAGAGTGCAAAATCTGGTGCAGCTGTGCATGGTAGCCAATCAGCTTCCAGGGTTTATTGCCAAAGCTTAACTGAACTGAACAAGCTGAAGTTAGAAGCCGATTGGCTACTATGCACAGCTGCATAGATTCTGAGTGCTCTAGTTTTAGTAAATCTCCCACAATGCGCCCCCCCCCCCCCCGCCCCAGTAGATGTATTGTGGTCCACAGTAGACTTAATTTGGCCCACAATAGATGTAATGCGCCCCCCCAGGAGACATAAATTGGCTCATAATAGAAGGATATGGAGAAGCTCAGGGGGGGTACCTCGTCCTGAAATTATATATAGAAAACGAAGAAGGGGGGTTTTTAGCCAACCTAGCGGACTATCACGGTACCTGAACGGATGTATGTCTTAATACAAAAGATTGATTCTAAATAGTTTTATTAACACATAGTATACAAAAAACATGTCACATATAAAAAAAGGGGGGTTCATTGCAATCCAAAAGTGTACATATACATATAACTGTTGATAAATCAGAGTATTGAGACAAACTCGCTGATAGAGTGCTGGTTGACGCGTTTCGCTTAAAGCTTCTTCAGAACCAGAGTATAGCAGTTCGTATATCTGTTGTATATATCAAGAAGACAGGGGGGTTATTCATGAATGGATTGACAAGTTTTTATGTGTTTAAATCAATAATATAATTGTAAATAGTTCCAATGGGCATGTGCGCTTTAAGAGCCAGAATATTGCCTACCTTCCAATTCTTGTTGATAAGGTAGAAACTAGTATATGTCAGCAGTACCCGGTTAGTTATCTAAAAGTGAGTCTCTCGGGAAAACCGTCGAGAACTCGCCGAGTTTGGGATCTGAAGCCAGCAAACAAGGCATGAGCTGCAAATGGGAAAGAAAAAAAAAAAAAACACACGGGGGAAAAATCATTAAAGATTCTAAGATACGGTCAATAGATAACCAGTCCCATATGTAGATAGTATATCCCACATAGACAAATATGTATGTATACCTAAGAAGGATACTTACATAAAAATTAGAAAGAGAGAAGATTAACAGTAGTGGAGCTTGGGTGTGCCGGAACCAGCCACTGGCGTAGTGGTATTATATAGATAGATCTATAGTGCCGATGTCCTGTAATTAATAGTAATAATATCAAGCATAGGTAGAGATACCCTAACTTCCAATTGCAGAGGCATCCTGTATATACCTTGAAGATCCAGTAGGGCCCTAATTGTGGGTCCCTTTGGAAGGTAGTAATTTCCAGTCAATGGCATTAACACTGTACCAAATCCAGCATCACATAGGTAAACTGTAAACAAATGAGAGGAAAAAGGGGTATATGTATATATATATCCAGTATGGGATATCTATAAACGTATATTAGGTTTCAACGAAGTTTAATATTGTGTGTAAAACAGCCTTGCTAGTCCAGGAAACCTACCTAGTAGCCGCTTGTAAAAAAGGAACACCCCAGCTGGGAAGAATCACCAGCTCTGTAGGGTCAAACTTCAATGGCTGAATCCATTAGTTGCAGACCCTTTGTAAAGAGAAAATGGAGCAAGGCTAGTAACAAAACTAATGTTAAATTTGGTGTATGCTAAGGGCTAATTAGTCCCAAAGGCAACACCTGGAGCAAGAGGCACAGCATAATAGTCAGCAAGCATTTAGAATAAATGTACCTGAACAGAATATGGCAAAGGTAACTTCCCAGCACTCCATCTCAAACAACCATCTGATGGAGTGCTGGTTAAATAGTCTGCTTTGGCGCCAGAACTGGAAGGGGGAGGGAAGGGACCGCCCCGTAGGGCCAATTAAATGTTATTCCAATCAGCTGGAGGGGCCGACAAAGAGGATTCCAAGATGTGCTGCTGCTGGCGCCGCTGGGCGCATGCGTCAGGTCAGGCCGAGGGGATGGGATACGCATAGAGAGCAGCCCGTCCACCGCGGCCGAAAACGAATAATGAGGCCCGTAGGCCACTCCAGTTCGATCACATGATCCGGCTGGAGAAATAAGACAGCTGCTCCGGGTAATATAATCCTCCAAAAAGTAAGGGCTGGGTGCTAGCTTAGGATCTAAACTGTGATAATGTAGACCAAGAGAGAAAGCTGAAGCTTGTCATGTCCTGGATTTACACAGACACACAGAGGCACACCTCCAGCTCTGCAGCTCTGGTTGGCCCTCTTATGACTCATCGCCCCTCCCTTCCTGGCAAACTCTCATGAGAGTGAGAGAGAGAGCTGTGCATGATGTCATAAGCCTAGGCTAATGACCAGACAAGAAACAGGAAGTGGGCTGTATAAGGGATTTACTGGCAAAAAAAAAAATGTTTTACTATCCAAAGTTAAACCAACAAGGGCATAAGATTTAATAGATGGAAAGATGGAAAAATTACTGAAGGTCCGCTTTAACCACTTGCCGACCAGCCGCCGTCATTATACTGCGGCAGGTCAGCGCGATCCCGTGAACCGTCGTAGCTATATGTTGGTCCCTTTAAGCGGAATAGCAGGTGCGCGTGCGCCGACGAAGGCACAGCTGGGGTGCCGATGCTCATGACCGGCGGTCGCGATGACTGCTGGCCACGAGCGATCGCGGGCACCAGAGGCAGAACAGGAACGTGTGTGTAAACAAACACATCCCAGTTCTGTGAGGAGACAGAGATCGTGAGTTCCTACGAGCTGGGAACCACGATCTCTCATCTCCTCCAGTCAGTCCCCTCCCCCACAGTTAGAACACACAGTCAGGGAACACAGTTAACCCCTTGATCACCCCTAGTGTTAACCCCTTCCCTGCCAGCGACATTTATACAGTAATCAGTGCATTTTTATAGCACTGATCGCTGTATAATTGTCAATCGACCCAAAAATGTGTCAAAAGTGTCCGATGTTTTCACCATAATGTCGCAGTCATGACAAAAATCGCAGATCGCCGCCATTACTAGTAAAAAAAAAATAATAATAATAATAAAAATGCCATAAATCTATCCCCTATTTTGTAGACGCTATAACTTTTTTGCAAACCAATCAATAATCGCTTTTTGGGTTTTTTATTACCAAAAATATGTATAAGAATACATATCGGCCTAAACTGACAAAAAAAAATTAGCTTTTTTAGAAAAAAATCTGGATATTTATTTCAGCAAAAAGTACAAAATATTGTGTTTTTTTCAAAATGTTGGTCTTTTTTTGTTTATAGTGCAAAAAAAAAAAAAAAAAAAACACAGAGATGATCAAATACCATCAAAAGAAAGCTCTATTTGTGGGGGGAAAAAAAAGAATGTCAATTTTGTTTGGGTACAGCGTCGCACGACCGCGCAATTGTCAGTTAAAGTGACGCAGTGCCGTATCGCAAAAAAATAGCCTGGTCATTGAGCAGCCAAATCTTCCGGGGGTTGAAGGGGTTAATGTCCAGCCTTGTCAGCTAGCAATATTAAAACAAATAGTGATAAGAGAATCATAACTAATGAAATCATCCTAATTCCTGCTTATCCCGCCCAATTATGAGCGGCGCACATGTATAAAAAAAAACCTTACAAAGCAATCCCATCTCTCCCAGGAAATATGCTGACCACTTCTACAACTGTCACACTCAACTGTCATCTCACTGAAACGGCTGCAACATTTATTTCTGCCTTATGTGATGATTTTATGCCTGTTCTCATTCTCTTCTGGTATAGACCTATCAGATCCTGAATGCTGACGCTATCAGATACGGCTGGTGAGTCATATTTTATTTCACTGGATGTGGTCTGATCAGGAATCTGCAAGGGATGAGAGGGGCATTCATTGCTGACCCCTAATTGCATTGATAAAAATACCAATTATAGTATGACCAATCTGGGAACATTCTGCTTGGGTGGATTATATTGTCCTCTGATGCAGAATCATAACTAGCTACCTATTTGAGATGAGAATAGTCACTTCAGTAAAACTGATTTAGATGCAAAAATTACTAATTTTGCCTCTACCAAAATTTTATTAAAATTGGCCTCTAAGCTATTAAAAAGCTGCTTGGGCATTATGTGCTTAAAAAAAAAAAAAAAAAAAAAAAAAACTGTACCCATTTGCCTACCGTGCCAGTTCAGAAACTTCTCTCATATATATATATAAATATCTATCTATATCTATACCTATCTATAGATAGATAGATAGATAGATAGATAGATAGATAGATAGGATATGTAATTTTTTTGCAAAAGAAAAATCAATTTTTATAGATACATATACTGTATACATATATTAGCAAATATAAATAGATAGATAGATAGATATCTATCTATATATGTAATTTTTTTGCAAAAAAATATCTATTTTTATAGATACATATACTGTATATATATATATATATATATATATATATATATATATATATATACACAATATATATATATATATATATATATATATATATATATATTTTATATATATATAAATATATATATATACATACATAGATATCTATCTATCTATATATCTATATATATAGAAATATATATATTTTAGCAAAGACCCCAGAGAATAAAATGCTGATTGTTGCACACGGTATTTGTTTTTCAAATGCAATTTTTTGGGAAAAAATACACTTTAATGAATGAAAAAAAAAAAACGCAAAACACAATATATAACCCAATTTCTTTTAGATATAGATATATATAGATAGATAGATATGTAATTTTTTAGCAAAAAAAAAAAACAATTTTTTATAGATACATATACTGTATATATATATATATATATATATATATATATATATATATATATAAAAATAACTATATATATATAGATATATATCTATATATATCTATATATTTTAGCAAAGACCCCAGAGAATAAAATACTGATTGTTGCACACAGTATTTGTGCAGCGGTTTTTCAAATGCAATTTTTTGGGAAAAAATACACTTTAATGAATGAAAAAAAAAAAAGCAAAACACAATAAATAACCCAATTTTTTTTTTATAAAATGTGAAAGATGATGTTACACCGAGTACATAGATACCCAACATGTCATGAAACAAAAGAGACATGTGCACTGCTGAAAAAATTGTTGTTAGGTATCGTTTCATTTGTATTTTTTTTCCGCAAATTCGAAATTTGAAAATTCGAAAATTCGAAATTTGAAAATTCGAAAATTCGAAATTTGAAAATTCGAAAATTCGAAATTTGAAAATTCGAAAATTCGAAATTTGAAAATTCGGAAATTTGAAAATTCGGAAATTTGAACATTCGAAAATTCAGAAATTTGAAAATTCAAAAATCCGAAAATTTGAAAATCCGAAAATTTGGAATTTGAAAATTCGGAAATTTGAAAATCTGAAAGTTCGGAAACTCAAAAATGTGAAAATCTAAAAATAAGAAAGAAAATCTGAAAATTTGAAAGAACGAAAATCTGTAAATTCCAAATAATAACAAACTATTAAATTATAGGTATTAGGAATTTCCTTTCAAATTTGACTGTTAGTGAACATAACGAATACGAATTTATCTGAAGTTAAGAATTATCTGAAATAACGAATGCCGTATCTAAACAAATGGAACATAACAAATTAATAAATAATAATAATAATAGGTTTTATTATTATTGTTATTTAAGTGTTCAGACCACTTTTATCGGTTAAAAAAAAATACCAAGGTTATGGCATTTGTTGATGTCCCGGTCGGCAAGTGGTTAAGAAGCCTGATGCTTTCCCAAGCCACCCTCAATCATCATTTGAAAATGTGATGCACTCAAGCCTGTCTTGACAAAGCAGATGGAGCACCCTCAGAGTAGTAGTTCAGAGTAGGCTGCTAGTTAAATATAGTTAGCTCCTATGTAAACAGTGGAGCAGGGGCGTATTACTTGGGGCTGTTCAGTGTGTCACAGGCTGCTGTTCTGCTACTCCCCTTAGTCTTTTACAGCCTTCTGAAAGTATAGTGGAAGGGAGAGAAGAACCAGCAGTCTGAATATTTATGGGGCTCCGGCCAATCCCTGGGAGGTGTGCCTAGAAGGTGGAGGGAGAGCCCATAAATATTCTGCAGCCTGGCAGCAGAGTACAGAGTTCCTGTGTCCAGACCTTCCGGAGGAGACCCCAAGAGAGTTAGATGAGAATCCTTCAAAGACATTAAGGCTTAGCTGGGGGGCTACCAAAGAGAAAGGCTGGTAAAGAGACTAAGAAAAGCCAGAAGAGAGTTGGTGTAAGGGAGTCCAATCATTTTGGGACTGAGTGATTAATGATCCTGCTGTACAGAGGAAATGTGACTGTGAGGTAGCCTTGATCTCACAAGCCAGTTCAGCCAGGAGTTGTGGAAGTCAACCAGGAGAATACAGTTCAGCTTGAATTGTGCAATACAGCCTGCATTGCAGCACAGAACAAGATGCCTAGCAGTCCTCAAACTGTGTATTTCCACAGTTCCAGGGTATCCCATGCTGTGTCCCATGCTCCTCATCCCTATTCAAGTTCCTGTTCCTAATAAAAACAAAACAAAAGAAACCACTAGACTGAAAGTGCCAAAAATGCTGTATGCTTGGCAGTGCATGCTGTGAGTGGGGGAACTAGGCCCAAATAACCTGTGGTTCTTGTGTGGGGGTAGCACTACATGGATAACAAATAGAAAGGGATTACAAGTGGGCAGCAATTGCGCATTTGTGACATTGCATGGGAAAGAAGGTAGCAATTGTAACAACACACTGGAAGCAAACAGGAAACCATGTAAAATAAATGGAAAACAGTTGTTACAATAAGGGGCAACAAACTGGCAACTGTTGCAATAAATAGGCAACAAATGGGCAATTATTATAATATAGGGGGAACAAATGAGAAATTTGGACAATGCACAGGAAACAAAATAAACAATTGTAACAATTCCTGGACAAACCAATGGGCAACTGTTACAATAAGACATGTTTGTTACAATTTCTAACATCATGTTCTCAACTAATAAGGGGCAGTTTTTAGTCATAGGAACAGGACCAGAATGGATGAATGGAGCTTCTGTAACCATCAGTAACAATTCTCAGTTTTCAGTTGATTGATTCACTGAATTGGCTAACTATAATGAAAATGTCCAGATTTGCACTGAAATTTAAGTGAAGTGAAAACTCTCATACTCCTAAAAAATATATGAATAGGGCAGTTAATTTATACAATTTGTAAGGGCAAATCCTGACAGTTTTATGAATTTTTTTTCTCATAGATCTAGTTGTTTCATTGAACTGTTTTTTTCCATACAGCTTATTGCATCATGGAGGTTATTGTGTCATAGAGCTGTTTGTGTTATAAAATGGGTTCTGTTATAGACTAGAGCTATTTGTGTTACAGAGCTTGTTGTATTATATTGATTGCTATTTTATTAAAGCTGGTTGTGTCATATAGCTTGTTGTGTCATAGAGCTGGTTTATCATACAGCCGGTTGTATTATAGTGTTTGTTGAGTCATAGTGCTGGTGGTGTCATAGAGCTAGTTGTGTACTAATTCTTGTTGTATCATAGAGCTAGTATTGTAGCTGGTTGTGTCATAGAGCTGGTTGTGTTATAGTAGTTGTTGTGTCATAGATCTGGTTGAGTCATAAAGCTGGTTGAGTCATAAAGCTGGTTGTGTCATATAGATGGTTGTGTCATGGAGCTTAATGTGTTATAGAGCTTGTTGTGTCATAGGGTTGGATGTGTAATGGAGCTTGTTATATCATACAGCATGATGTGTTATATAGGTTAGGGTTTGTGTTATAAAGCTTACTATGTCATGGAGTATGATGTGTTATAGAGCTTGTTATGTTATAGAACTTGGTGCATCCAAGATCCTGTTATGTCATAGAGCATGGTGTGTTTTATAGCTTGTTGTGTCATAGAGCTTGTTGTGTTATAAAACGTGTTGTGTCATATAGAATTATGTGTTATAGAGATGTTGTGTCATAGAGCTTCTTGTGTCATAGAGATTGTTGTGTTCTAGAACTTGTTGAGTCATAGAGCTCGTTAAGTCATAGAGCTTGTTGTTTTATAAAACGTGTGTCACAGAGCTTCTTGTGTTATAGAGCTTGTTGTATCATAGAGCTTGTTGCATCACGGAGCCTGTTGTGTCATAGAGCATGTTGCGTCATAGAGCTTGTTGTGTCATAGAGCTTGTTGTGTCACAGAGCTTGTTGTGTCATAGAGCTTGCTGCGTCATAGTGCTTGCTGTGTCAGAGATGTGGCTTCATAGAGCTCGTTGAGTCATAAAGCTTGTTGTTTATCATAGAGCTTGTTGCATCATAGAGCCTGTTGTGTCATAGAGCTTGTGTTATAGAACTTGTTGTGTCACAGAGCTGGTTGTGTTATAGAGCTTGTTGTGTCATAGAGCTTGTTGTGTCACAGAGCTTATTGTGTCATAGAGCTTGCTGCGTCATAGTGCTTGCTGAGTCAGAGATGTGGCTTCATAGTGCTCGTTGAGTCATAAAGCTTGTTGTTTATCATAAGGATTGTTGCATCATAGAGCCTGTTGTGTCATAGAGCTTGTGTTATAGAACTTGTTGTGTCACAGAGCTGGTTGTGTTATAGAGCTTGTTGTGTCATAGAGCTTGTTGCGTCACAGAGCTGGTTGTGTTATAGGGCTTGTTGTGTCATAGAGCTTGTTGCGTCACAGAGCTTGTTGCGTCATAGAGCTTGTTGTTTTATAGAGCTTGTTGCGTCATAGAACTTGTTGTATCATAGAGCTTGTTGCATCATAGAGCGTGTTGATTCATAGAGCTTGTTGTGTTATAGAGCTTGTTGTGTTATAGAGCTTGTTGTGTTATAGAGCTTGTTGTATCATAGAGCCTGTTGCACGATAGAGCTTGTTGCATGATAGAGCTTGTTGCGTCATAGAACTTGATGTGTTATAGGACTTGTTGTATCATAGAGCTTGTTGCGTAATAGAGCTTGTTGTGTCATAGAGCTTGTTGAGTTATAGAGCTTGTTGTATCATAGAGCTTGTTGCATCATAGAGCCTGTTGTGTCATAGAGCTTGTTGTGTTATAGAGCTTGTTGCATCACAGAGCTGGTTGTGTTATGGAACTTGCTGACGTCATTCAGTGCTGGGAACCAGGACACATGACAGGGGAACCAGGGACATTCATAATTATCTTTCACCGCAGAGCCTCCTTCCCTCATCAGGAACACAGATGGAAAAGGTAATTAATACATAAACTAATTACTGCTCTGGTTTGGCAGTTTGGAGTTTAATCGTGCGCTCTGTCGTACAGCGAGAGAGACGGGAAATGATCCTGTCTTCTGGGGCTCTCTCAATAGCCAGCAGAAGTGGCCCCAGTGCTCGGGGCTTATCAGAAAATATATGAGATGAAGAGGTAGGCCATATTATTGAAGTTCAGCGTCACACAGATGATTGGATTAATTAAGGAATTAAATAAGTGCAAGTTCCTTCCTTACATCAAAGACTGCATTCAAATCTGGCTTAAAATAGTAGAAGCCTTATCATATTTTCACTCTGACTATCAATGTGTGACATTGTAACTATCTGATGGAAATTCCTGAACTATGTACTTATACAGATTAGTTTCTGAATTCTTTGGCTATATGAATACCATTCATCAGCAAGAAAGCAATTTTTAGCAAAGACATAGCAAATAAGTGACTAATATACTGTATGTCCCTGTAATGTAGATCTGCAAGGGAAAGCAAGTAATATGCAAAAAAATGAGTATCTATTGACAGGGCTTTTTTTTCTCAGAAAATAGATGCAGGTACTCCCCCCCTTTCGAGTTTCCCCTTGTCCCCACCCCCATACCCACCTCCGAGCACTGTCCCTTGATTCCACCCCCTGCCCACCTCCAAGCACCATCCCTTGATTCCATCCTCTACCCACCTCTGAGCACCGTCCCTTCATACCGCCCTCTACCCACCTCTGAGCACCGTCATATGATTTCATCCCCTACCCACCTCCGAGCACCGTCCCTTGATACCACCCCCTACCCTCCTCTGAGCACCATCACCTGATTCCATCCTCTACCCACTTCCGAGCACCATCCCTTGACTCCACCCCTTACCCACCTCCGAGCACCATCCCTTTATTCCACCCCCTACCCACCTCTGAGCACCATCATATGATTCCATCCCCTACCCACCTCCGAGCACCGTCCCTTGATACCGCCCCCTACCCTCCTCTGAGCACCATCACTTGATTCCATCCTCTACCTACTTCCGAGCACCATCCCTTGACTCCACCCCCCTACCCACCTCCAAGCACCATCCCTTGACTCCACCCCCCTACCCACCTCCAAGCACCATCCCTTGATTCCACCCCCTACCCACCTCTGAGCACCGTCATATGATTCCATCCCCTACCCACCTCCGAGCACCGTCCCTTGATCCCGCCCCCTTACCCACCTCTGAGCACCGTCATATAATTCCATCCTCTATCCACTTCCGAGCACCATCCCTAGATTCCGCCCCCTACCCACCTCTGAGCACTGTCCCTTGATTCCACCCCCTACCCACCTACAAGCACCGTCCCTTGAATCCATCTTCTACCCACTTCTGAGCACCACCCCTTGTTTCCACCCCCTACCCACCTCCGAGTACCATCCCTTGATTCCATCCACTACCCACCTCCGAGCACCATCCCTTGATACCGCTCCCTATCCACCTCTGAGCACCGTCACTTGATTCCATCCTCTACCCATTTCCGAGCACCATCCCTTGATTCCACCCCCTATCCACCTCTGAGCACTGTCCCTTGATTTCACCCCCTACCTACCTCCGAGCACCGTCCCTTGATTCCACTCCCTACCCACCTCCAAGCACCATCCCTTGATTCCATTCTCTACCCACCTCTGAGCACCATCCCTTGACTCAACCCCTACCCACCTCCGAGTACCGTAACTTGATTCCACCCCCTACCCACCTCTGAGCACTGTCCCTTGATTCCCCCCCTACCCACCTCCGAGCACCGTCCCTTGATTCCACCCCCTACCCACCTCCAAGCATGTCCCTTGATTTCCCCCTCCCCACGTCTGAGCACCGTCCCTTGATTCTACCCCCTCCCCACCTTTGAGCACCGTACCTTGATTCTACCCCCTACCCACCTCTGAGCACCGTCCCTTGATTCCATCCCCTACCCGCCTCCGAGCACCGTCCCTTGATTCCACCCCCTACCCACCTTCAAGCACGCCCCTTGATTCCCCCCCTCCCCACGTCTGAGCACCGTCCCTTGATTCTACCCCCTCCCCACCTCTGAGCACCGTACCTTGATTCTACCCCCTACCCACCTCTGAGCACCGTCCCTAGATTCCATCCCCTACCCGCCTCCGAACACCGTCCCTTGATAACGCTCCCTACCCTCCTCTGAGCACCATCACTTGATTCCATCCTCTACCCACTTTCGAGCACAATCCCTTGACTCCACCCCCTACCCACCTCCGAGCACTGTCCCTTGATTCCACCCCCTACCCACCTCTGAGCACTGTCCCTTGACTCCACCCCCTACCCACCTCCGAGCACTGTCCCTTGATTCCACCCCCTACCCACCTCCGAGCACCATTCCTTGATTCCACCCCTACCCACCTCTGGGCACAATCCCTTGACTCCACCCCCTACCCACCTCCTAGCACCGTCCCTTGATTCCAGCCCCTACCCACCTCTGAGCACCATTCCTTGATTCCACCCCTACCCACCTCTGGGCACCATCCCTTGACTCCACCCCCTACCCACTTCCGAGCACCATCCCTTGATTCAACCACCTCCCCACCGCTGAGCACCATCCCTTGATTCCACTCCCTACCCACCTCCCAGTACCGTCCATTTTAAAGACTATAGAACCATTCATTTTGTGGTACTAAGTACTTTGTATGAAATTTGTTAATGATAACAAAATAGCACTCAGCTAGCAACAATAGATTTCCTCCAGTAACAATAGTCCCACCTGCAAAAAAATACCCCCTTTCCCAGTAATAATAGACCTATTCCAGCAACAACAGATCTTAAAATAGTATGATATAGTATCATATTTTCACTCTGACTATCAATGTGTGACTTTGTAACTATCTGATGGAAATTCCTGAACTATGTACTTATACAGATTAGTTTCTGAATTCTTTGGATATATGAATAGCATTCATCAGCAAGAATGCAATTTTTAGCGAAGACATAGCAAATAAGTAAATAATATACTGTATGTCCCTGTAATGTAGATCTGCAAGGGAAAGCAAGTAATATGTAACAAAATGAGTATCTATTGTCAGGGATTTTTTTTCTCAGAAAATAGATGCAGGTACTCCCCCCTTCCGAGTTTCCCCTTGTCCCCACCCCCATACCCACCTCCGAGCACTGTCCCTTGATAACGCCCCCCTACCCACCTCTGAGCATCATCCCTTGATTCCATCCTCTACCCACATTTGAGCACTGTCGCTTGATTCCACCCCCTGCCCACCTCCAAGCACCGTCCCTTGATTCCACCCTCTACCCACCTCTGAGCACCGTCCCTTCATACCGCCCTCTACCCACCTCTGAGCACCTTCATATGATTCCATCCCCTACCCACCTCCGAGCACCATCCCTTGATACCGCCCCCTACCCACCTCTAAGCACCGTCATATGATTCCATCCTCTACCCACTTCGAGCTTCATCCCTTGACTCCACCCCCTACCCACCTCCGAGCACCATCCCTTTATTCCACCCCCTACCCACCTCTAAGCACCGTCATATGATTCCATCCCCTACCCACCTCCGAGCACCGTCCCTTGATACCGCCCCCTACCCACCTCTGAGCACCGTCATATGATTCTATCCTCTACCCACTTCCGAGCACCATCCCTTGACTCCACCCCATACCCACCTCCGAGCACCATCCCTTGATTCCACCCCCTACCCACCTCTGAGCACTGTCCCTTGATTCCACCCCCTACCCACCTCTGAGCACTGTCCCTTGATTCCACCCCCCTACCCACCTCCGAGCACTGTCCCTTGATTCCACCCCCTACCCACCTTCAAGCACCATCTCTTGATTCCATCTTCTACCCACTTCCGAGCATCACCCCTTGTTTCCACCCCCTACCCACCTCTGAGTACCATCCCTTGATTCCATCCACTACCCACCTCCGAGCACCATCCCTTGATACTGCTCCCTACCCACCTCTGAGCACCGTCACTTGATTCCATCCTCTACCCACTTCTGAGAACCATCCCTTGACTCCACCCCTACCCACCTCCGAGCACCATCCCTTGATTCCATCCCCTATCCACCTCTGAGCACTGTCCCTTGATTCCACCCCCTTCTCCTATATCATGTCCACAGTCTCTGACCATCTCTTGTATCATGTCCACAGTCTCTGACCATCTCTTTTATCATGTCCACAGTCTCTGACCTTCTCCTATATCATGTCCACAGTCTCTGACCATCTCTTGTATCATGTCCACAGTCTCTGACCATCTCTTGTATCATGTCCGCAGTCTCTGACCATCTCTTGTATCATGTCCACAGTCTCTGACCATCTCCTCTATAATGTCTACGGTCTCTGGCCTTCTTCTTTATCATGTCCACAGCCTCCAGCGGTCTCTTGTATTATGTCTGAAGTCTCTGATCATCTCTCTTATCATGCCCATAGTCTTTTACTATATCCTGTTGTATGTCTGCTGTCCCTGATAATTAATTTTCACAGAATTTTATGTGTGGCTATTTGGTGATCTTGTGGGTATGCACTTGAGGCTCCCCCCCCCCCTCCATCTTGAAAGTTGACCACCACTGCTTTAAATAACAATGAACAGAGGATTTTTTTGTGAAAAATAATCTGAACCTTATGACCATAGGTGTTGCGCACTTACTGTTTTTTTTACATATTTGGACTTTCCCCCTCTTGTTGGGGGGTGTCAGCAGCTTCCCTGAAGCCAGTCAACTTAATGAAATGGTCACTTGGAACATTGGAAATTAACTAAAAGAGATCTAATGCCCTTTTTGCATGTATGCTGAGCAATACTGAGCAATACAAACCTCACAGAGTTTTTTTGCTTCCCTACACTATCCAAAACAAAATAAAAACGGGTTCAGATACAATTACATTTGAAGACAGGTTCACTTTAAAAGGCTTTCATTGTAATTATGCATTCAGATTAAAACGCTCAGAAACATTCAATAAAAACCTGAATTCAGTACAAAGGAGTTTCCATTCTTTCCTTCCAAACTGAAAGTTCTTTGAGACCCTTCAACCCTTTTTAGGTGAAATGTTCTGCTCTGGATCTGGTCTCCTCTTGAACTCTCCATACATCTAAGTTACACACTATCAGGTGTTAGTAGCAGAAACGTAGTCACGCAGGGCAAGGACTTGCTATTAACCCAGCCAAGACACGGTAAGAGACACGGAAAATTACGGATCGAAAAAAAATAAAAAAAGTTACGAATTTACGAATTTTTTCGTTCTACCATTCGAAGCACGTTAAGCAATGCCATTGTAAGAGACACGGAAAATTACGAATCGAAAAAAAAAAAGAAAAAGTTACGAATTTACAAATTTTTTCGTTCAATCCATTCGAAGCACGTTAAGCAGCACCATTGTAATGGACATGGAAAATTACCAATTCAACAAAAAAAAAAAAAAGTTACGAATGTACAAATTTTTTCATTCATTTTGATTTTTGTTGTTCCTGTTTTCGTTTTTCGGGATTTCTTCTTCCGTACATTCGTTGTTTCTAATTTGTATCTGACCATTTTTGGTATCATGTCCACAGTCTCTGACCATCTCCTCTACTATGTCTGTGGTCTCTGACCTTCTCCTATATCATGTCCACAGTCTCTGACCTTCTCCTATATCATGTCCACAGTCTCTGACCATCTCTTGTATCATGTCCACAGTCTCTGACCATCTCTTTTATCATGTCCACAGTCTCTGACCTTCTCCTATATCATGGCCACAGTCTCTGACCATCTCTTTTATCATGTCCACAGTCTCTGACCTTCTCCTATATCATGTCCACAGTCTCTGACCATCTCTTGTATCATGTCCACAGTCTCTGACCATCTCTTGTATCATGTCCACAGTCTCTGACCATCTCTTGTATCATGTCCACAGTCTCTGACCATCTCCTCTATAATGTCTACGGTCTCTGGCCTTCTTCTTTATCATGTCCACAGCCTCCAGCGGTCTCTTGTATTATGTCTGAAGTCTCTGACCATCTCTCTTATCATGCCCATAGTCTTTTACTATATCCTGTTGTATGTCTGCTGTCCCTGATAATTAATTTTCACAGAATTTTATGTGTGGCTATTTGGTGATCTTGTGGGTATGCACTTGAGGCTCCCCCCCCCCCCCTCCATCTTGAAAGTTGACCACCACTGCTTTAAATAACAATGAACAGAGGATTTTTTTGTGAAAAATAATCTGAACCTTATGACCATAGGTGTTGCGCACTTACTGTTTTTTTTTACATATTTGGACTTTCCCCCTCTTGTTGGGGGGTGTCAGCAGCTTCCCTGAAGCCAGTCAACTTAATGAAATGGTCACTTGGAACATTGGAAATTAACTAAAAGAGATCTAATGCCCTTTTTGCATGTATGCTGAGCAATACTGAGCAATACAAACCTCACAGAGTTTTTTCGCTTCCCTACACTATCCAAAACAAAATAAAAACGGTTCAGATACAATTACATTTGAAGACAGGTTCACTTTAAAAGGCTTTCATTGTAATTATGCATTCAGATCAAAACGCTCAGAAACATTCAATAAAAACCTGAATTCAGTACAAAGGAGTTTCCATTCTTTCCTTCCAAACTGAAAGTTCTTTGAGACCCTTCAACCCTTTTTAGGTGAAATGTTCTGCTCTGGATCTGGTCTCCTCTTGAACTCTCCATACATCTAAGTTACACACTATCAGGTGTTGGTGGAGTCACATAGCAGAAATGTAGTCACACAGGGCAAGGACTTGCTATTAACCCAGCCATTTCACAATCGTATTAAGTGACCCTGTGTCCCCGCAGGTGTGAAAAAGCAATCCAGGCTCTCAGGATGTCATCTGGACTTCAGTGGCACCATGCGGGGAGGAGAGCAGAGTGATGGCGGAGGAGTTTTTAACTTGTCCTCATGTCCTCCTGTCCACTTCTCAGTCACTTCTCCCCTCTCTATCAGCTCTTCAAATAAACAGGGCCTGGCAAAGGACCCTTTCAAGAAACCATTATTCGTGTTTTCATATCTTATCTGACACTTGGAGGTTTGAGCATGGAGCTTTTGCCAAGAGAAACAGCAATCGGTGAAATTTTGTACACGAGCATTCTGCCTGCCTCATATCCATTGCAAAGCTGATTAAACAAAAACAACGTGTCTGGATGAAACTTGACTTCATTCAGGTTTTTAAGTACAAATATTATGTAGTTGCGAAATATTAGAACAGGGGTCCCCAAGCTTTCCAAACAAAGGGCCAGTTTGATTGTCCTTCATACTGGCCAAACTGTGGCCAGCAGCAGTGTACATTTTCTTGGCATCAGTGGGCATAAACATATAAGCATGTTTGGTATCAGGGGGAAGAATAGTGCAACATAGTTGATATCATTGGGAGGAGTAGCACACCATCGTTGGTATCATTAGGAGAAATTGTACCTCATTATTGAAGTCAGTAGGAGAAATGGTGCCCCAAAGTTGGTGTTAGTTGGCATGATAGTGTCTCATATCAGTGAGAAGAATAGTGTCCCAAGGGCCGGATAAAGGCAAGCAAAGGGCTGCATCCAGCCCCAGAGCTGCAGTTTGGAGACCACTGTACCAGGAGATAAAAAGAGGTTTTTTCCAAAACTAAAATTTAGGCAATTTTTGCCATTTATTGGTCACTAGCCAGCATCCTCTCGCTACCTACTCTTCCTCTTTGTAGGTGGTAAGTCTTGGAACACAAGGCAATATCCCTGGGTTCTATCAGGTGGATGGCAGAAGACGTGGTTAAAGTGGTTGTAATGTGGGTGTCCTTCGCGCTGTTTTTGAACTAGATACTATAATTAGATTAATAAATAAATAAATATAACTAGGATAAAAAATAAATAAAGTGCCAGCACGAATGCTGTATGTGGAAAATTCCTAAAAAAGCAGCAAAATCTGAGGGTTAACACGGTCCCGTAAATGACAAGTAATAGGTGATGATTTTGCGCTAATGTGCACTAAGGTAATATAGGAAGTGTGAATGTGAAGTAAAATACAGGCGTGTGTCCAGTGGAACATAAACTATATAAATACTAGTGGTCACTAACCAGTAACACATTCATAAATAAACACACACTAACCATAACAAAATAAAATGATTGTATAAATATGTGAAATGAGGTACCCAATAAGTGACCAAAAGTGCAACAGGTGCTAAAAAAAGTGACAGAGCACTCAAGTTATCACAATGAATAAACTATATACAGTGGTGTGAAAAAGTGTTTGCCCCCTTCCTCATTTCCTGTTCCTTTGCATGTTTGTCACACTTAAGTGTTTCGGAACATCAAACCAATTTAAACAATAGTCAAGGACAACACAAGTAAACACAAAATGCAATTTGTAAATGAAGGTGTTTATTATTAAAGGTGAAAAAAAATCCAAACCATCATGGCCCTGTGTGAAAAAGTGATTGCCCCCTAAACCTAATAACTGGTTGGGCCACCCTTAGCAGCAACAACTGCAACCAAGCGTTTGCGATAACGTGCAATGAGGCTTTTACAGCGTCCTGGAGGAATTTTGGCCCACTCATCTTTGCAGAATTGTCCTAATTCAGTTACATTAGAGGGTTTTCGAGCATGAACGGCCTTTTTAAAGTCATACCACAACATCTCAATAGGATTCAGGTCAGGACTTTGGCTAGGCCACTCCAAAGTCTTCATTTTGTTTTTCTTCAGCCATTCGGTGGTGGACTTGCTGGTGTGTTTAGGATCATTGTCCTGCTGCAGAACCCAAGTTCGTTTCAGCTTGAGTACACGAACAGATGGTCGGACATTCTCCTTCAGGATCTCTTGGTGGACAGCAGAATTCATAGTTCCTTTTATCACGGCAAGTCTTCCAGGTCCTGAAGCAGCAAAACAGCCCCAGACCATCACACTACCACCACCATATTTTACTGTTGGTATAATGTTCTTTTTCTGAAATGCAGTGTTCCTTCTACGCCAGATATACTTGGACACACACCTTCCAAAGAGTTCCACTTTTGTCTCATCGGTCCACAGAATGTTGTCCCAAAAGTCTTGGGGATCATCAAGATGTGTTGTGGAGAAATTGAGACGAGCTTTGATGTTCTTTTTGCTCAGCAGTGGTTTTCTCCTTGGAACTCTGCCATGCAGGCCATTTTTGCCCAGTCTTTTCCTGATGGTGGAGGCATGAACGCTGACCTTAACTGAGGCAAGTGAGGCCTGCAGTTCCTTGGACGTTGTTGTGGGGTCTTTTGTGACCTCTTGGATGAGTCGTCGCTGCGCTCTTGGGGTAATTTTGGGCGGCCGGCCACTCCTGGGAAGGTTCACCACTGTTCCATGTCTTCGCCATTTGTGGATAATGGCTCTCACTGTGGTTCGCTGGATTCCCAAAGCTTTGGAAATGGCTTTTATAACCCTTTCCAGACTGATAGGTCTCAATTACTTTCTTTCTCAATTGTTCCTGAATTTCTTTGGGTCCCGGCATGATGTGTAGCTTTTAAGGATCTTCTGGTGGACCTTACTGTGTCAAGCAGCTCCTATTTAAGTGATGCCTTGATTGTGAACAGGTGTGGCAATAATCAGGCCTGGGTGTGGCTAGAGAAATTGAACTCAGGTGTGGACAACCACAGTTATAGTATGTTTTAACAAGGGGGGCAATCACTTTTTCACACAGGGCCATGATGGTTTGGATTTTTTTTCACCTTTAATAATAAACACCTTCATTTACAAATTGCATTTTGTGTTTACTTGTGTTGTCCCTGACTATTGTTTAAATTGGTTTGATGTTCCGAAACACTTAAGTGTGACAAACATGCAAAGGAACAGGAAATGAGGAAGGGGGCAAACACTTTTTCACACCACTGTACATAAATAATATCTATAAATAAATATAATAAAGTGCAAAATGTGAACCACAGATAGGAATGGATGAATAAACGTGAATATATATATCCAATGGAAGGGGATTAAAGGTGATAACTCATAAAGTTCATGTGGAAGTAAAAAATATATATAAATGCCCAGGTGAAAAACAGGCTCTGGAAGTGTCTTTAAATAAAACAAGTAATATTCTTCTCTCTCCAAGGTGGGGGATGTTGGGTAGTGAGGACCTGATCCTGAATAGTGCTCTCTAGCCTCTCACCTCTAAAATGATATAAAGGGGCATCCATATTTATACAATCATTTTATTTTGTTATGGTTAGTGTGTGTTTATTTATGAATGTGTTACTGGTTAGTGACCACTAGTATTTATATAGTTTATGTTCCACTGGACACACGCCTGTATTTTACTTCACCTTCACACTTCCTATATTACCTTAGTGCACATTAGCGCAAAATCATCACCTATTACTTAAAGTGGTTGTAAACCCTTACAAACCACTTTGACCTACAGGTAAGCCTAGATTAAGGCTTACCTGTAGGTCCAAGAGATATCTCCTAAACCTACACGGTTTAGGAGATATTTGCCAAAAGACAGGCACGCTCGCAGGCGCACTGAGCGCGCCGCTGTCAACGGCGATATGCCGCGAGGGGCGGCTCCCGTGCGCACGGGAGAGACGCCATTGCGGCGCTGTCGAATGACATTGTCGGAGCCGCGAGATGAATCTATCCGAAACAAAATAAATTTTTTCCAGTTCTGCAAATGTCTACTCAAAATTCCTGACTCAAATCATTTTTCTACTGTCTGAAAAAGTGCCGCTTCCGAAGACGTGCGCAAAAAAATTTCCGGGGACGGCGCATCGGCAGCAGTTGCCGGGTGGAAGTTGGACGCACCGCTCTGCCACTGACTTCCTGCTGACTTTTCCTCCTTTTGCATGTTTCTGCTCACTCGCTCAATGCTCCCCTACAGACAGCTATACACAAGCAATAGAACAGCGCCATTTGTGAGCGGACTACCAGCCGCGTCGGAGACATCGGGAAGCCGGGACGCAACGGCAGAAATATATAACCTCCATCCTTGTGATGTTCAAAGTGTACCGGAGAAGAAAACCAACACGACGCACTTCCCACACAGCGAGCGCTTTCTACTGAACAGCGGCTCCAATACACAAAGCAACAGTTACTACAGATGACTTTCTCTAAATGTTCACATTACGGAGGAGAAGAACTGCGCAGTGCGCTGTACCGGGGGAGTTATGGAGCTACAACAGAAGATACATTCTGAGCAGTTAAAGATTAATTCCGGGCACAAATACTTTCATTGAAATATATATCTCAATAGCAACAAAAGATAATAGAATAATGGGCCCTTGAACTTATGTGAAAGCAGTAGTCTCCCTGCAGAGGTCTGGCATTCCCTCTGCTGAGTCACAGCTAGAGCTCCCCAATCAGCAGGGAACATGAGCTTTGTCGACTAGATAGCTATAAGTCTGACTCAGCTGGGGGGCCTGTCTGACCACTACAGAGAGACCACTGCTTCCACACAGAGGGCAAGGGCACTTCTCCGCAGCATGCAGCCAGGCAACAGACTTTTCTACTTAGGCTGTGGCTGCTTTCTTAAGAAAAACTGTAATGCTTTGCACACTTTTTGCTTTGATGAGTCTGGAATGTATTTAGCTCCCTGGTGCCCAGGGGCTGCATATGGTCCTTTGGCACCTTTTGTGTGCTCCTTGGGGCCCCCGTAGACACTAATCTTTTTTTCCCTATTGCCCATTATAGTAGTGATTTCTAGCTGTCTCATGTAATATGTCTCCAATCTATGACTGTCTCTGGAAGCATGTTATGGGTAGGGAGATTCGGAGGATTGGAACAGCTTTGGAGAAGTTATGAGGCGAACATTGGAGGAGGTGACAAGGGAGTTAGAGAGCAGGAGGTCTTGGGACAGATTTTGGTAGGGAATTACAGAAGATGGGAGAGGCTCTGGAGCAGTCCTGGACGAGAGCATGGAAGGAGGTGATAAGGGAGCAGGAGGTCATATTGGGTTACAGACTTCTCAGAATTGATTTTGATAAAGGTTCTGTGCCCTATATGCCTTCATCCTGTAATTTGTAGTGTTATATAGTTCCAAAGAATAGAAGTGGCTCTGGAGAAGTCCTACAAACAAGCATTGAAGGAGGCAAAAAGGGAGCTAGAGGGCAGGAGGTTGTGAGGCGGGTTCTGTTAGGGAGTTCCAGAGGATGGGAGAGGCTCTGTAGAAGTCTTGGCAGTGAGCATAGGAAGAGATAATGGAGAGCAGGAGGTCTTGAGACAGATTGGGTTAGGGATTTCCAGAGGATGAGAGAGGCTCTATAGCAGTCCTGGACGTGAGCATGGGAGGAAGTGATTGATCAGGTCTTGAGACAGATTGTGTTACAAAGTTCTCAAAACTGATTTTGATAAAGATCTGTGCCCTTTATGCCCTCCCCCTGTAACTTGTAGCATTTCCTCGTTTCGAAGAATACAAGTGGCTCTGGAGTAGTCCTACAAGTGGGCATGGAAGGAGGTAAAAAGAAAACTAGAGAGCAGGAGGTCTTGAGGCAGATTGGGTTAGGGAGTTCCAGAAGTGCCAGAGGATGGGAGAGGCTCTGTAGAAGTCCTGAAGGTGAGCATGGGAGGAGGTGATAAGGGAGCTAAAGAAGCAGAAAATTGATTTTGATATAGGTTCTGTGCCCTATATGCCCCCATCCTGTAATTTGTTGTATTACGGAGTTCCAGAGGATGAGAGTGGCTGTGGAGAAGTCACACAAAAAAAAGGAGGTAAAACGAGAGCTAGAGAGCAGGAGGTCTTTAAACAGATTGGGTTAGGGAGTTCCAGAGGATGGGAGAAGCTCTGGAAAAGTTTTGGAAGCAAGCATTTGCAGAGATGTTAAGGGAAGTAGAGAGCAGGAGGAATTGGAAAGAGAGAGGACAGTTTGGATAATATTTTGAGATGTGGTTGACGATGTAACTTAGAGCAGAGATATGGAAGGCTTTGTATGCTGTAGCTAGTATTTTGAATCGTATGTGTTGGGTGAGCGGGAGCCAGTGGAGAGACTGGTAGAGGAGGGGTAGCAGACACTGAGCAGCTGGTAAAAGTGACACAGTTTCTTTTAAAAGTACGGTGTAAAAATAAAAAGTGAAATAAAAAATATATATTTTTTTTTTTAATGCGCCACATCCCGGCAAGCTCGCGCGCAGAAGCAAACGCATACGTGAGCATACATATGAAAACGGTGTTCAAACCACACATGTGAGGTATCACCGCGATCGGTACAGTGAGAGAAACTTGTCCAATAGGACCATGTTGTCGGAAAATCCGCCCGTGTGTGGGCTCCATCAGACTTTTTCCGTCGGAATTTCCTGCTTTTTCCTGCTCTCAAATTTTCCGACAACAAAATCCTATCGGACTTTTTCCGATCGTGTGTAGAAAATTCCGACGGACAAAGTGCCACGCATGCTCAGATCAAATTATGAGACAAAAGCTACTGGCTAATAGCCTCTACGTAGTTCCGTCGTACGCAACGAACGTCGCCACGTTCAGAATGATTGGATTTTCCGACAACTTTGTCCGACCGTGTGTATGCAACACCAGTGTCGGACAAAATCCGTCTGAAAAAATCCGACGGATTTTGTGGTCGGAATTTCCGGCCGTGTGTACGGGGGCTAAGAGAGGTCCAAGAGTAATGCCGCGAATTCTCGTCGGAAAAAGCTCTGATGGTTTTCCCGTCGGAATTTCGCTCAAACTGTCTTGCCTACACACGGTCACACCAAATTCCGACGGTCTGTAACACCGCGGCATACAACACGTTCGACGGCACTATAAAAGGGAAGTTTAATGCTTCCGAGCATGCGTCGAATGGTTTCCGAGCATGCGTCGGAATTTTGCGTGTCGGAATTGCATACACACGATCGGAAAATCTGATAGAAAGGTTTTCCTTCTGAAAAATTAAGAACAGGTTCTCAATCCAAAGTCCGTCGGAAATTCCGACAGAAAAGGGCATACACACGGTCGGAAAATCCGATGAAAAGCTCTCATCGGACTGTTTCCTTCGGAAACTTCGGCCGTGTGTACGCCGCATTAGAGTAAGAGTGGTGACCATTGGTTTTAGCATCCACTTTAATGATAGAAAGTATCAGTAAATTCACTTTGCAAAGAATACCCAATCACTTCCAATGAAAATTAAAAAGCAGCATATTTGCTTGCACATGATTGGATGGTGGAAGTCAGCTGAGCCATCTCTGGAGCGACTGCTCTTGCAGAGTGCACAGTCTATTTGCCTTTAGTAAATCAAGCCCAAAGGCTCTCCAGCTTGTCCGCTGATCTCGCTTTACAAATCAGCTCATTCCTGCTGTGCCGTATTCTCTGTGGTCACATAAGCGCATTAAAAAAAAAAAAAAAGTTTTTTTTCTTCTGGTCAGTAACAGGTTAAAGCTGCTCAGTAATTTCATTCCCAGCGGCCGGTGTAATGAGGCACGAGGCATCACCCCCCCCCCCCCCGTACTCGGCGATCGGCCACACAGGAGGACAGCAAGAATATAGCTGCTATTTGTCCGCCCTCCAATAGCAGAAGAGATTCACCACAAGCTGAGAGAATTGTCATCGTGACATATTGACCCCGTCCGGAAATGGCGCGGCGAGGCGTTCCTCTCGTCCCCCCCCCCCTCCTCGGCCCGGATGATGGAAGATGATGACTTTTTGTGCCCAGGGATGAGCCAAAAAACCGCGGCGTTCTGTTCCCTGCCCATTTGGATGCGCTCCTCGAAGAGACGATTTAGAGGGGGCCGGCGGCTTCCTGGCTCAGAGACGCCATTTGTACAACTTGCTACTGCGCCATTTATTCGGCATTCCCCGGAATGAGGATAATAATACCTGATGGCTAAAACCTGCCTGGCTGTAAAACCGTTTTCCTCCAGTGTTTAAAGTGGACCTGTCATCAGATATATATTTAAAAGACATTCCTGTGCCAATGGCCCCTGCTACTATCAATCTGTCCAATGAGGAGAGACACAGCTACCTGGAGCCGCTGCACTTTGGATCAGGCTCAGGGACGAAAAAGGGTTGCAAGTTAAAAACATTTTTTTTGCTAGAAAATAACACCCCAGAGAATAAAATGGCGGTCGTTTCAATACTTTCTGTCCCACCGTATTTGCGCAGCGGTCTTACAAGCGCACTTTTTTTGAAAAAAATACACTTTTTTGAATTAAAAAAATAAGACAACAGTAAAGTTAGCCCAATTTTTTTTTAATATTGTGAAAGATAATGTTACGCCGAGTCAATTGATACCCAACATGTCACGCTTCAAAATTGCGCCCACTCGTGGAATGGCGACAAACTTTTACCCTTAAAAATCTCCATAGGCGACGTTTTAAAAATTCTACAGGTTGCATGTTTTGAGTTACAGAGGAGGTCTTGGGGTAGAATTATTGCTCTCGATCTACCAATCGCAGCGATACCTCACATGTGTGGTTTGAACACCGTTTTCATATGCAGGCGCTACTTACGTATGCGTTCGCTTCTGCGCGCGAGCTCGGCGGGACAGGGCGCGTTTAAAAATCTTTTTTTTTTTTTTTTCTTATTTATTCTACCTTTTATTTTTTATTTTTACACTGTTCTTTAAAAAAAATCGTGTCACTTTTATTCCTATTACAATGAATGAAAACATCCCTTGTAATAGAAAAAAAGCATGACAGGTCCTCTTAAATATGAGATCTGGGGGTCAAAAAGACTTCAGATCTCATATTTACACTTAAATGCAATAAAAAAAAAAATGGCCCTTTAATAGCTATGGGGGCGGAAGTGATGTTTTGACGTCACTTCCGCCCTGCAATAGTATGGAGATGGGTGGGGGGCCATCTTCCCCTCACTTAGCTCCATACCCAGCAAGGGAAAAGATCCGATCACCTCCGCCGCTGCCGATGGCTCCGGTAAGGGGCGGAGGGCACCAGAGCAGGGGGGGGCCCTCTGCCGCCGCCGATAAAAGTGATCTTGCAGCGAATCTGCCACAGAGACCACTATTATCGGAAAGCGGACCGCCGGCCAAAGAAGAAGATGGTGCTCAATTTTCTTGGGGGGTGGGCCACGGCCCCCACCCAGCCAGCCACCCCCCCTCCAGCCAGCCAACCACCCCCCACCCCCGGTGTTCGATCAATCGCCGATTTGCTCACCCATTGCCCACCAGGCCCACGCTTACCCCATTTAGGTCGCAGCTTCTGCATCTCCTCACGAGTCTCAGCGGTCGCTTCTCCTCCCGGCCAATCAGGACTTAGGACTCACGTCCAATTGGGTCTTAGAACTCCCTGCCAACCGCTTCCTGATTGGCTGGGTGGAGAAACAGGAAGACATTGGCGAAAATTAATTTGCTAATGGCACACAACTGGGTGGGCACGGGGCACAGTACTCTGTGCCCCGAGCCCACCCTTATTGAAGCCAATAAGAACCTCAGGCTTTAATCATGTGCTTCAAAAAAAAAAAAAACATTGAAATCCATGCATCCAGTGCCCTGCATGTAGATTAGGGGCTGGGTGCATAGTTAAGGGGGACGGTGCCCCTGCGCCCCATGTGAGTGGCTGCCATTGTTCTTGTGTCAATTTCCTGGGTTTCCTGAAGGCTCTGTTTATATAATCCCAGCCACAGTGGTGCCCCTGGGTAGGCAACATAATTAGTGCCTTCAGGGAAATCTCTGACCTAATCTGTAGGATCTCATGAGATCTTGCAAGATCTCGCAGTATAGTTTTATTGCACATGCGCAAGATGGAGCACATGACATCATGCGACTCATCATGCGCATGCGCTGTACAACTTTACACTCATCTGTTTGAAAAAAAAGCCTCCCCCTGGAATCTCGGGATGTCAATTTTAGGGAACCCCAAGTTCCTTCCCCTCGTTGGGATTTTGGCACCCTAATGAAGAACCCACTACCAGGTAGGGCAGGTTATTGTAGGGTGGGATCTTCCTCCACAGTGCCTCCATGTCCTATTCTTCCTTATTGCATTTAGTAATGTCAGAAGCTCCATAGTAAAATACAATCCCAATTTTCGCAGTGATGAGAGCAGAGTTGTGATTCACATTCAGGCAGAGAGAGTTCCTGGAGTCGGAGTCTCACGTGGTCAGAATCTGGCTCTGGGCAATGGCAGCTTCATCTTTTGTGCCAGCTCTGCCAGCCTCCGTCCTTCCAAGATGGCAGAACACGCAGTACATTCATCAGTCCCCCTGGCAGGACGAGCCCCTGGAGCCGGTGAAAGTGAAATGTTCATTAAAGGCAGATAAAGGAGCTTTTCTGCAGAGGGACTAAAAGAGGATCTTCTGCTACTCACACACTTCATTAGATGCTTCTCATTTCCTACCCTGCAAGGTAATCTGCAGGCAAAGAGGATGGCAAGCTGGTGAAAGAGGTAGGAGAGAGAGAGAGAGAGAAGGGGGAGAGAGATATAGAGAGAGATATAGAGAGAGAGAGACAGACAGACAGACAGACAGAGACAGGGGGGAAGAGAGGGAGAGAGAGACAGACAGACAGACAGACAGACAGAGACAGAGGGGACGAGAGGGAGAGAGAGAGAGAGAGAGAGAGAGAGAGAGAGAGAGAGAGAGAGAGAGAGAGAGAGAAAGAAAGAGACAGGGGAAGAGAGGGACAGAGAGAGACAGAGAGAGGGGGAAAGAGGGGGGAGAGGGAGAAGGAAAGAGAGAGACAGGGGGAGATAGAGGGAGAGAGAGGGAGGGAGAGAGACTGAGAGGGAGAGAGAGAGAGACAGAGGGAGAAAGACAGAGGGAGAGACAGGGGAGAGAGGGCGAGAGAGGGAGGGAGAGAGAGAAAGAGACAGAGGAAGAGAGGGAGAATGAGCGAGAGAGAGAGAGAATAGACCAAGAGTGAGAGATAAAGAAAAAGAAACAGGCAGAGTGACAGAGAGGAGAGGAATAGACAGGTAGAGTGAGAGAGAAAGATGGAGGTAAAGACAAAGAAATAGAGAGGAAGGTACGGTTGCCACCTTTTCTTCAAGTCAAACCCAAACACTTTAGCGGCGCACAGCATTTTTTTTTTTTTTATAGTATAAACTACATATATTTTGCTATTAAACAATTCTAATCATATTAAGTTAATAACAAGAGTCCCCATTTACATCAGAGTCCACAGAGTTCCCCTTTTACATCTGAACTTGCAGAGTTCTCTTTCATTGTAAGGGGGGATTCTGCAGACTCTGATGTAAGGGAGAACTCTGGGGACTCCATAAGGGATGCTCTGGGAACCCTGATTTAAGGGGGAACACTGAGAACTCTGATGTACAGAGAGGACTCTGATGTAAGGGGGAATACTGTGGCCTCTGGTGTAAAGGGGAACTCTGATGTAAGGGGTGCTCTGAGAACCCTGAATTACCTTAGTGTACTCAGAGGCAGGAGAGAGAAGGAGGGAGACTTCAGTCACAGACAGGGATGGATGGTGAGCTCACTCACCACTTGGAAGTCAGCACCTCTCATCCAGATTCATCTGGAAGTCATAGTCCAGTTTGAATAATGTGTCCGGGTTTCAGGCAGTCTGAAACCTGGACACATGATCCCAAACCCGAACTGTCCGGGTGAATCCCGGACAGGTGGCAACCCTAGAGGAAGGGAGGAGAGGATAGCAGAGGAAAAGACAGGTAGAATGACAGATAGAGATGGAGGGAAAGACGCTGAAAAAAAGATAGGAGAGGGGGAGAGACAAGTGGAGAGGAGAGTAGGGGGAGAGAGAGAAGGAGGAAGAGAGAGAGGGACAACGAGAGAGAATAAACCAAGAGTGGGGGAGAAAGATGGATGGAAAAACAAAGAAATAGAGAGGGAGGGAGGGGGGAGAGGAGAGGAGAAGAAAGGAGAGGAGAGGAAAGGAAAAGAGAGGAGATGAGAGGGAGGGAGAGAAGGAGGGAGAGAGAAAGAGACAATGAGAGAGAATAGATCAAGAGTGAGGGAGAAAGATCGAGGGAAAGACTAGAAATAGAGAGGAAGGGAGGGAGAGAGAGGAGAGGAAAGGAAATGAGAGGAGAGGAAAGGAAAAGAGAAGAGAGGAGAGGGAAAAGACAGGTAGAGTGACAGAGGGAGATGGAGGGAAAGACAAAGAAAAAGAGAGAGAGGGGGGGGGGGCAAGCAGAGATAAGAGGAGAGGAAGAGACAGGTAGAGTGATAGAGAGAGACGGAGGGAAAGACAAAGAAAAAGAGAGCAAAGGAAGGGAGGGAGAGGGAGTAGAGAGGGGGGAAGAGAGGAGATGAGAGGAGGGGAAGGAAGGAGAGGAGAGGAGAAGAGAGGAGAGGAAAGGAAAGGAAAAGAAAGGAAAGGAGAGTAAGAGAAAGGTAGAGTGACAGAAAGATGGGGGGAAAGACAAAGAAAAGGAGCGAAAGTGAAGGGAGGGAGAGAGAGAGGAGAGTGGGCAAGAGAGGAGAGGAGAGGAAAGAATAGGAGGAGACAGGTAGAGTGACAGAGAGAGATGATGGTAAAAACAAAGAAAAAGAGAGAATAGGAAGCAAGAGAGAGAGAGAGGAGAGGAAAGGAAGAGAGAGATAGAGAAAAAGACAAAGAAAAAAAGAGAAAGGGAAGGGGGGGGGAGAGGGAGGAAGAGACAAGTAGAGAGGAGAGGAAAGGAAGAGAGGGAGTGACAGAGAGGGAAAGACAAAGAAAAAGAGAAAAAGATAGGAGAGGACAGACTGACAAGGTTATTCTGAGAAATTATTGCCTTTTTATTCCAAAGTCACCCCCTATTCTACTATATATTATCATTTGACCTGAGGACATTATTGAACTCACCCTCTATACCAGGGGTGCCCAACCTTTTGAAGATCGAGGGCCACTTAAGCGAATTGGTAACTGGTCGCGGGCCACAATGAGCGGAGCGGGAGGATGACAGATCCGTGTCCACGGACACAGCCCACTCTACTCTATGGGCACTCTGATCAAATCCGATTTGCCCAGACGGAAGGGGCAGATCCCTTTCTATTTTTTTTAGGTAGGCGTGTGTAAACAGACACAAGTCCGTTTTACATCTGCTGCTCCATAGAGGTGAATAGTAAGTCCGATTGGGTCGGACCAGTCATGTGAAAGGGGCCTAAGGCTGCTTTCACACTGATGCACTGCGATTTGCCCAAACCGTGGGTGCAGCGCAGTGAACCTGTGGATTTTCTGCGGGTTAGCTGCACTTTGCCGTAAACGTCTATTTTATCCTGCAGGTGTTGCGCACTTTCTGAAGGTGCAACAAACCCACAGGTACCCACAGAAGTCTATGGCTCAATGCAGGTAACCCGCAGCTGCTCTGCACCTGCTGATCATTTTGAAAGCAGCCCAGTAACCACTGCAAAACAGATATATCCATATATACTGTAAACTTACCTTTAATAACCGTCTTCCATTCTGGTATCGCTGGCTGTTGCTTTCCCAGGCAGAATGCATTTGATATCACTCTTCCTGTGACAGGAGCGGGCGCTATACAGGAAGCATTGGCTTATGTGGCTCTGCTCCGCAGCCACTTGCTACCACTACCAGCGGCTTCATTCACAAAACTGCTGCTCTGGGATGGCGGGTCGGCAACCCGTGATCTGGGATTGCCAACCTGCCATCTTAGAGCAGGAGGTTGAGGGCCACATCAGAGAGCTCCGCGGGCCACATGTGGCCCCCAGGCCACTGGTTGGGCACCCCTGCTCTATACCCTTCATATTATTCCTTACCCTGATAATGTTGAAGTAGGGGGGGGGGGGGCAGGGAAAGAGAGAGAGTATCGCGTTCCCTGATAATGTTCCTGGACTTACCCCTATATTCATATCATCTCTTGCCCCGGGCCCTCAAAATATCCAACCTGTAAAAAATCCTCAATTGCTTAGGCAATGTATATGGTCCTGCCAAACAAACCTATTTGAATTTGAGAAAAGGAAGTAAGGATAGAAAATGCGAGCGAGTAGGAAAGACAGATAGGGGTGGAGATATATAAAACATCTTAGTATTCTTTGAGACAAAGTCCCAAAACAGCAGCAGCACATACAGTATGTAGCAAGAATGAAAGCTTCACGCAACTTTTTATGACGTTTAGGAACTTTTTATAAACATTTCATTCTTTTTTTATTATCAGGAGTGGGTGGTGAAGGCATAGAGACATGGAGGGTGACTCATCTCTTTCAGAACCAAGATCTGTGAGATCTCAGCAAGGTAACAATGCTTATTATGAGTTTTTGGGATTAGGCTAAGGGTTAGGTTAAGGTTGGACTTAGGCAGCCCATATATTAGTAATTCTTTTCATTCAACCACCAGGTTGAATAAAAAATAATCACCCAATTCCCCCATCCACACTATCAAGGTGGATGGGGGAATAACCACTTTCAGAATACAACGATCAGCGCTGCCTGCTATTGCCCACAGTGCTGATCAATCTGCATTTATCCTACAAGCTACTTGTACGGAAGTCAATTGGTAGGTTGACTTTTGTACAGCCACTAGTCCCATACATGGATCGAAATTTGGCTGGTTTCTGGTGGAGGGCTTTAGGGTCAGGGGTTACTGTAAGTGCCCTGTGAGATTCTAGTGGAGGCAGAATGCTGCCAAGACATACCTTGAAATTAAGCTAATGCATAAACAAGAAAAATTTGACATTGTTAACCTCTTGGAGCTGGCTCCTCCAGGCCTTTCAAGGGGTTTGGGGTTTCTGATTATGTTTGGCTGTCATGACGGTCACATGATCGGAAAGCTACTAGTGATCAGGGGCTTTCCGTTAGCCGATCGGCACAGCTCTATTTGCACTAATGCATGCAAATATGCCACCGCTCAGCGACAAGGGAGCAATGAGAGTGAGAGATACTGCAAGAGAAGGAGTGTCAGCATCATAGTGATTCTGTAGTTGGCAAATTGTCACCAAATACAGAATCCGTACTGTGACCCAGGTCTTGCAACACGAAACAATAATGATCTATGTGATATTTAGTGTATCTGTGTAGGGACCCCTAGTCTAAATTTAGTGTTGGCACCTAGACTGTAGCCAGCCCAAGATTTGTTATCTGGGTTTGTTGGGTTTCTCCTAAGCCCAAGGACATTATTTGCTTCCAACTGCTTCCAGGGAGTGTTCTCTAGTAAATGGAGCAAGGAGAGGCAAAGTTTTGGGTTATGAATATTTATTCTGCCTCATCCAATTTCTGAGAAATGTATGCCATTTATGTGGGAAGAAGAAATAAATAAATTTTTGGAGAGACTTTCTAGAAGGGCCTTGGCCTCCCAGAATTTGCCTGGTGAAGATATGTAATTGTAGAGTCCAAAGACCCTTTCCTTTCCAGGCTTTTCCTGGTGAGGATGTAGGGGTGGAAGGTCCTTGCACCCCAGACTGCTGTCTGGGGAGGTTAAAGGTCCAGAGTGGTTTGTTAATTGCTTTACAGGTAAAACATTTTGGAAGGAAACAGAAGATGAAGAAGAGTTCTGTTCAAATAGTTGCTAATTTGGGCTTAAATGTCCACAACTGGATCATAAGGGAGATCTGAGAAGTCCTATCCTGGTCTGTGATTGAGGCCGAAGATACTTAAAGGTGGCTGCCAATCCAGGCCTACGTAGTTTGTATTAGCTGGTAGTGGACACATAAAGATACTAGAAGATACTAATGAGCAGAGGGAATTGCCCATCTGGGCTTAAAGGTCCACAACTGGCCCATGAGGGAGAGCTGAGAAGTCTTAACCTGGTCTGTGGCAGAGGCTGGAAATACTTAAAGGTGGCTGTCAGTCTGGGCCTACATATTTCGTATTAGCATTTGGTATAGGTTCATAAAGATACTAGAAGATACTAATGAGCAGAGGGAATTGCCCATCTGGGCTTAACAGTCCACAACTGGCCCATGAGGGAGATCTGAGAAGTCTTAACCTGGTCCACGGCAGAGACTGAAGGTATTTAAAGGTGGCCACCAATCTGGGCCTAAATAGTTGGAATTAGCTTGTGGTAGACACATAAGGATACCAGAAGACACTAATGAGCAGAAGGAATTTTTGCTGCTGTTTATATGTAATTGTTTGAGGCACAACTCCTCAAGGTGCAATAATAATTTTTGATGGGTGTCACTATGACTGTGATATTGCATCCATACCATTAAGTCAATACTGGTTGCCTATGTACCTTTTTATGTATGTTTTTATATGAATGATGAGCTAAATACTGCAGGGCTGCTGTTAAAAATCATAGGGCCCCACCTGGCAGGCTACTGCCTCCCCCGAAAATATCATATGATATTTTCGCAAAAAATACACAAAAACTCATCCTGAAATTACCCCCCTTTGTGCCTTCAGCAACTGGAGGTGGGAGGAAGAGGAGGGAAGCCAGCAGCTCTTCTTGGGGGGGGGCTGGCGAGGACAGCATGGGGGTGGGTGTGATCAGAGCGCGGGGCGGGAGGTGCAGATACTAGAACCAATTTCTTACAGAACAGTCAGAGGGAGGGAGAGGAGGAGAAGCCGTAAAAAATGCAGGGGAAGAAACAAGAGGATAGGTGTCAGAAATAAGGCAGTACAGCCAGAGCTCCTGTTGGGCAGGCACTCATGCCCCCCTTTTTAACTTATGGGGCCCAAGCCCAGCACAGGAGGGCAGGAGGGCTTTACTGTCCCATCAGCGGCCCTGATGGCCAGTGTAATTGGTGGCATGATGCACCGTTCAGCCTAGTGGAACAGATTATACCCTATGTCTTGAAGTGAGTGGCTCCTAATTAAGGGCATTATATACTTAGTTGATATATATTACATTAAGCACCTGCCCTTTCTGAGGAAGAAGAGACACATTGGAATACTAGTCTATATCCGTTTGCACCTCTAGCGTTGGGTCTCCTTTGTGTGTGGATGTTGCTGCATTATGTAAAACTAGGCATGTGCAATTAGTTTCGTTCCAAATAATTTTTTTAGCGAATTCGACAAATTTGTTAATTCGGAAATATCCGAATTAACGAAAACCCTTTTAAAAAACTTTTACGAAAATTTGAAAATTCGTAAATTTGAAAAAATTTGTAAACTTGAAAAAATTTGTAAATTTGAAAAAAATTTGTAAATTTGAAAAAATTTGTAAATTCGAAAAAAATTCTTAAATTCGAAAATTCTAAATTTTGTAAATTTGTCAATTTAAAAATCCGAAAACCCAAGAATTTGAAAATATGAAATAATAACTAACAATAACTTAACTATTACTAACTATTACATTATAGGTATTGGAATTTCCTTTCAAATTTGGCTGTTAGTGAACGTAACGAATACGAATTTATCTCAAGTTACAAATTATCCAAAATAACGAATGCCGCATCTAAACAAATGGAACGGAACTAATTAATAATAATAATAAAAAAAAAATGTATTATTATTATTGTTATTTATTATTATTAATTTGTTCCGTTCCATTTGTTTAGATGCGGCATTCGTTATTTGGGGTAATTCGTAACTTTGGATAAATTTGTATTCGTTACGTTCACTAACAGCCAAATTAGAAAGGAAATTCCGATACCTATAATTTAATAATTAGTTATAGTTAAGTTATTATTAGTTAGTTATTATTTCAGGTTTTTGGATTTTCAAATTTCCGATTTCTTTTAGAATTTACAAATTTACGAATTGAGATCTTAACAAATGTCCTGAAAAATGAAAAAAAAAAAGCAAAAACAAATGAAACGAAAATGAACAAATTTCGGCAGTTCACATGTCTATGTAAAACTATTATGCGGCGTACACACGGTCGGAATTTCCGATGGAAACAGTCCGATGGGAGCTTTTCATCGGATTTTCCGACCGTGTGTATGCCCAACGGTCTTTTTCTGTCGGAATTTCCGACGGACTTTGGATTGAGAATCTGTTCTCAATTTTTCCGACGGAAAACTTTTCTATCGGATTTTCCGATCGTGTGTATGCAATTCCGACACGCAAAATTCAGACGCATGCTCGGAAACAATTCGACGCATGCTCGGAAGCATTCAACTTCCCTTTTATAGTGCTGTCGAACGTGTTTTATGCCGCTATGTTATTGACCGTCGGAATTTGGTGTGATCGTGTGTAGGCAACACAACTTGAGCGGAATTACGTCAGAATTCCGTCGGGAAAACCATCAGAGTTTTTTCCGACGAGAATTCCGATCGTGTGTACGCGGCATTAGAATCGTTTTTACATTTTAGAGTAGGGTGCCTCAAAACAGTTCATAATTTTAAAGGGTGCCTTGAGACTGTCCATCATTTTGGAAGGTGCCTCAAGATTGAAAGGCTTTCCATAATTTCAAGGGTGCCTTGACTGAAAAAAATAAACACTGGCCTAGTCCATCATACAGCTCATATGCATGGTTGTTCCAGTGAGGGAAGATACACCTTGTGTTTATCCTTAGAGTGCACTGTTTTTTATGATGAGTTTATATTAAGTTGGCCAGTATAGTGAACTTTTATGGGGGGGGGGGGGCATTGTGAATACAAGATTTGTAAATTTTGACCTTATTGTTGTGTTTGTTTCTATAAAGTCCACTACTTTTGCTGTTTTTATGTATCCTGTACCACTAACCCTCCCTCCATAGACATTTTAGCCAATTAATTTTCTAACAAAGAAGACTGAATCTCTTGATGTCTGTCTGTCACCACCAGTGGGTCAGCAAGAGCAGCTACAGGGTAGGTCACTAGTAGGGAAGTCAGAAGAACCCGTTAAAATCCAGTAGCTCCTTTAGGAGGTCATTGTAATTCCAGATTTCCCCTAGATACCAGCCCTGTGACATGATCAGATCCAACAGGGGAGATGTGAATCATTAGCTGAGTTTGGAAACAAAGCAAGGAAAGCTGTGATAATCTGCTCTGACCAATAATCCTAAACATTGCCCTGACTTCAAAGGCAAACTTTGTTGTCACCTACAAGACCGTCTCACAGTAACCACATGACACAACAGATTACCAAGTGTCAGACGGGATCAGCTAATTGGAACAAAGCAAGGCCTGCTGACCCCTTGGAAGCCTGTGTGACACTTTCCCCCAACCGAAGCAATGGTCTGAAACCACATACCAGTCCCAGCATGCACTGCGGGACATGGGCCCCCCAATCACATGGACTCCGCAGACTTCTCTGTAGAGGCCCATTGTATTTCCTTCCTTCCTTCAATCGTCTACATTTTTATCTCTAGTTTTCCCACTGACCCTCTTTCTCTGTAAGCGTTCAAAATGAAGATTGTTTTTATTACTTGAAATATGTATTGTGGGATAGAATCAAATAAAATATGACAAATACATAGATTAAAATATATGTAAAATAAAATCTCCTATAAGCCAGCTGTCCTTTCCACAGGCGCTCACTGCAAAGATACCAGATGCCACAAAGGATGTCAGGAAAAGAAATCAAAGCAGATGTAAACACAATCACCAAAAATTCCATATAAGCTCTAACATATGTCCTTTCAAAAGTAATTTTCAATATTTGCACAGTTTTCATTAAAATAATTCCTGGTTCTCCAGCCATGAAGGTCCTTGTTCAGGGACTTCCAGTTATGGGGTGACAACGGTTTGTTCCTGTTTCCTAATTGTGCTCCTGTGTTGTCAACCTTGGCACATGGACTTTTGATGGAGACCACAGCTGGCCATTTCAACACACATTACGCAGACATGGTCCACTGTTGTCACCATCAGGAAACCCAACCTGAGAAATGCCATTCGACCATCGCTGGAAGGTTTGTAGAGTGAAAGTGGCTACAAAGAGGCTGCAGCGCAAATTGCATAGGCATGGTCAGTCAGTTAAAGTTCCGATCTACTTTAATCTACAACAAAGTGTTGTCTGTAAAACAGTTTGGCCATTCTAGCAAGATACAGACATCATCAACCAACTGTGTCAGCCAGCCCTTATCTAAGCATGAACTGTTAGCTTAAAGTGATACTAAAGTCTTGGTTTTCTTTGGTTAAAAATAACAAACATGTCATACTTGCTCTGTGTAATGGTTTTGAACGGAGCAACCCTCTTGTCAGGTCCCGCACCGGCGCTCCTGGCCCCTCCCTCCTGCTGAGTGCCCCCATAGCAAGCTCTCGAAGCCGAGCCGCTGCTCTGTGTGTCCATTCAGACAGGGAGCCACTGCTCAGCCCCACCCCTCTCTCTCCTCATCGGCTCACTGACTTTGATTGACAACATCGGGAGCCAAAGGCACCCACTGTGGGTCTCTGCCAATCAGGAGGGAGAGTCCTGGACAGTGTTTCCAACCACCCGTATTTTTAAAGGCAGCCCGTAAAAACAAGGCACTTTTCTCCCTGCCCGTAAATGCCCGTATTAGAACAAAAGTGCCAGTAAAAAAATAGCTGTGACCGGGTCGGCTTAGAACTGCGCATGCACAGTTCCGTAGCTGCCCTAGCCGATCTGATCCTGTATTCGGCAGGCACCAGTGGGCGGGGCCACTCTGGCCCAGAGGGCGAATTTGACAGAGCCTGTGCGGCGCGCTACTGGCGAGGCGAGTAATGTCATGGCCCATCCCGCCAGCCACGCCAGCCTTTAAAAACAATCACCAGGAGCTGAGTAGGCAGAATGGAGGAGCACCCATGGTGGTTTGTCCAGACAATCCAGATTCCACGGGGACAGAATTACAGCCCAGCCAAGCAGCTGAGCAGCTCCCCAGGCATCCACAGCATGAATGGACCAGCCCAGGGCAGGCACTTCCTGTTTTATAAAGGAAAAAAGGCTGCGCTGAAAACAAATAAATTAAAAAAATTGTGCAATAAATACATTCAATTATCCCATCCACTTCATGTTGTGTTGGGAAAAAAATTATCTCTATCTGAAATAATTAGAAATACTTATTCACCCTCTCTTATCCACCACTCTGTGATACATTGAAAATTGTTGGGTGTGACAAACCATAAAAATAATACAATAATTCAAACTCTGGTAGGATGTCATATAGAACAACAGAGATCCAAATCCCAAAGTGTATTTCACAGTGAATTGAGATCTATTAGGGTGTCATAGAGAACAGTAAAGGTCCAAAATTAGAGAAGATGACATTTGCACGGAGAAAACCAGTTCATGCAAGGAAACGTCCACCACAGGATTCAAACTATATTAGTGGTAATTCCCATCTGGGACATCCAACACGCACTGAAAGGATGGTGAGATAGCAGAAACCAGAGATCCTCCACCAAATGGTAAAATTAGCCGCTTACCAGCTGATCTGGTCCCTGTATTAGAGAGACCAGATGGGCGTATGGCATGTACCCCTGCCTAGGTCTTTATCCGGGCTTCTCAGGGACACAATCTTCAGGTTGTTCTAATGGAAACTGATCTTTTATACGGGATCCCTTAGTTTTCACTCAGTAGGGGTTAAATGCCATGCAAAAGAAAGGGACACCATAGCGCAATACAGTTTCACCTTTTAATTTAAAAATCTCTAAAAGATAACAAACTCACATTTTAAAAGAAATAACAGAGCGGTTGTTTTATATCTTATCGAGCCGGCCGGCTCTCTTACTTTGCTCACTGCCCGTCGCTTCCTGGAATGGACGGGAGAAGGAGGTGACGTCAGCACGCCGCTCACCCTACGTCGTTTCGTCAAAATGTGACGTCTTCCTGGGGCACGGGCGGCGTGCTGACTCACCGCCTGATATACTTGTTGCAGCCTACAACACTCCCCTTTCTGAGCTCCCTTCAGCCATCGTTAACTAGGGCACTCGCCCTCTTCATGTCACTGATTCGCTGCTCTGATAAATGGGTGGTTCTTAAAACCAACTAAATGTGTCAATTGGCTTAGTCTCTAGTAAACAACTAAAGTATTGTTAGGTACCGTGCCAGAATGACCTGACCCGTCCTATTTATACAAATCGTGTTGCAATAAGATGTTATTGCGTCACGTATTCATAGTGTCACTATCTTACTGCATTATCCTAGATATTATGTAGTATAAGTTAAAAACAAAGGGAAATTAGAAGCACAGTATGTCCATAACCGCAATTAACCCTTTACGCTCCTCAGCCTTTGGTTAGATTATAACAGATAATCTCATTGAATCTCCCGGCCAAGTGCTAATTAAGATTAATTTCAGGGTACCCTCAATGGATACGGGCGCACCCAGAAATCATTTCCCAATTATTCTATTGTTAATTTGGCAATATTTAAAAAGGCCATACCCACGTCCCTTGTTTATATAAACAATACAAAAAGGGCTGGTTAGGGTAGGCATTATATTTATACTTTTATTTTAAAAAATTGGTCAAGGGAAGAATCCACCAGTTCAACTCCATATATATCCAAAAAAGAAAAATAGGAAAAGGAAAAAAGGATTTCTACCAGAAATTAAACAATGGTGGTCACTGACAAAATATACTAAACATCAGTGTCCCTTATAAATCATTCTTATTATTATCTCCCTCAGTCAGATCTCTATAGGGGATTAATAATACACAGGAGGTTGGGTGGAAAATGAGTCTCATTCCCAGATCGCCTGTAAACGCAGTGTATGTCAGGTTATGTCTGATATATAACACCTATATCTAAATCTTAATGTGTATTTTCTACTGGCTTTGGAGAGCTCAGAGTCGGTTCACAAAATACCTATATTAGCTGTTATCTATAAAGGCATTCAAATCTACATCCACATTGAGGCCATAAGGGGTGTAGCAACGCACTCTATGGATCCAGGCCATTTCAGATCTAGATAAATCCCTCACTAGAGGGCTACCCCTCCAGTGTGCACTGAATTTATCTATGCCTAAAAATAATGTACCCGAGGGGTTGCGATCATGGTACATTGCATAATGTTTTGATACAGAGTGAAACTTGTATCCACTTTTAATGTTCGTGATGTGCTCCCCTAACCGTACATGCATGGCTCGCTTGGTTCTACCAATATACTGCAGCCCGCAAGGGCACTGGAGTAAATACACCACACCCTTCGAGCTGCAAGTAATAAATGTTTCAATTTTATGTTCTCTACCGGTGCTGGAAGATGTGAAGGTTAGTGTCTTTCTCTGTTTGCTCTTGTTTAATGTACAGAGTTGGCACCGACGGCATTGGTGGTAGCCCGATAATTGTTGAAAGAAGGACACCTTTTTGGGAGGTGGATCCACCACATTGGGTGCCACCTTGTCCCTAAGTGAGGGTGCTCCCCTAAATACCACCTCTGGGTTAGTAGGAAGAAAAGTGTGGATGATCTTGTCATTACCCAATATATGCCAGTGTTTATTTAGCATTTTTTTAATTAGGTAGTGCTGCGTGGAGAAGGAAGTTACAAAAGGGACTACTGGTCTGTCCCTGGTCTTGGTTTGTCCTTCCTTAAGTAACACCTTCCTATCCATTCCCGCTATTTCCTCAATCAGGATATCCATGGGGGCAATTTCATATCCCTTGTCCTCCAATCTCTTTTTAAGAACACCAGCCTGCACTCGATAGTCATCCACGTCTGAGCAGTTCCTCCTCATTCGGATGAACTGACTCTTTGGAATGGATTTCAACCACGGGGCGTGGTGACAACTCCCCATTGGTATGAATGAATTCCTGTCTGTGTTTTTAAAATATGACATCGTTTTAAACTGGCCATCTTTTTTGCTAATTGATAAATCAAGGAAGTTCACACTGTCTTGGCTAGCCTCCACAGTGAACCTTATGCCCCTATTGTTGGTGTTAATTTCTGTGAAGAAATCTTCAAGTTGTGAAGGGGTACCCTCCCACAGGAGGAGGACGTCATCAATGTATCGTGCCCACAAAGACAGAAATGGGCTACGATCCTTATAGATGACGTCCTCCTCCCACTTAGCCATAAACAGATTGGCAAGGCTAGGGGCATATTTCGCGCCCATAGCCACACCGCGTGTCTGTTGGTAATATTGATGTTCGAACCAGAAATAATTGTGGCTCGCTGCATATTCCAGCAGGTCCACAATATATTTCTGCTGATGATCAGGAAGGGAGGAAGATACATTGAGATAATACCTCACCGCATCAATGCCCATGGAGTGTGGGATGATGGTATATAATGAAGTGACATCTGCTGTCACTAACAATGTGTTAGCAGTGGGTCTCAAGTCGGATAACATATTTATCACCTGTCTCGTGTCCTTCAAAAATGATGGCATCTGCTGTACCAATGGTTGGAGAAAAAAGTCAATATACTTGCCCACCCGGGACGTGATGGAATCGATACCACTCACGATCGGGCGTCCCGGGGGGCAAGTAGAATTCTTGTGGATCTTAGGCAAATAGTACAGTACTGGTGTCCTAGGAGCCTTAGGGATAAGAAACACCTTCTCCTTCTCATTCAAAATGTGTAAGTCTGATCCTCTATCCACCAGAATTTTTAATGTTTTTTTATATTGAATGACAGGGTTACACGGAAGTATTTTATAGGTGTCTCTGTCGTCTACTAGTCTGTGCATCTCCTTCAGATAGTCTGTACGATCTAAGACCACAATACCCCCACCCTTATCCGCAGGGCGGATGACCAGGTTTTTATTATTACAGAGTGAGTCTAGTCCCTCTTCCAGTCCCTTCTCCATCTTGCAGATTGCAGGCTTAACAAGTTCTAAGTCCCGTAATAGGACGTCACGGAAAACCTTCAATGAAGGGGCTAAGGTTCCTGGGGGGTTGAATGTTGATGCGTTAGATAACCTAGTGTGTGTGTTTACCTGTTGTACTGATGGACCTTGTTGAGTAGGGACCATAGCAAAATGCCTTTTAATATTGATTTTACGAACAAATCTATGTATGTCGATATATGTTTGGAATTTATCCAATTTCCTAGGGGGCGCAAATTTGAGGCCTTTATTTAATATCATCGTTTCAGATTTGGTAAGAATCTGTGAACTGAGGTTAAATATTCCTTCTCCATTTACTTCCTTGATTTTTTGTAATTGTGCTCTCCTCCCCCCTCTGACTCCTCTTTGCCTTCTACAGGCCTTTTTATTCCCTGAGTGGCCCTGGGAAAACCCCAATTTGACTGTTCCTGGCCTCCCATACTGGGGCCGGCTTGGGGGGTTCTGGGTGGACCATAATTTCGTAAGTCTCTGGTCCTTCCACCCGTTTCCAGGTCATTAGGTGGAGCCTGTGGAGGGCCCTGCCTATCTCTCAGGGGGAAAAACCGGTTTTGGATATCGTCAACACCAGTATGATCTCCTATATCCCTGTAATCCCGAAATTGGCCACCATAGTGTGGGCCCTGATTGTCCCGGTGATATGAAGGAGGGTGTCCATACTCATTTAAGTAAGGTCTCTCAGGGCCTTGACTCTGGTAGGAATAATCCCTTTTATAGTTAGATGGTTGTGCTTGACCATATGGAATGTATTGGTCATATGTAGGACCATATTGATTAGATTGGCCCTGTATTTGACGATAAGGAATGAATTGATCATAATTATTGTTGCCTGTATGTCTATGTTGTGAGGGATGGTTCCAAGTGGAGCTATCTCTTGGCTCACCCACCCTGCTTTGATTTGGGTGTCCCCTAGGTGATTGATAAACTGTCTTTTTATAATTGTTATTACTCTTTTTTCCTATCTTATTTTGGAATTTCTTAGAATTCTTTGGAGGTTGAATACCAGTAGGCAGATGCTGGACTGCATACGGTGGGGCCATCGGGGGTTCATCCCCCTGTATTATAGCCTCCATCCTAGAGTCTGATTTACCACTCTCCTCAGCTAACAATTTTTTCTGCCACTCAAACACATTCGTGGCTTGATAGTCAGCAAAGTCTCTATTATATTTTTTCCTCTTTTTGATTTTTTGTTCCTTTTCTTCCTTATCAAGTGTTTTTAAGAGGTTATTAGACCTTTCCTTGTATTCTTCTTTATCTTTGTATATGAGGAGACTATCTTTAATAGTCTTAATCTCCCCATCGAGCCTTACTAGCTTGCTATTCTTTCTATCGACTAAGAACTGGAGGAAGCTGACTCCAGCCTCATTGAAGTAGCGGAACCATTCCTCCAGTTCAGTTTCCCCCTTTTGGGGGCAAACTTGCCAGCGTAGACTCCTAGGGACCATTTTAAGCCTAATATAGGTCTCTAGGAATGCTATATCCCACTGTGTATGGACCTCTGAGACCATGAGATTTTTAAGTCTTACAAACAGTCCCCCCAAATCCCCATCACTCTCCTTATACATTTCAAATACACCCTCAAGGTTGACCTTTTTGGATGCTCTGTATTCAAACACATCCATTTTAAATAATATAATATAAAGAAATGTAGAAATGTGAAAAAATTCTACCTATACCGTTAAGTGAAAGGTAGGTTTACACCGTGAAAGTGTGAGACTGCTGCTGTTATGTCGTATCTGTGTAATAGTCTATATGTCGTGGGGTAACAGCGCTGTCTCAAAAAAAGTTTTTTTCTTATACGTGACTAATTTTATAAAAATTAGTGATATAAATGAATAGGCTATAAATTGATAAAAAAAATTTTTCTGCTGCAACCTGATGTGAGATACACACATAAAACAGAATAAAGGAAAAAAGGCTGCGCTGAAAACAAATAAATTAAAAAAATTGTGCAATAAATACATTCAATTATCCCATCCACTTCATGTTGTGTTGGGAAAAAAATTATCTCTATCTGAAATAATTAGAAATACTTATTCACCCTCTCTTATCCACCACTCTGTGATACATTGAAAATTGTTGGGTGTGACAAACCATAAAAATAATACAATAATTCAAACTCTGGTAGGATGTCATATAGAACAACAGAGATCCAAATCCCAAAGTGTATTTCACAGTGAATTGAGATCTATTAGGGTGTCATAGAGAACAGTAAAGGTCCAAAATTAGAGAAGATGACATTTGCACGGAGAAAACCAGTTCATGCAAGGAAACGTCCACCACAGGATTCAAACTATATTAGTGGTAATTCCCATCTGGGACATCCAACACGCACTGAAAGGATGGTGAGATAGCAGAAACCAGAGATCCTCCACCAAATGGTAAAATTAGCCGCTTACCAGCTGATCTGGTCCCTGTATTAGAGAGACCAGATGGGCGTATGGCATGTACCCCTGCCTAGGTCTTTATCCGGGCTTCTCAGGGACACAATCTTCAGGTTGTTCTAATGGAAACTGATCTTTTATACGGGATCCCTTAGTTTTCACTCAGTAGGGGTTAAATGCCATGCAAAAGAAAGGGACACCATAGCGCAATACAGTTTCACCTTTTAATTTAAAAATCTCTAAAAGATAACAAACTCACATTTTAAAAGAAAAATTCCTGTTTTATCCTGAATGTACAGCTATTCAGCACAACATCACACCAGAACCTTTCCCAGCTACCCGGGTCATGTGAGGAGCCTGTGAGACGCAGTAGAACTGCCAGGACTACATACTTATGACGAGCATGACTCCCACTTATATCTTGTAAGTGCTTTTAATCTTGTGCAATAAACTATACTGTTTTAATACTACACTTAGAGAGGCGCCTCCCCCCCCCCCCTTGTTTGTTTTGCAGAGTTGCTGGACACACTCTGAGGATGGCCGCTTGTTTTTAAATCACCCCCTTACCGTGGTTCAACTTTGTTTTTACCTGAAGACTGACTAATCAAATGTACATTATTACAAACTAAGGGCATTGCCTTCTGGAGCGCCAGATACAGTGGTGTATTTAGGTTTTGTGCTGCCCTAGGCCTGATTAACTCGTGCACCCCCTAATTTAAATATGACCCTCCCCTTCCTGCCAAGGCCACACGCCTTGCTGCTTAAGACACTCCCTCAAATTTTTGAGTGGGGACACTAGTTCAAGGGCCTGGGGGGGGGGGGGCAATGGATTCCCTTAATTTGCATAGATTTCCTCTCATTTCCTATTTGGCTATGGGCCAGGAAGTGAAGGGAAATCTCTGCAATGGGATAGAGATGGTAAAAAATAAACTGACAGGGGCTATAACCCTCCCTTACTCTATCCAAAATGAAATACAAAGTTCTACTTTAAGCACAAATTTCTGAATTTTATGGAGAGGACTAAGAAGATATAACCATGCAAATGGTGTAGCAGAAAACATATAGCACAGTGAGAAAGGTTTGTGGTCCAGGATGAGATGACAGTCAAAATTAGACCCCCCACAGTTGCAGAATGCCAGCCGCTAGCTATCTGTAAGGGGGGATTCTTCCCAATGACCACAAGTGTAAGCAGGGCTGTCTTAATAGCATCATGGGCCCCTGGGCAAAGTAATGTTCTGGGGCCCCTACAATGGAGACAGTGCAGGTAAAAAGACATCAAGTAGGTAGGAGGCAGACAAGCGCAGCTTCCCCTTTTGGGTGGAGCTCCGCTTTAACTACATGAACAATCATTCTGTACAGCAAAGAAACAATGAGAAAATACTACATACATAAGCTGACCTGTGCATATAATATATCTGCTAGATTGATGCCTCCCCAGCACTCTGACCCCTCTACATCCCAGATATCCCCCCAGCACTCTGACCCCTCTACACCCTAGATATCCCCCCAGCACTGTGACCATTCTACACCCCAGATATCCCCCCAGCACTCTGACCCCTCTACACCACAGATATCCCCCCAGCACTCTGACCACTCTACACCCCAGATATCCCCCCAGCAATCTGACCACCTCTACACCCCAGATATCCCCCCAGCACTCTGACCCCTCTACATCCCAGATATCCCCCCAGCACTCTGACCCCTCTACACCCTAGATATCCCCCCAGCACTGTGACCCTTCTACACCCCAGATATCCCCCCAGCACTCTGACCCCTCTACACCACAGATATCCCCCCAGCACTCTGACCACTCTACACCCCAGATATCCCCCCAGCAATCTGACCACCTCTACACCCCAGATATCCCCCCAGCACTCTGACCCCTCTACACCCTAGATATCCCCAGCACGCTAACCCCTCTACACCCCAGATATCCCCCCAGCACTCTGACCCCTCTACACCCCAGATATCCCCCTAGCACTGTGACCCTTCTACACCCCAGATATCCCCCCAGAACTCTGACCCCTCTACACCCCAGTTATCCCCCAGCACTCTGACCCCTCTACACCCCAGATATTCCCACCAGCACTGTAACCATATACCATAAGATACCCCTTGTATTGTGACCCCACTACATCCCTGATGCCCCCTACACTGTGGCCTCTCTACATCCCTGATACCCCTAGCACTATAGCCACCCAAGATTCCCCAAGCATTGCTACCCCCTATGCACCCCAGATCCCCCCCTTAGCATTTTTTTCCCCCATTACACCCTTAATATCCCCCAGCACCATTATTCCATCCACGTAGTACCCCCTTTTCCAGTGGAGATACAGTGCATGTAAACTTTTCGCTCTGTGCCCACCTCCAGGACTGCACTCGCCTATACCAATCAACCAGGTAGAAGGAGGGGCAGAGGAGGGAGCATCCCTCCGGGCATTCCAAGCCTTTCGGTGCAAACAGTGCTGGACAGCTGGGCTCACCAAGACACCATCCACAATGCTACTTCCGCAGGTGGGCTCTCAGTGCTGCCGACTCAGAAGCTCCCACTCCAGCTCCTACCCCGCAGCCTTCGAGTCCCAAGCATTCAAGCTGCATGGGGTGGGGTCAGGGCACCACTGGTGCTCCGGTCCTGCCCCTCCCTGCTGGTTGTGAAATAATAGGTATCGTTCTGCACAGCATGGCGCACCGCTGCCAGCCTGCTTCCCCTGTGTATCCATCACTCTCATCATTTGTATAATAAAAAAATAAAAAATCCAGAGGTGATCAAATACCACTCAAAAAAAGCTCTATTTGAGTGAAAAAAAAAATGATATAAATTGAATTTGGGTACAGCGTTGCATGTTCGCACAATTGCGAGTAACAAAGTGCTGAATAGCAAAAAATGGCCTGGTCACGAAGGGGGTAAAACCTTGCAGAGCTGAAGCGGTTAATATCCCATTTCACAAACGCATATTGCACATCACCAAGCCGCACACTAACTCTGGCATCTATAATAATGAACACGCCGACACAAATCTGTACACCTCACTGCGTTATTGCTGTGTATGTTCTGTGAAGAAGTCGCAGGCGGCCTACGTGTCCTGGAAATCCACCTTCTCCCGTAATTGTTCCGCACATTCATAAAATAAAAATCCGTGAATATTGCGACATAATTCTCGGTAATTCTGAGCTTTTCTCTCTCTGAGAAAGTCTAGTGACCTCTGGGAAGGAATATTAGGCGGAAAGGATTTTCTCTGATAGTTTGATGAGAATTCCAAAGAACTTACTAATGAGTTTTTAAACTCTGCGGTGAGATAGGAGCCGTCACATGGAGGATTTATGAGCCGTGTAAGGATGGTGACCATAGACAGAGCCCATCCTGGGAGATAACACCCAGCTCTTACTCAACCTGTCAGGGAGGTCATTTTTTTCCCTTTTATTAAGATTCTGCCCACCGGGATGTGGGAGGTTGTCCAGACCAAACCCCAGAGATAAACTTCCCTCTACCGATGGGAAATTCCAGTGTTGGATCTCTCTGTATCTTGGGAGGACACTTCAAAGAGATCCAGTTATCAGCGGCTGAGCCAGCTCCAAAGCCTTCTAATTTATATTGTGCTTTAAAATCCAATTTTTGCCAAAACCTTTATTTTATTTTATTTTTTATTTTTTAAAAGCTTTGGACAGAGGGAGGGAGGGTTAGAACCCTTGAAATGTTTTATTTTTCCCAACTGGGGGCTTCCTGTACCCCCACTTCTTTACTTCTTTTAACAGTACACATAATACAATCGGGATCCTGAAAACAACTACAGTAAAACCTTGGTTTGAGAGCGTTTTGCAAGACAAGCAACCTTTTTAAATACATTTTGTCTGGATATACAAGTAGTGACATGTCACAACTGAGTATAAAAGAGAAGAGAGGCGCCTCTAAGGCCCCTTTCACACTGGGACGGGAGGCGCGGTGACGGAGCCACGGTGACGGTAAAGCAGCGCTATATTTAGCGCTGCTTTACCGTCGTTTTAGCCACGGTATTCGGCCGCGAGCGGCCGAAAAAGGGTTAAAATCCGCCGTAGCAGCGCTTTGCGGCAGTATTGCCGCGGTATTACCGCGGTGTCCCATTCAAATCAATGGGAAGGAGCGGTATAGGAGCGGTGAATACACCGCTCCTATACCGCTCCAAAGATGCTGCTAGCAGGACTTTTTTTTACCGTCCTGCTAGCGCACCGCTCCAGTGTGAAAGCCCGCCGGCTTTCACACTGGAGTGAATGGGGCCGGATTTTTCAGGCGGTGTACAGGCGCTATTTTATTTTTAGCGATGTACCTCCTGAAAACCGCCCCAGTGTGAAAGGGGTCTTAGTGTAGCAATATGGTTACATTTAATGAAGGTACAACCAGTGGCGGCCCGTCCATAGGGGGCGCCCGGCGCCGCCCCCCCCCCCCCTCCTTGCAGTTAAAAAAAAAAAAAAAAAAATAAAAAATAAAAAGTTCAAAAAAAAAAATAACATTTATTTAAACATGTCCCTTTAAGGGCGCCTTGCACAGTGCACTGCAGTATGCACCGCTCTATCACCAATAGATAGATTCATGCATTGCATGAATCTATCTATTGTCACCGCTGCCGCCCCCTATTCAGGTGTCCGGCCCCTGATCGGGCGCCGGGCATCTGAATTACAGTGGGGGGGGGGTGTTGCGGGAAGCGCCCCTATTAGAGCTGTAAGCTCTAATAGGGGACCCTATTAGAGCGGTGTGCTCTAATAGGCTTCCCTAAGTGTAAACAGCGGGCGCACGGCTGTGCGTTCGCTGATTACACAGTATTGTGTTAGGGAAGCGAATACATCGCTTCCCTAACACAGACCCGCCTCTCAGCCAATCAGGTTGCCAGGTCTGTTACCTGTCACCTGATTGGCTGAAGTCACAGGCGCGGTGATTTGACGCTAGGCGTCCAATCACCTAGCGTCCAATCACAGCAGAAGAAGACAGGAGGAGCGCGGGAGAAGACATCCGACGGAGACACCGCTCGTTGCCTGACGCCGTCACCAGCTGCACACCGGGACAAGGTAAGTGCAGAGGGCAGGCAGGGGGCACAGTGGCAGGACTTAAGGGGCACAATGGCAGCACTTAAGGGGCACAATGGCAGAACTTGGGGCACAATGGCAGAACTTAAGGGGCACAATGGCAGAACTTGGGGCACAATGGCAGAACTTGGGGCACAATGGCAGCACTTGGGGCACAATGGCAGCACTTGGGGCACAATGGCAGCACTTAAGGGGCACAATGGCAGAACTTAAGGGGCACAATGGCAGAACTTGGGGCACAGTGGCAGCACTTAAGGGGCACAGTGGCAGAACTTGGGGCACAGTGGCAGAACTTGGGGCACAATGGCAGAACTTGGGGCACAGTGGCAGAACTTGGGGCACAGTGGCAGCACTTGGGGCACAGTGGCAGCGTTTGATGGGCACAGTGGCAGCGTTTGATGGGCACAGTGGCAGTGTTTGATGGGCACAGTGGCAGCGTTTGATGGGCACAGTGGCAGCGTTTGATGGGCACAGTGGCAGCGTTTAATGGGCACAGTGGCAGCGTTTGATGGCACAGTGAGGCTGTTTGTTTGCGCCCCCCCAAAAATTTTGAGCACCAGCCGCCACTGGGTACAACATTTAGCAAGTCACATGGTTGATTAAAAACAGGCACATGCAATTATTCCGGCATCTGGGGTAAAGCTGTCCACATAGACGGCCCTCCGCACTACCATCGACTTCATCACTTCCATGCTGCGCTCCACGAGCGTTCCAAGCGTCGCTTTCAAATCGATCCACTGCAGGGTAGCCTTCCCAGTCAGGATTGCAGACAGCAGTGAGAGCAGGTGGTGCGAGGGATGGTCTACGTGGGCACCTTTACCCTGGATGCCTGTATACTTAGATGTGCCTCTTTTAATCATCAACCTTGTGAGTTGCTAAATGTTGTACCTTCATTAAATGGAACCATGTTTATACACTTATGCGGCATACACACGGTCGGAATTTCAGATGGAAACAGTCCGATGGGAGCTTTTCATCGAATTTTCCGACCGTGTGTATGTCCAACGGTCTTTTTCTGTCGGAATTTCCGACGGACTTTGAATTGAGAACCTGTTCTCAATTTTTCCGACGGAAAACCTTTCTATATCGGATTTTCCGATCGTGTGTATGCAATTCAGACACGCAAAATTCCGGCGCATGCTCGGAAACAATTAGACGCATGCTCGGAAGCATTAAACTTCCCTTTTATAGTGCTGTCAAACGCGTTTTATGCCGCTGTGTTATTGACCGTCGGAATTTGGTATGATCATGTGTAGGCAACACAGCTTGAGCGGAATTCCGTCGGAATTCTGTCGGAAAAACCGTCAGAGTTCACAGAATTCCGATCGTGTGTACGCGGCATTAGAGGCGCCTCTCTTCTCTGTTATACTCTGTAGCTCCTGCTGGATTTTGCTTCTAATCCCCTTGTGGAGGCTTCCATTTGTGGATGGACATTTTATGGTTACACAACCTGGTCACATTGCTATAATCTTTTTATATGGACTAAAAACGGAAGACGTATGAATAAATGGTTGTGGAACGAATCATCTGAGTTTTCATTATTTTTTATGGGGGAAATTCGTTTTGATATAATGCCGCGTACACACAATCGGAAACTCCGACAGCAAAACTCCGATGAGAGCTTTTGGTCGGAAAATGCGACCGTGTGTATGCTCCATCGGACTTTTGCTGGCGGAATTCCAGCCAGCAAAAGATTGAGTTCAAAATTAAGTTCAATGCTTCCGAGCATGCGTCAAATTGTTTCCGAGCATGCGTAGGAATTTTGCGCGTTGGAATTGGTACAGACGATCGGAATTTCCGAGCAAAACTTTTTCCGACCGAAAAATTTAGAACCTGCTGCTGCTGCTATCTATCTATCTATCTTATCTTTCCAAGATCTATCTATCTATCTTTCCCAGATCTATCTATCTATCTATCTATCTATCTATCTATCTATCTATCTATCGTATCTGTCTGTCTATCTATCTATCTATTTATCAGGTATGTATAAAATCAATCAATCAGTCGTATCATTTTATATTTTCTAAAGCCCAACTCCTTGCACAGCTATTTTTCTTGTTGCCCATCTATCTATCTATCTATCTATCTATCTATCTATCTATCTATCTATCTATCTATCTATCCATCTATCTTGGCAGAATTCTTAGTATATTGGTAAAGCCCTGTACATTGAAGCGGTGTACATAGCGGTCTGGTTGACATTCTGCTTTCAGTAGTAATAATAATGAAGGTTTGTATCCAGCTCCATGTACAGTGAGAAGTCTGCGGAAGGCTCCCGGCCGTCCATCAAATCCGGGATTTTATCTCCTATATACTGCTGACATTATAGGCTTTTTAAAAGCTGAGAAGTGCCGCCACAATTCTGTTTTACTGTCAGCCTCTCCGGTAGTTAATACAGGAATAGAAGATTCTGTAAGCTCTGAAGAGGTTTCATGGGTCAAAAAATAAGAATATAAAAAAGCGCAAACAAAATAAAAAAGTATATTGCTGACCCCAAGTAGCAGCCAGCAGCTGTGTGCAGCAAGGTGTATTTAGGAGAAGCAATCGAGGTGTACTCATGCACGAAGGTTTCCTAAATTGGTTTTGGTAGTTAAGGTGGTAATCAATAAAACATGGAAATAAAAAAAAAAAGAATAAAATGAGTACAAAACGCAGTGGAGCGGGTATATTTATAGGAGCGGAGTGAAGGCTGGATAGCAAAGAGGCCTGGCGTGCCGGATTCTCACTATGAGGCCTGGGGGGGCTTCACCTCCATGCATGAGACTCTATTCACAAATCATTAAAGAGGAGCCCCATAAGATAATAATTCTATCTATACTAGTAAAAGCCAATGGAGACCTGCAAGATCTTCTACTGTTCCATTTACGTGAGACTTCCATTTTATGAGTTTTTTGATCTGCATGATTGAATTTGGCTAAAGAATTTTTTTTCTATACAGGATAAAGGTACTATGCTTTGGGTAGTTTCCCTTTATCAATTACCATTTGTTCCAGTCTTCGCCCCAACTGTAATGAATGAATGAATGATTTGTATAGCGCTGCAAATGCGAACTGAATCGCCTCAAGGCGCTTGGTCTGTTCTGTGTTGTCCTGCATATTAGAAGAGGTGGGTCTTGAGTTTTTTTCTGAAGGCCCGATGGTTTTCTTCCATGCGGATTTTGGTGGGTAGATCGTTCCATAGCCGAGGTCCCTGTATTGCGAATCTTCGTTCTCCCTTCGATTTGTAGCGGGCTTTGGGGATGAGAAGGCGGTTTTGGTTTGTCGATCGAAGGCTACGATTTGGTATTTATTTTTCTATTTTCTCACAAAGGTATTGAGGAGCATTTCCTTGTGTACATTTGTGGGTGAGGCCAGGGCCGGTGCTACCACTAGGCAAACTATGCAGCCGCCTAGGGCGCACTGCTGCCTAGAGCGCAGCAGGGGGACTCTGGGGATCCTGATGTAAGCTGGAGCTATGGGGACCCTAATGTAAGGGGGACTTTGAGTTTCTAATGTAAGGGAAGGCTTTGGAGATCTAAATGAAAGTGGGGTCTCTGTTGTAAGGGTGAACTCTGGGGACTCTGTTGTCGGGGGGGGGGAACTTTGAGGACCCCAATTTCAGCATAGGGGACTCCTGGGACCCTGATGTAAGGGGAGGACTTTGGGGACCCTAATGAAAGGGGTGAAAAGGGCCCAGGCCTAAGGCTGTGTAAGTGGCCCCAAAATTTCTGATGGCTGCTCTGTTCCCCACACACTGAGCCGTTCCTTATAACGCGGTAGGATTGGATGATGTTAGCTGGAGACAAAGCCGTCCATGTATTTGGAGCTGGTCTTGCCTAGGGCGTAAAATAGTCTAGCACTGGCCCTGGGTGAGGCAGAGGGTCTTGAATGTGATCCTGTCTTTTACCGTGAGCCAATGGAGGGTCCTTAGGGATGGGGAGATGGATTCCCAAGTTTTCTTTGCAGTGACTAGTCTTGCTGCTGTGTTTTGGACGACTTGTAGGCGCGCGATCTGGTAATCAGGTAGTCCTATGTAGTGATTCCCTTTCATCACTTCCTGTTCCAGAAATCCCTCCAGTGGGAACACCAAGTGCAATACAAAGAAGGATCTAAACCTTCCATGCTCTGCTCACACTAAACCAAAAACATTGCAGGGAGTTGGGATTTAAAAACGTATCAATTGATTGATTAACTGATAAATAGTTGGATAGATCGATAGATAGATAGATAAATAAATAAATAATAGATAAATAGATTGATAGATAATGGATAAATACACTCCAAAGACATGCTGGTAGGTTAATTGTCTCCTGTCTAAATTGGCCCTAGTATGTGTATGTATGAATGTATGTTAGGGACCTTAGTAAGCTCCTTGAGGGCAGGGAGCAGTGGCGGCTGGTGCTCAAAATTTTTTGGGGGGGGTGCAAATAAACTGAAAAATTCTGAAAAAAAAAAGCCCATCAAATGCAGCCACTGTACCAAACGCAGCCACTGTGCCCATAAAATGCAGCCACTGTGCCCATTAAAACGCAGCCACTGTGCCCATTAAAACGCAGCCACTGTGCCCATCAAAACGCAGCCACTGTGCCCATTAAAACGCAGCCACTGTGCCCATTAAAACACAGCCACTGTGCCCATTAAAAGGCAGCCACTTTGCCACTGTGACATCAAACACAGCCACTTTGCCATCAAACACAGCCACTTTGCCATCAAAACACAGCCACTTTGCCATCAAAACACAGCCACTTTGCCATCAAAACACAGCCACTTTGCCATCAAAACACAGCCACTTTGCCATCAAAACACAGCCACTTTGCCATCAAAACACAGCCACTTTGCCATATAAACGCAGCCCCTTGACCATATAAACGCAGCCACTTTGCCATATAAACGCAGCCACTTTGCCATATAAACACAGCCACTTTGCCATCAAAACACAGCCACTTTGCCATCAAAACACAGCCACTTTGCCATCAAAACACAGCCACTTTGCCATATAAACGCAGACACTTTGCCATATAAACGCAGACACTTTGCCATATAAACGCAGACACTTTGCCATATAAACGCAGCCACTTTGCCATATAAACGCAGCCACTTTGCCATCAAAACACAGCCACTTTGCCATCAAAACACAGCCACTTTGCCATCAAAACACAGCCACTTTGACATATAAACACAGCCACTTTGCCATCAAAACACAGCCACTTTGCCATCAAAACACAGCCACTTTGCCATCAAAACACAGACACTTTGCCATATAAACACAGACACTTTGCCATATAAACACAGCCACTTTGCCATCAAAACACAGCCACTTTGCCATCAAAACACAGCCACTTTGCCATCAAAACACAGCCACTTTGCCATATAAACACAGCCACTTTGCCATAAAACAGTACCTGCAAAGAAGCTGCCACTGTGCCCCCGCCCTGCACTTACCTTGTCTCGGGTCACGGCGGCATCGTGTCCTCCATTTCTTCTCCTGCCCACTCCTCCTCTCATCCTCTCATCCTCTGCTATGATTGGACACCTGATAGGCGCCCAATCACAGCGCCTGTCGTTTCAGCCAATCAGGGCACAGGTAACACAGACCTGTGCTCCTGATTGGCTAAGGGGCTGTACAATGTTAGCAAACCGAATTCCTTCGGTTTGCTAACATACTGCTGAGTGACAAGGAACGCACAGCGTTGCGCCCGCTTGTCACCTTTTTGGACGCCTACGGCGCTAATCAGGTGTTTCCAAAAAACCCCCCCACCGCTGTAATTCAGGCGCCCGGTGACCGAAAAGGGGCCGGACACCTGAATGGGGGGTGTCAGCAGCGACCATAGATAGATTCATGCAGTACATGAATCTATCTATGGTATATAGAGAGTGACAGGAGAGGGGGGGGGGGGGCGGCGCTCCTGCGCCCTTTATGGACGCACCGCCCCTGGCAGGGAGGGATGTGAATGTACAATGTATATGTAAAGCTCTGTGTAAATTGACGGCGCTATACAAGTACCTGAAATAAATAAAAATGAAATACAGTGGGGAAAATTGTTATTTGATCCCCTGCAGATTTTAAAGGTTTTCCCACTTGAAGGTCTATAATTTTTATCATAGGTGTATTTTAAATGAAAGAGACAGATTAGCAACCAAAAATCCTGAAAAAACACGATACAAATGTTATAAATTGAGTTGCAGTTCAGTGAGTAAAATAATTATTTGTTCCCCAAGCAAAACATGACTTAGTACTTGGTGGAGAAACCCTTGTTGGCAAGCACAGAGGTAAGACGTTTCTTGTAGTTGGTGATCAGGTTTGCACACATCTCAGGAGGGATTTTGGTCCACTCTTCTTAAGGTCTGGAGACTGGCTAGGCCACGACATGACCTTAATGTGATTTTTCTTGAGCCACTCCTTTGTTGCCTTGGTGGTATGTTTTGGGTGACTGTCATGCTGGAAGACCCATCCACGACCCATCTTCAGTGTTCTGCCTGAGGGAAGAAGGTTCTCATCCAAGATTTTACAATACATGGCCCTGTCTATTGGCCCCTCAATGTGGCAAAGTCGGCCTGCACCTTTAGCAGAGAAACAGCCCCGAAGCATCATGTTTCCACCTCCGTGCTTGACTGTAGGAATGGTGTTCTTAAGGTCATAGTCAGCATTTTTCTTCCTCCAAACACAGCGAGTCAACTTACAGTGGAGGGCCACCAAAAAAAAAAAAAATTGCATTAATAAAAAAATAAAAATAAAAAATAAAAAAATAAATCAAATGTTTAACTTACCTGAAACGCTGTTGCTAGGCAGTCTTCCTAATCTGCCTCTTCCTATTCCGCGGCGCTTCCTCCTCTTCAGGGACATGTGTGTGTCCCAGAACACAATGGGGCCATTCACAAAGCATTGACGGATCGGCCTCGGGGTGGCCGACATCGGGGGATCGTTGGACAGGTAAGTGTCCTTATTAAGAGTCAGCAGCTACAGTGTTTGTAGCTGCTGACTTTAAAAAAAAAAAAAGGATTGGCCAGAACGCCCCTTTAATGCCAAAGAGCTCAATTATCCCTTGTATTTGCATGTGCCAACATTATCGGCACATGCGCACTGAAGCAAACTGAAGCAACGACACGTACGTGCCGTTGTTTCAGTGTGTATGCCGTTACCGGTGGCTCCCACATGCATGCGCGGGAGTTACGTCATTGCGGCTCCGGCCAATCACATCGCCGGAGCCCACAATACCGGAGGTAACTCCGGGAGCAATGTTGGACGCCGGAGCGGTATACAAAGACGGCTGCAGGGGCTTCGATCTCAGGTAAGCAATTCATAATGAGCTAGTATGCTATGCATACTAGCTCATTATGCCTTTGTCTTGCAGGTTTTTTTTTTTTGCCCCAGGGTTTACAACCACTTTAAAACACCTCCACATCCATCCCCCAGTGCCTGAAACATGTTTAGAACATAGCACTGTGTACTATAATAGACCCAACGCACTCGCACTCGCCGGCTGATTTCAGCTGTGCGGAAAATAATTGGAAATGGATGAAACACAGATTTGAACAAACAAATTACATCACATGAATATACAGCGTGTGTATAGAAGCAGCCCAATCTTCACACATTGGCAGGACTCGGATTGGCCTGCATTGGCTGGCGGTGTGAAATTTATGAAGGACCCCGGTGGCGAGAGTTGGGGGTGAATGCTAGAAATTGCAAATGAGATTTGAAGGCTAATATCCTTATGTGCTTTATAACTACTGCAACCCAGTCATCAAATCTTCATTGGCGAATGAGCAGCGGACTCTGTAGTGTTGTGCCTTAGCGTATTGTGAATGAAATCAGTCTGGAGCTCCCTGGCAACACACCATGAATTCCTGAGATGTAAAGTCGTATTACACTCTACAGTTCTTGGTTTACAATATTCAAACCAACAAAGGAAACATTCGCAAATATCGTTTTCTAATATGTGGAGGAGCACCTGCGTTCGGTACTAGTGAGCCCCACTCTCACACCGCTGACGTGTAGCACGTTTTCAGACATGTGACAATGCCTGACAATAGGATTTCCATTTTATTCTATGGGCGCCATTCACACCTGAGCAATGTATTGTTGCCTGTTACGGCAAAGAAGTACAGGCGCAATTCTGACCCTATAAACTTCAATGAGAGCACCTGAAAAACACACATAACACGTATTTTACACACATAGTCACACCTAACCATCAGTCTCCTCTTATTGGTAACCTGGTTTCCATTAGGTTAAACAAAAACACTCATGAAAAATGTGTGTAAAAAGGCTTTAGAAGCACCAGAAGAAGCCAACACTTAAGTGTGAACCTAGAAAATCACTTATCCAAAAAAAAAAAAACACAGAGACACCTCATATCAATTTTATACATTTCTCTCTTTGAGGAAACAACAGACTTCTCCAGTACGTCATGTCAAGTATGGGAACAATAACTTAATACCAATTTAGCAAATACTGAATCGGAAACAATATATACAGTGCCTTGAAAAAGTATTCACCCCCCTTGGCTTTTTACCTATTTTGTTACATGGCACAACAGCAAACCTGCCAAGAGACGGCCGCACACCAAAACTCACGGACCGGGCAAGGAGGGCATTAATCAGAGGGGCAGCACAACAGAGACCTAAGGTAACCCTGGAGGAGCTGCAGAGTTCCACAGCAGAGACTGGAGTATCTGTACATTGGACAACAATAAGCCGTACGCTCCATAGAGGTGGTGATCTCACTTCTACTCAGCCAGGAAGTCTCTATGGGAGACAGGAAGTGATGTCAGATACAGACAGGAAGTTCCGGGTGAGAGGTGAGTTTGGAGGAAGTAGAGGAGGCATTACTGGAAGTGGCAGCAGAGGAGAGGCTGAACGGTGATTCCTGGTTTCACATCCCTGGAGAATTCCCATACTAAAGCCCCATACACACGCTCGGATTATCCGAGGACCAGGTCCGTCGGATCATGTCCGTCGTACTTTGTCCGATGTTGGTTTTGCGTACACACGGTCGGACAAAGTTGTCGGAAAATCCAATCATTCTGAACGTGGTGACGTTTGTTGCCTACGACTGGACTACGTAGAGGCTAGTAGCCAATAGCTTTGGTCTTGTAATGTGATCTGAGCATGCGTAGCACTTTGTCCGTCGGAATTCGCTACACACGATCGGATTTGGTGTGATCGGACTTTGTTGTCAAAAAATCTATCCAGCAGGAGATAGGACATTGTCCGTCGGACAATCCGATGGAAACTGTCCGATGGTGCCTACACACGGTCGGAATTTCCGACAACATTGTCTGATAGGACAGAATCCATCGGAAAATCCGACCGTGTGTATGGGGCTTTAGGCTAATTTAAAGGGAAATTCTGTTTATATCCGGCTCCTTGGTCAGTCAAATTCGTGGATGTTTGGATTCGTTGCTGAGGTCTGATGGTCCAGGTCACATCAGGATAATATTGAGTTACAGGCTTATCCAAGCTTGCCTTTTGGTAAGCATACCATTAAAGCGGTGGTGGATCACGTTTTTTTTGGTGGATCATTTCACAGTCACTGAATTGGCTTTGGACTTTACATTGTTATTTTCTCATCAGTCACTTCTATTTTCACATGGACTTTAATGATTAATTATCATTTTTGATTAGTCACTTTAGTTTTTCACATGGACTTCACTGATTAATACTGTCATAGTATTTCATCCTTTGGGTATTTAGATTCATACTTAATACATAGCGCGGCTTTTTTCATTGTTTATTCCTGTTTAGTGTGTATATCCCACATTTTTTTAGCTGCTGCTTTATTTACATATTTTTTCTATATAATTTTTCATTATATATAATGTTTTCACATTATTTTTCATTTTTTTGGTTAAGGTATTAGCGCGCCGTTTGCTCTATTTTTTCACTTCTTAAGGTTGTAGTCAGCATTTTTCTTCCTCCAAACACAGCGAGTCGACTTAATGTCAAAGATCTCAAATTTGGCCTCATCTGACCACAGCACTTTCTCCCAATCCTTCTGCGAATCATTTAGATGTTCATTGGCATGACTGTACATGTGCCTTCTTAAGGAGGGGGAAGAAAAATGCTGACTATGACTCTAAGAACACCATCCCTTCAGTCAAGCATGGAGGTGGAAACATTATGCTTTGGGGCTTCTTTTCAGCTAAAGGTACAGGTCAACTTTGCCACATTGAGGAGCCAATGGACAGGGCCATGTATTGTAAAATCTTGGATGAGAACCTTCTTCTTTCAACCAGAACACTGAAGATGGGTCGTGGATGGGTCTTCCAGCATGACAATGACCCAAAACCTACCACCAAGGCAACAAAGAAGTGACTCAAGAAGAAGCACATTAAGGTCATGGAGTGGCCTAGTGAGTCTCCAGACCTTGATCCTATAAAAAATGTATGGAGGGAGCTGAAACTTCGAGTTGCCAAGCGATAGCCAAGAAACCTTAAGGATTTAGAGAAGATCTGTAAAGAAGAGTGGACCGAAATCCCTCCAGAGATGTGTGCAAACCTGGTCACCAACTACAAGAAACGTCTTACCTCTGTGTTTGCCAACAAGGGTTTCTCCACCAAGTACTAAATCATGTTTTGCTTGGGGATCAAATAGTTATTTTACCCACTGACAATAAGCCTTACGCTCCATAGAGTTGGGCTTTATGGCAGAGTGGCCAGAAGAAAGCCATTACTTTCAGCAAGAAACAAAATGGCACGTTTTGAGTTTGCGAAAAGACATGTGGGAGACTCCCAAAATGTATGGAGGAAGGTGCTCTGGTCTGATGAGACTAAAATGTTACTTTTTGTCCATCAAAGAAAACGCTATGTCTGGCGCAAACCCAACACATCACATCACCCAAAGAACACCAGTGAAACATGGTGGGGGCAGCATCATGCTGTGGGGATGTTTTTCAGCAGTCAGGACTGGGAAACTGGTCAGAGTTGAGGGAAAGATGGATGGTGCTAAATACAGGGATATTCTTGAGCAAAACCTGTACCACTCTGTGTGTGATTTGAGGCTAGGACGGAGGTTCACCTTCCAGCAGGACAATGACCCCAAACACACTGCTAAAGCAACACTTAAAGCGGTTTGGTACTCCAAAAAACTTCTTTATCTTATTGAAAGCAGTTAGCAATGCTGATGCACCAATGACCATTAAAAAAAAAAAAAAAATTATTATTTAACTTACCTTACAGATTTTTCCTCTGGCTTCCGGTCTGTCCTCCCGTGGGAGTAGGCATGTTTTCGGCTGTCCCCTGGCTCCGCAATGACTTCTGGGAGCTGTTCTGCATTCCTCCCATGAAGCCACGGGGGACGCCGTCAGCACGAAATCTCGAGAGATTTCGGCCGTTGTGATGGCAACCAGAAATTTTACGAACTGAGCATGCGCGGGATGCGGCATGCGCGGGATCGAGCGGTGAATGCTGGGAGCGCAGCATTCACCGCATCCCGGAAGTAAATGCTTGTGCCGACAAGCAAGATGGAATCGTCCAGCAAGATATTTTATAAGTTATCCAAACGGACAGAATCGGCGATCGGCGGGGAGAAGAACTGCAGCAGGTAAGTGACATGTTATGTATGTCTATATTTCTCACTTATGGGGAAAAAAAAAACGTATTTTCGGCGGAATCCCGCTTTAAGTGGTTTAAGGGGAAACATGTAAATGTGTTGGAATGGCCTAGTCAAAGCCCAGACCTCAATCCAATAGAACATCTGTGGTCAGACTTAAAGATTGCTGTTCACAAGCGCAAACCATCCAACTTGATGGAGCTGGAGCAGTTTTGCAAGGAGGAATGGGCAAAAATCCCAGTGGTAAGATGTGGCAAGCTCATAGAGACTTTTTCAAAGCGAGCTGTGATAGCTGAAAAAGGTGGCTCTGCAAAGTATTGACTTTAGGGGATTGTCATTGAATAGTTATGCACATTGACCTTTTCTGTTATTTTGTCCTATTTTTTGTTTTCTTCACAATAATAAAAAAAAAACATTTTCAAAGTTGTGGGCATGTTCTGTAAATTAAATGATGCAAATCCTCAAACAATCCATGTGAATTGCAGGTTGCGAGGCAACAAAACACGAAAAAACACAAAACTCGAAAAGGGGGTGAATACTTTTGCAAGGCACTGTATGTATGCTCATAGAGGATCTCTGAATGTAGCTACCCAAGAATGTGGGTTAAAAATTCTTACAAAATTGAACAGAACACCCACCCTACTAAACAAATTTTCACCCCAGACATCTGATAGATGATGGAGATGCGAAAAAGATGAAGGATCCATGCTACATATTTGGTGATCTGGCCCCATGATCCAGAAATTCTAGAGGATGGTTCAGGACACAACTACCTCCGTTCCCTCTGAAAATTTTAATTTCACCCTGAGGCAATACCTCCTACATCATACCACGATCCCCAAGAAACAATACCTCAAATCCTTATCTTTGTTCATGATCAATACAGCAAGACACTGTATACCTTGCCACTGGCGTTCACCCATCATTCCATCCAAAGAAGAATGGTTTCACAGAATCAACAACATAGAGAAAATAGAAGAACTCATTAGCATATCGCAGGAAATATCCAAATTAACCTCCACATGGTATAACTGGATACAATATAAATCTTCTTCTGCCTATAAAGAAGTAAATATATAAATACAGAAAACATAACTTTGCAATACATATATAGATTGAAGATCAAAGTTCCTGGGATTTTTATGGTGTACATTTACAACAATGTTAATAGAAAAAATATAAATTTATTAGAAAAACATTAAAAGTAAAAATCCATAAACATAAATATCTGATGTTACAGTACATTAACAGATGCAAACTGATTCGATCTCTACATCTTTCGCCTTGGTTAATGGCTTCTTCAGGAGAATTTTGATATCATAGGGATGTAAAGGATTGGATCTCTTCTTTTTTGAAGTTTAACGATAATGGTTTCAGACAAGGGTTCAGACAGCCAGGTGGCAATCAAGAGATTAGTCAGTTCCAGGCAGGTGTCGAAGTAAGTGCCAATCAGGAAATTAGTCAGGTTCAGACAGTAATCAAGGCAGGCGTCAATCAAGAGAGTAGTCAGGTCTACACAAGGGTTGAGGCAGGTGGCAAGAAAAAGTGTAGTCAGGTACAGGCATGAGTTGAGGCAGGTAACAATCAAGAGAACAGTTAGATCCAGGCAGTGGTTGAGGCAGGTAACAATCAAGAGAACAGTTAGATCCAGGCAGTGGTTTAGGCAGGTGACAATCAAAAGAACAATTAGATCCAGGCAGTGGTTGAGGCAGGTAGCAATTAAGAGTGTATTCAGATCCAGGCAGGGGTTGAGGCAGGTGACAATCAAGAGAACAGTTAGATCCAGGCAGTGGTTGAGGCAGGTGACAATCAAAAGAACAATTAGATCCAGGCAGTGGTTGAGGCAGGTAGCAATCAGGAGAGTAGTCGTGAACCACACAAAGGTTGAAGCAGGCGGTAAGCAAAAGTGTAGCCAGGTCCAGGCAGTGGTTGATGCAGGCAGCAATTAAGAATGTATTCAGATCCAGGCAGGGGTTGAGGCAGGTGACAATCAAGCAGGGGTTGAGGCAGGTGGTAATAAAGAGAGTAGCCAGTTCCAGGCTTGGATTAAGGCAGGTGACAATCAAGAGAACAATTAGATCCAGGCATAGGGTTGAGGCAGGTGACAATCAAGAGAACAGTTAGATCATAAAGGCAGGGGTTGAGGCAGGTGGCAATCAAGAGAGTAGTCAGTTCCACACCAGGGTTGAGGCAGGTGGCAAGCAAAAGTGTAGCCAGGTCCAGGCAGTGGTTGATGCAGGCAGCAATTAAGAGTGTATTCAGATCCAGGCAGGGGTTGAGGCAGGTGACAATCAAGCAGGGGTTGAGGCAGGCAGCAATTAAGAGTGTATTCAGATCCAGGCAGGGGTTGAGGCAGGTGACAATCAAGCAGGGGTTGAGGCAGGGGGTAATCAAGAGAGTAGTCAGTTCCAGGCTTATATTAAGGCAGGTGACAATCAAGAGAACAATTAGATCCAGGCATAGGGTTAAGGCAGGTGACATTTAAGAGAACAGTTAGATCATAAAGGCAGGGGTTGAGGCAGGTGGCAATCAAGAGAGTAGTCAGTTCCACACCAGGGTTGAGGCAGGTGGCAAGCAAAAGTGTAGTCAGGACCAGGCTGGGGTCAATGCAGGCAGCAATCAAGAGAGTAGTCGGGTCCAGGCAGGGATTGAGGCAGGTGGCAATTAAGAGAGTAGTCAGGTCCAGGCAAGGGTAGAGGCAGCTGTCAAGGCAGATGACAAACAAATAAGGTAGTCAGGTCAATCTGGGTCAGCAATGCCCAGACAATTTTGCAGATAAGTATTATAGCTCTTTTTAACAAGGGGTAGCTGGAGAGAAGACACAGCTCTGACCACTTCAAGGACTGGAGCTTAAATACCTTTTTGATCTGAGGACATGCCCAATGTAGTTTCAGGGAGCTCTTGCAGATCTGGCAGGAATTCTGGAAGTACCATAGAAAGCCCCAGTATGGATTTTGCAAGTGTCATTGAAAGTCATTGGAAGTCCTGGCAAGGACTCGCTGAGAAGTTGCTATATCAATCAGCAGGTGGGATCGAGTGTTACTTAAAACTGCTGGACAAGCAGCATGGATTGCATTGGCAGACTGTAATGTGTATGGTGACCCTAAAGGTAGCAGATCAGCTACAGAGCTGATCTGTGACAACCAGGTTTTCTGATCTATCCTAATGGGCCATGGACAGTGGAGTCTATAAAATGTTACCTGACTGTATATATGACAGTTTTGTGCTTGATAGGATTCTTTATTAGTTCTGAAAATTGAAAAGTAATAATTCTGAAAGTTGAAAAGAATATGAAAATTAGTGTTAAAAAGAATCCGGCTTTGTTCTATTTTTAGGAAGCTTCAATCTTCGATTCACATATCAAGCTTTGTGAAAGGCGTTCTCCGTCTTTAATTGCAGCGTGACAGCGAGGTGTCATGAGAGATCTCCCCCATCTTTCTATTTTAATGTCTTTAAGACTCGATCACTCCTGCGCACTGCCTGGAAGAGGAGCCATTTGGAGGAACAGGAGCTCCTTCATAGCTGACATAAAAAAAAAAAAGATGGAAAGCTAAAAGTTTTTCTACAGGTAAGTTCCACTTTTTCAGGGCTCGGCTGGTGTTCAATGCAAGAACAGTGTAGATGGGGGGGTTGTCAACTTATGAGGTATAAGGGATCTCAGTGCCGGGACAAGGTCATCCAGTGCCCAGAGCAAAGATGCCAAACTGCGCCCCCCTTTCCCTTAAGGTTAGGCTCAGGGTGCCCCCTACCCCTGCAATATACCATTGCGCCAGGGGCAGCCGCCCCTCCTGCCCACCCCTTGTCCCGGCCCTGAGGGATCTCAACTGCTGCCCCTGAAAGCATCAGAGGACTGTGTGTTATATTCAGTATATGTAATGCTACAGAAGACTGTCAGAGACTGCAAACATACTACAGGAGACGGTCAGAGACTGGAGACATAATACAGGAGACTGTCAGAGACTGCAGACATACTACGGGAGACGGTCAGAGACTGAAGACATACAACAAAAGACTGTATAGACTGCAGACATACTACAGGAGATGGTCAGAGACTGCATGCATACTACAGGAGACTGTCAGAGACTGCAGACATACTACGGGAAACGGTCAGAGACTGAAGACATACTACAGGAGACTGTCAGAGACTGCAGACATACTACAGGAGACGGTCAGAGACTGAAGACATACTACAGGAGACAGTAAGAGACTGCAGACACACTACAGGAGATGGTCAGAGACTGCAGACACACTACAGAAGACTGTCAGAGACTGCAGACATACTATTGGAGATGGTTAGAGACTGCAGACATACTACAGAAGACAGTCAGAGACTGCAGACATACTACAGGAGACGGTCAGAGACTGCAGACCTACCATAAGACATGGTCGTAGCCTACTGACATGCTACAGGAGTTGATCAGAGGCTTCAGACAGATTACAGGAGATGGTCAGAAACTGCAGACATACTAAAGGGAATGGTCAGAGACTGCAGAAACACTACAGGAGATGATCAGAGACTGCAGACATACTGCCAATGATGGCTGGAGACTACCAACATGCTACAGGAGAGGGTCAGAGATCACAGAGATGCTACAAGAGATAGCCAAAGACTGCAGGCATACTACAGGAGATCATTAGAGACTGCAGACAAACTACAGGAGATGGTCAGTGATGGCAGGCATACTCCGAGAGATGGACAGGGACTGCAGACATATTCCAGGAGATGGTCAATGACTGCAGAAAAAATACAAGGCCTGAGAGACGAAGACCTGAGAGATTGCAAACATACTAAAAGGGATGGTCAGAGACCGCAGCAGGCCTGCTGTTAGAAATCACGGGGCCCCATACAGCCTACCGGACTGCCCCCCCCCCCCCAGACATAGAATTATCAGTCCCATTCTCTGCAACCTCAGCTGCACGGATGAATGAATAGGAACCATTCTAAGCCTTTCTGCTCATTCACAAACGTAAGCATAGTAAATACAGTTTACTATGCATCAGTGATGAATGGACACAAGAGTGATTGGTGGCGATCACTCACTGTGTTCATTCAAAGGAAGGGGCCAGAAAGTGACATATTTACAGGCTCCTTTCCCTCATCCCCACCCTGAAACATCCATCTGTGTGCATGCAGCGCTGCCGGAGTGAGAGGAAAGGAGGGAAGCTGGCAGCACTGCGGGTGAAAGGGGGCCTGGACAGATGGAAGTGGCAAATGTGTTAGAACCAATCCCCTTGCAGTGCAGCCAGAGGGAGAAAATAGGAGGAGAAGTTGGCAGCGCTGCAGGGAGAGGCAGAAGTGGTGTCTGCAATCAGACAATACAGACAGCCCTCCTGCTCAGCAGGTGCCTGGGGCCCGGGCCCAGAATAGGAGGGCTGGCTGTACTGCCTTATCAGCAGCCCTGGACTGCAGACATACTCCAGGAGATGGACAGAGATTGCAGACATACTCCAGGAGATGGACAGAGATTTCAGACATACTACAGGAGATGGACAGAAACTGCAGTAAAATAACAAGGTCTGAGAGATGAAGACCTGAGAGATGGTCAGAGACTGCAGGTATGCTACAGGAGATGGTCAGAGACAGTAGACATACTACAAGAGATGGTCAGTGATGGCAGGCATACTTCGGCAGATGGTCAGAGACTGCAGGCATAGTACAAAAGATGGTCAGAGACTGCAAACATACTACAGGAGGTGATCAGAGACTAGAAAAATACTACAAGAGATGGTCAGAGACTGCAGACATATTACATGAGATGGTCAGAGACTGGAGATATACTACATGAGATGGTCAGGGACTCCAGACATATTACAAGAGATTGTCAGAGACGGCAGACCTCCTACAGGTGCTTTTGAAGACTTGAAACCTGTTTCAGACGATAGTCAGAGACTGAAAATGTGTCATGTGAGACTACTAGAGATCACTGTCAATACAACCCCTTTGCAATCAATCATCCCACTACTGGAGTCTGCAAAGGGTCATACAGCAAATACCAAAGGGTTGCCCATTATATATCTTCAGTAATGGCTACAGAAGGCAGTCAGAAACAGCAGACATATCACAGGAGATGGTCAGACACTGCAGACATATCACAGGAGATGGTCAGAGACTGCAGACCTACTACAAGGAATGGTCAGAGACTGCAGACAGACTACAGGAGATGGTGAGAGACTGCAGACATATTACAGGAGATGGTGAGAGACTGCAGACAGACTACAGGAGATGGTCAGAGACTGCCGACATACTATAGGAGATGGTCAGACTGCAGACATATTACAGGAGATGGTGAGAGACTGCAGACAGACTACAGGAGATGGTGAGAGACTGCAGACATACTATAGGAGATGGTCATAGACTGCAGACATATTACAGGAGACGGTCAGAGACTGCAGACAGACTACAGGAGATGGTGAGAGACTGCAGACATACTATAGGAGATGGTCATAGACTGCAGACATATTACAGGAGATGGTGAGAGACTGCAGACAGACTACAGGAGATGGTGAGAGACTGCAGACAGACTACAGGAGATGGTGAGAGACTGCAGACATACTATAGGAGATGGTCATAGACTGCAGACATATTACAGGAGATGGTGAGAGTCTGCAGACAGACTACAGGAGATGGGGAGAGACTGCAGACATATTACAGGAGATGGTGAGAGACTGCAGACATATTACAGGAGATGGTGAGAGACTGCAGACAGACTACAGGAGATGGTGATAGACTGCAGACATACTATAGGAGATGGTCATAGACTGCAGACATATTACAGGAGATGGTCAGAGACTGCAGACATATTACAGGAGATGGTGAGAGACTGCAGACAGACTACAGGAGATGGTGAGAGACTGCAGACATACTATAGGAGATGGTCAGAGACTGCAGACATACTATAGGAGATGCTCATAGACTGCAGACATATTACAGAGACTGCAGACAGACTACAGGAGATGGTGAGAGACTGCAGACATATTATAGGAGATTGTCAGAGACTGCAGACATCCTACAGGAGATGGTGAGAGACTGCAGACAGACTACAGGAGATGGTCAGAGACAGCAGACATACTATAGGAGATGGTCATAGACTGCAGACATATTACAGGTGACGGTCAGAGACTGCAGACAGACTACAGGAGATGGTGAGAGACTGCAGACATACTATAGGAGATGGTCATAGACTGCAGACATACTATAGGAGATGCTCATAGACTGCAGATATATTACAGGAGACGGTCAGAGACTGCAGACATATTACAGGAGATGGTGAGAGACTGCAGACAGACTACAGGAGATGGTGAGAGACTGCAGACATACTATAGGAGATGGTCATAGACTGCAGACATACTATAGGAGATGCTCATAGACTGCAGACATATTACAGGAGACGGTCAGAGACTGCAGACAGACTACAGGAGATGGTGAGAGATTGCAGACATACTTCAGGAGATGGTCAGAGACTGCAGACCTATTACAGGAGATGGTGAGAGACTGCAGACAGACTACAGGAGATGGGGAGAGACTGCAGACATATCACAGGAGATGGTGAGAGACTGCAGACATATTACAGGAGATGGTGAGAGACTGCAGACAGACTACAGGAGATGGTGAGAGACTGCAGACATACTATAGGAGATGGTCATAGACTGCAGACATATTACAGGAGATGGTGAGAGACTGCAGACAGATTACAGGAGATGGGGAGAGACTGCAGACATACTATAGGAGATGGTGATAGACTGCAGACATATTACAGGAGATGGTGAGAGACTGCAGACATATTACAGGAGATGGTGATAGACTGCAGACAGATTACAGGAGATGGGGAGAGACTGCAGACATATCACAGGAGATGGTGAGAGACTGCAGACATATTACAGGAGATGGTCAGAGACTGCAGACTGACTACAGGAGATGGTGAGAGACTGCAGACATACTATAGGAGATGGTCATAGACTGCAGACATATTACAGGAGACGGTCATAGACTGCAGACATATTACAGGAGATGGTGAGAGTCAGAGACTGCAGACATGGTACAGGAGACTGCAGACATACTATAGGAGATGGTCATAGACTGCAGACATACTATAGGAGATGCTCATAGACTGCAGACATATTACAGGAGACGGTCTGAGACTGCAGACAGACTACAGGAGATGGTGAGAGACTGCAGACATACTATAGGAGATGGTCATAGACTGCAGACATATTACAGGAGATGGTGAGAGAGACTGCAGACAGACTACAGGAGATGGTGAGAGACTGCAGACATACTATAGGAGATGCTCATAGACTGCAGACATATTACAGGAGACGGTCAGAGACTGCAGACAGACTACAGGAGATGGTGAGAGACTGCAGACATACTATAGGAGATGGTCATAGACTGCAGACATATTACAGGAGATGGTCAGAGATTGCAGACATATTACAGGAAATGCTCAGAGACTGCTGACATACTACAGGAGATGGTCAATGACTGTAGACCTTCTATAGATGTTGTTGAAGGCTGGAAACATGTGGAAAATTGTAGAGACTATAGAGGGATGTGTCATGTGAGACTGCTAGTGATCACTGTCATTACAGCTCTGCTACTGGGGTCTGCAAAGGACCATACAGCAAGTACCAAAGGGCTGCATGTGGCCCCTGGGCCATGGTTTGGACACAAGAAATGAAGATGTTTAATGGACAAGAAATGTGCCATCAGGTTGATGTGACCCAGTGCTGAGTGGCCTGGAAAGTTCTGACATGCCCGGACTCGGCCAGTCGCTGTGCAGATTCGTATTGTCTTCTGCTCCATCCTGTCCTCCTGCAGACAGTATCAGATATTTCTTTGCGGCGCGATGTCACTTCATTGACTATGTAAATTGCTTTTCCGCTGCCTTGTGAGGTGTTAGCAGTTCATATTTACTCCCGTGCTTCAGATTATTATTCAGACGGAGAGGCGTGGAAGCCAGAATCCGGCACGCCGGCTGTCATGGTGAGCTCTTTGCTCTGACGGTGAAATTCAAATGAGGCTCAGTACGGCATCTCAAAAGAAGGTGAAAGGCAGCTGAAAATCGGGAATTATGGAGAAGACCCGCGACCATTGTGCCACTTTATGCTGCTGTGATAAAAGGCTTTGGAGGGTCACAGCAAAATGAAAGAAGATAAAGAAGAATTCCAGGTATTAAAATTTTTACATAGTTACATCATTCCAGCTTGGACCAAGGTAACTATGTATCTACCAAACCTGTGGGGTCCCTCTAGAAGCTGGAAACCACCATAGTAGACACCACCACTACTACACCGCTACTCCAGTGATCTCCACTAGCTTCCAGGTCCTGTGCTGAGCGGCCGCATTAACCAATGCAAAGTGTTCTCTGATTGGACAAGGTGGAGAGGTGGGGTGGTGATGTCACGCTCTCCACCTTGTCCATTCAGAGAATGCTTTGCATGCATTGAGAACATCCTCGGAATGGTGCCCATGCCAAGCAGCAACCTCCTGTGTGCACAATGCAGCAATGGCCACGGCCTGGCATGGGACCCGGGAGCTAGTGGAGATCACCGGAGAGTCAGGTAGTAGTGGTGTAGTAGTAGTGTAGTAGCAGTGTAGTGGTGGCGTGTCAGGAAGGACATGCCAGTAGTCAATGGCGCCTAATGAACTATTTAAACTGAGCCAGAGCCCCAGGTTCAGTGCTGCTTTGTAGACATGTGCACTGCCGAAAAATGTGTTCGTTTTTGTTTTTTTTTTTGTTTTTTTTTTTTTTCATGTCATTCGTAAATTCGAAAATCTGAAAAGAACGAAAATTTGAAATAATAACTAACTAACTAACTAACTAATAATAACTATTAAATTATAGGAATTTCCTTTCAGATTTGGCTGTTAGTCAATAATAGCCGATAATAAGAACGAAAATCCCAAAATTCTAAAATCTTAAATAACTAACTAATAATAACTTAACTATTACTAACTATTCAATTATAGGTATTGGAATTTCCTTTCAAATTTGGCTGTTAGTCAATGTAATGCCTCGTACACACGTAGGGACTTTTGCCGGCGGACCTAGTCCAGCGGACAATCCCGCGGGACTTTCCGGCTAGGTCCGCTGGACTTTCCGAGGGTGTGGACTTGCCCACACACGCACGGACTTCTCCAGCGGATAATCCGCCGGCCAAAAGTCCGCGGGACTTTTGAAAATGAACGGACTTGCCCACACACGGAGCAGTCTGTTCATTTCGAACGTAACTTCAGGTTACGTAGCTAGCGTAGGCAGTAAATGCCGCCGCGCTAGCTCCGCAAGCTGGCATGGATTTAAAGGGAATCCCCACGCCGAAAATAACGGCGTGGGGGTTCCCCCCAAATCCATGTCAGACCCTCATCCGAGCACGCAGCCTGGCAGGCCAGGAAAGGGGTGGGGACGAACGAGCGCCCCCCCCTCCTGAGCCGTACCAGGCCGCGTGCCCTCAACATGGGGGGTGCCCTGGGGAAAGGGGGGCCGTGCGGCCCCCCCACCCCAAAGCACCTTGTCCCCATGTTGATGAGGACAAGGGCCTCTTCCCGACAACCCTGGCCGTTGGTTGTCGGGGTCTGCGGGCGGGGGCTTATCGGAATCTGGGAGCCCCCTTTAATAAGGGGGCCCCCAGATACCGGCCCCCCCACCCTATGTGAATGAGTATGGGGTACGATGTACCCCTACCCATTCACCTAAGGTGTAAAATGTAAAGTACAAAAACACACACACTTTTGAAAAAATATTTTATTGCACTGCTCCGGGGGTCTTCTTCCGTCTTGGGGGTCTTCTCGCCGGACTCCTCCGCTCTCTTCTGCTCTTTTACCTAGCTCTTTCACGAGGGGAGGAGTCCGGCTACCTTCTTCGTCGTCGCCGCCGTCGTCTGGGGGTCTCGATCCGCCTTCGGGGGTCTTCCGGGGGTCTCTTCTGTTCTTGCGGCGGTCGTCGTCTTCCGCGCCGCCGGCGCCTTCTCCTTCTTCTTGTCCTTCTTGTTCTTCTTCTTCTTCCGATGTTGACCCGACGCTCTCTCTGCCCGGAATGCCTGTGCCGATCTGCGCTCGGACTTATATAGGGACATGGGGGACAGGGTCACATGCACATGTCACATGGTGACCCCGCCCCTTGTGTTGTCACAGTCCCGGAGGATGCTGGGACTGTGACATCGCAAGGGGGCGGGGTCACCATGTGACATGAACATGTGACCCTGTCCCCCATGTCCCTATATAAGTCCGAGCGCAGATCGGCACAGGCATTCCGGGCAGAGACAGCGACGGGTCAACATCGGAAGAAGAAGAAGAACAAGAAGGACAAGAAGAAGGAGAAGGCGCCGGCGGCGCGGAAGACGACGACCGCCGCAAGAACAGAAGAGACCCCCGGAAGACCCCCGAAGGCGGATCGAGACCCCCAGACGACGGCGGCGACGACGAAGAAGGTAGCCGGACTCCCCTCGCTCGGTAAAAGAGCTTGGTAAATGGCGGGGGAGTCCGGCGAGAAGACCCCCAAGACGGAAGAAGACCCCCGAAGGCGGATCGAGACCCCAGACGGCGGCGACGACGAAGAAGGTAGCCGGACTTCCCCCGCTCGGTAAAAGAGCTTGTTAAATGGCGGGGGAGTCCGGCGAGAAGACCCCCAAGACGGAAGAAGACCCCCGGAGCAGTGCAATAAACTATTTTTTCAAAAGTGTGGGTGTTTTTTTTTACTTTACATTTTACACCTTAGGTGAATGGGTAGGGGTACATCGTACCCCATACTCATTCACATAGGGTGGGGGGCCGGTATCTGGGGGGCCCCTTATTAAAGGGGGCTCCCAGATTCCGATAAGCCCCCGCCCGCAGACCCCGACAACCAACGGCCAGGGTTGTCGGGAAGAGGCCCTTGTCCTCATCAACATGGGGACAAGGTGCTTTGGGGTGGGGGGGCCGCACAGCCCCCTTTCCCCAGGGCACCCCCCCATGTTGAGGGCACGCGGCCTGGTACGGCTCAGGAGGGGGGGGGGCGCTCGTTCGTCCCCACCCCTTTCCTGGCCTGCCAGGCTGCGTGCTCGGATGAGGGTCTGACATGGATTTGGGGGGAACCCCCACGCCGTTTTTTTCGGCGTGGGGAGTCCCTTTAAATCCATGCCAGGTCACGGAGCTAGCGCGGCGGCATTTACTGCCTACGCTAGCTACGTAACCTGAAGTCACGTGCTAAATGAACGGACTTGCCGATGAGCGGCAAGTCCGTTCATTTCAAAAGTCCCGCGGACTTGCCCACTAACGGCGGGATTATCCGCTGGACTGCCAAGTCCAGCGGATAATTTGAAAACAAAACTTCAAACTTTAGTCCGCCGTACTTTGGCGCCAAAAAGTCCGCCGGCGCCCACACACGAGGGGATTATCCGCTGGACTTCAGTCCAGAGGATAATCCCACGGGATTGTCCCTTCGTGTGTACGCGGCATAAGGAATACGAGTTTATCCAAAGTTACGAATTATCCGAACTAACGAATGACACATCTAAACAAATGGAATGAGTTAATAATAATTAAACGTTTTTATTATTATTGTTATTTATTATTATGAATTCATTACATTACATTCGTTATTTCGGATAATTCATAACTTCGGATAAATTTGTATTCATTACGTTCACTAATAGCCAAATTTGAAATGGAATTCCAATACCTATAAATGAATAGTTAGTAATAGTTAAGTTATTATTAGTTAGTTATTATTTAAGATTTTAGATTTTCTTATTATCAGATTTTCGTTCTTTTGAAATTTCGTTCTTATTTTAGGATTATCAAATTTCCGAAACTTTGGAATTTTTCGAATCTTGAATTTCCAAATTTTTGAATATTCGAATTTACAAATTTACAAATTTACGAATATTCAAATTTATGAATTTTAAAATATTCAAATTTACGAATTTGTGAATTTTCGAATATTCAGAAAAATCTGTTAAACGGGTTTTCGTTAATTCGGATATTTCCGAATTAACAAATTTGTCGAAATTCGTTAAAAAAGTAATTCAGAACTGAATAAATTGCACATGTCTACAGCTTTGTCTTTGTCTCTGGCTTTCCGTGTGTCCTAAAACCCTGTGATTCTGTATCCTGAATCAAGTTGCTGACCCAGCTCATCCTGACTACTCCTTGAACCCTGCCTGTACTGACCTCGTCTTGTCTTCTGACCACTGCTTCTGCCTGCTTCCTTTGCTACTGCTCCACTAATTATACCAAGCAGGTGTTATTGATCATCAATTTCATATATAGGTTGAAACACAGTCATTAACAGTTGTGTAGGAGGCTTAAAACTGGGTGAGGAACAGCCAAACTCTGCTACTAAGGTGTTGAAGATAGTTTTATGTCACAAGTCAAACACCATCGCAAGACTGAGCACAGCAACAAGACACAGGGTATTTATACTCAGTGGTGGTGCGTCCATAAAAGGTGCAGGAGCGCCGCCCCCTCTCTCCTGTCACCCCTCTCTCATGCATGAATCTATCTATGGTCGCCTCTGCCGCCCCCTATTCAGGTGTCCGGCCCCTTGTCGGGCTCCGGGCACCTGAATTACAGCGGAAGTTTTTTTTTTTGAAGCACCTGATTAGAGCCGTGGGCTCTAATAGGCGTCCTAATTAGAGCCAAAGGCTCTAATAGGCTTCCAAAATGGTAAACAGTGGGCGCAATGCTGTGCGTTCGCTGTTTACTCAGTTTAGTAACACCGACCTGCCTCTCAGCCAATCAGGTGCTTAGGTCTGGTTACCTGTCATCTGATTGGCTGAAACAGGTGCTGTGATTGGACACCTGATAGAGAGGACCGGAGACATTGAGGAGCATGGACGTGGAGGATGCCACCGTGACCCGCTGCGAGACAGGTAAGTCCCGACTCCCGGGTGATGCACACTGGCAGCATTTGATGGGGCACAGTAGCGGCAATTGATGGGCACACTGGCAGCAATTGATGGGGCACAGTAGCGGCAATTGATGGGCACACTGGCAGCAATTGATGGCCACTCTGGCAGCAATTGATGGGGCACGCTGGTAGCAATTGATGTGCACACTGACAGCAATTGATGGGCACACTGGCAGCAATTGATGGGGCACAGTAGCAGCAATTGATGGGCCCACTGGCAGCAATTGACGGGGCACAGTAGTGGCAATTGATGGGGCACAGTAGTGGCAATTGATGGGGCACAGTAGTGGCAATTGATGGGCACACTGGCAGCAATTGATGGGGCACACTGGCAGCAATTGATGGGCACACTGGCAGCAATTGATGGGTACAGTAGCTGCGTTTGATAGCACATTGGCTGCGTTTGATGGGCACAGTGGCTGCATTTCATGAGCACAGTGGCTGCAATTGATGTTTTTTTTTTCAGTTTGTTTGCACCCCCCAAACAATTTTAAGCACCAGCCGCCACTGGTTATACTGCATCAGCAAGGCCTCTCCTAGACAAAGATTTCAAAGCAGACTGGGGTTTCAAGATGTGCTGTTTAAGCTCTTTAGAAGAAGCAAAAAAAGGGCAATGTTGGGGACCGTTGACACAGTGGTTGGTCAAGGTAACTTAAAGGATAAACTCACTTAAAAAAAGAATAATAATTTCAAATTTTATTTGTTTATTTTGAGCCTGTAAAGCATTGCCGGTGCCATGCAGGTCTTCTTGAGATCTGTCAGTATATCTGTGTGCCGTACAGCCCATACGGCAAGCAGATACACTGAGGGGAAGAATCAATGAACCACCACTGAGCTTCACAGAGCCATGGTAGTTTATTGAGAACTACAAACCTCTGCAAAGGATGTCAGAACTTGTAGTTCATTCATACACAGAGCTGTGTATTATTGACGTGGCCGTGAGAACGGAGCCCCTCAGGGCCACGCTGATTTCAAATCTGACAGTTAGTACGGGGAACTTCTCCCCGTACTGCTGTCACTGGGGGGGGGGGGGGTGGGTGAGTGGGATTGGGCAGCGGTTGCAGCATTGGGAACATGTTAGATATTCCACCCTAAAAATGGGTGGAACATCTAACATGTTCCCAAAGGTGAACTTATCCTTTAATGCAGCAGATGAAAGACACATCATGCTTACTTCCCTACACCATCGGAAGATGTCCAGCAGTGCCATTAGCACAGAACTGGAGGAAAAAAAGTGGGACCCGGGTACACCCATCTCCTGTCTGAAGTCTGGCCAGAAGTGGTCTTCATGGAAGAATTGTGGCCAAAAATCCATACCACCGACATGGAAACAAGGCTAAGCCACTCAACTATGCAGGACAACATAGGAATTGGAGTGAAGAGAAATGAGAGCAGGTACTCTGGACTGATGAGTCAAAATGTGAAATATTTGGCTGTAGCAGGAGGCAGTTTGTTGGTGGAGGGCTGGAGAGCGGTACAATAATGTGTCTGCAGGCAACTGTGAAGCATGGCGGAGGTTCCTTACTAGAGCTGCATTTCTGCAAATAGAGTTGGAGATTTGGTCAGGATCAATGGTGTTCTCAATGCTGAGAAATACAGGCAGATACTTACTCATCATCTCATACCATTGGGGAGGCGTGTTATTGCTCCCAAATTTATTCTGCAGAAGGACGACCACCCTAAGCATGCAGCCAATGTCATTAAGAACTATCTTCAGCGTAAAGAAGAACAAGGAGTCCTGGAAGTGATAGTTTGGCCGCACAGAGCCCCGATCTCAACATCATGGAGTCTGTCTGGCATGAAGACACAGAAGGATTTGAGGCAGCCAACATCCACAGAAGATCTGTGCTTAGTTCTCCAAGATGTTTGGAATAACCTACCTGCCGGGTTCCTTCAAAAACTGTGTGTAATGCCCCGTACACACGGTCGGAAATTCCGATGGGAAATGTCCTATCGGACCATGTTGTCGGAAAATCCGACCGTGTGTCCAGCGGACTTTTTCCGTCGGAGTTTCCGACGGAAAAAAATTTGAGAGCAGGATCTCAAATTTTCTGACAACAAAATCCTATCAGACTTTTTCCGATCGTGTGTCGAGAATTCCGACGGACAAAGTGCCACGCATGCTCAGATGAAATTATGAGACCAAAGCTATTGGCTACTAACGTGAACGTTGTCCCGTCATAATGGACGAACGTCATCACGTTCAGAATGATTGGATTTTCCGATAACTTTGTCCAACCGTGTGTATGCAACACCAGTTTCGGACAAAGTCCGTCGGAAAAAATCCAACGGATTTTGTGGTCGGAATTTCCGACCGTGTGTACGGGGCATAAGTGTACCTAGAAGAATTGATGCTGGTTTGAAGGCAAAGTGTGGTCACACCAAATATTGATTTGATTTGTATTTCTCTTCTGTTCCTTACATTTTTCATTTTGTTAATTGATAAAAAATAAACTACAGTGGAACCTTGGATTATGAGCAGAATCTGTTCCAGGAGAATGCTTGTAATCCAAAGCACTCGCATATCAAATCGAGTTTCCGCAAAGAAGTCAATGGAAACTAAGATTGTTAAATTTGTTCCACATTGACTTCTATTTCATGCAATACTGCATTTGGCCAGAAGTGGGGGGTGGGGCGCCGGAGAGACTCGGAAATACTCGGAAACCACTTGGATACACTCGGAAAGGCTCGAAAAGTATCAAAGGCTCAGGGGAATGGAGTATTTCCGAGTAGTTCTGAGTGTTTCCGAACGGCTCCGAATGGCAAAATGTGCCAAATGCGGTACTGCACACCGCAGAGTCTTGAATCCTGCTCGTGTTGGGAGACAACACTCGCAACCCAATTTAAGAGTTAAAAAAAAGAATTGCTCGTATTGCGAAATGCTCGTTAACCACGTTAATCGCAATCCGAGGTTCCACTGTATTAACATTTCTATTTCTAAAAGCATTCTTCATTTACGGCATTTTTTTCACACCTGCCTAAAACTTTTGCACAGTAGTATCGATCTAAATGGGCCCTTTGGTATAAAACAACAGTTGCTGAGTGAGTTGGTTTTTATGCGTTGGGTGGGAATTCAGTTGAAGGTCAGCCATCATAACATTAACAAAGCATTCCATTTGTGTTTTCGCTCTTACATTCCAGGAAATTACAAAGGCCAATATTCAGGTTGTACCGTCACTTCTGCTTTGTTACATTAAACTCCAGAGCAGGAAATATAAAGCGAGGGAGATGAAAGCTGCATATCGTGGCGACTTCAGCTTTCGCTTTCCGAACCCATTTCATTTTTCAGAAAGGCAACGCAGCATACGCGCCTCCTCGGGGAAACCGGCGGAGGTGACATTTAGAAAGTTATTAAAGAGATCACATCTAATCTGGAGGAAATCCTCTCTTATTAGTTTGTGTTAGTCAAGTTAACTGTCTCAAACCTCCCACTCCAGTTTTAATTTGCGCTGCAATATTTTTTGAGTTTTCGTGGGGTTAGTGGAGCCAATCAGCTGCCGGTCATTAGGACGGAGGGAAGCTGAGACACTCCGGGTTCTAGATAACAAAATGTCAGGTCGTTATAGAGAGCAAAACAGAATAATGGAACCTGTTTACAAGACATGGCGCTAGGTGGAGAGGAAATGCGCTTGGCGGGAAAACTGCGGCTGGCGTAAACGTCTACCTTAACCTTCGTTAACAGTTCTTAGCACCCCAGATCTTGAAGACACTGGGAAACAGATATCAGACATTTTTTGCACAATTTCAGATGCATTGGGTTGATTTACGAAAGCTGGTTCTCGATGGACAGAATTCCAACAAAAGTTCTTAGGAAAGGTCTTGGGAGAAAATTTTAAGAACTTGCGTTTGCCATTCGAAAGATTTTGTTTGATTTTTGGAACAAATGGACTTTAGGCTCCGTTCACACTTGTGCAACTTGTCATGTGACACCATGATCTGCTTAGCTATCTGTAAAGGGGACTTTCTTCCCACGCCACTAAATGGTAATCTAATGCCGCGTACACACGAAGGGACTATCCCGCGGGATTGTCCGCTGGACTCAAGTCCACCGGACAATCCCCTCGTGTGTGGGCGCCGGCGGACTTTTTGGCGCCAAAAGTCCGGCGGACTAGGTTTTAAGTTTTGTTTTAAAAATTGTCCGCTGGACTTGGCTGTCCGGCGGACAATCCCGCCGTTAGTAGGCTAGTCCACCGGACTTTTGAAATGAACGGACTTGCCGCTCATTGGAAAGTCCGTTCATTCCAGCGGACTTTTTCCAGCGGATTGTCCGCCGGAGAAGTCCGGGCGTGTGTGGGCAAGTCCCGCCGGACTAGGTCCGGCAGACAATCCGCCGGACTAGGTCCGGCGGACAAAGTCCGAACGTGTGTACGCGGCATAAGAAGACCCTTCTCCACTGACCATCTATACACTTATCTAAGAGGGTCCTTCTCCACCCAAGGCTTTTTTTCAACTGGAACGTGGTGGAACTGAGCTCCACCGCCTCTGGCCCTGGCCCCTTGCTCCCCGCTTACTACTGTCCCGGCTTTAGTGTGTACAAATGACAGCACATCTCTCCTTAGGGGTGCGCACAGAACCCTCTCTGCCCTGGCACATGCCTATAAGAGCAGGGGACAGGGGATGTGCACAGCAGCTGCAGTCTCTGCAGCAGCTCATCTTGAAGCCCACACCAGTAGCCTGCACACTGTACATTGTAGCTGTTCTTCTGCAGCAACTCCTCCAGGGGAGGGCTGGCAGCCTTAGGCCTTGGGGGCAAGTCCAGTCAAGTGGCCCATTGAACCACTGAATCAGCTCTCCATTGAGAGAAAGAGAGAGAGAGAGAGAGAGAGAGAGAGAGAGAGAGAGAGAGAGACTGCTCCATATTGCCCCAGAGAGAGGCCACTTGGCACTGCCTGCACAGAGAGAGCGAGAGACCATTTAACACTGCCTGCACACAGAGAGAGAACGCTTGACACTGCCTGCACAGAGAGAGAGAGGCCACTTGGCACTGCCTGCACAAAGAGAGAGATTCCACTTGGCACTGCCTGCAGAGAAAGAGAGAGGCCACTTGGCACAGCCTGCACAGAGAGAAAGGCAACTTGGCACAGCCTGCGCAGAGAGAGAGAGGCCACTTGGCACTGTCTGCACAGAGAGAGGGGCCACCTGGCACTGCCTGCACAGAGAGAGAGAGGCCACTTGGCACTGCCTGCACAGAGAGAGAGGCCACTTGGCACTGCCTGCACAGAGAGAGAGGCCACTTGGCACTGCCTGCACAGAGAGAGAGGCCACTTGGCACTGCCTGCACAGAGAGAGAGGCCACTTGGCACTGCCTGCACAGAGAGAGAGGCCACTTAGCACTGCCTGCACAGAGAGAGAGGCCACTTGGCACTGCCTGCACAGAGAGAAAGGCCATTTGGCACTGCCTGCAGAGAGAGAGAGAGAGGCCACTTGGCACTGCCTGCAGAGAAAGAGAGAGGTCACTTGGCACAGCCTGCACAGAGAGAAAGGCCACTTGGCACAGCCTGCACAGAGAGAGAGGCCACTTGGCACTGCCTGCACAGAGAGAGATGGCACTTGGCACTGCCTGCACAGAGAGAGATGGCACTTGGCACTGCCTGCACAGAGAGAGATGCCACTTGGCACTGCCTGCACAGAGAGAGATGCCACTTGGCACTGCCTGCAGAGAAAGAGAGGCCACTTGGCACTGCCTGCACAGAGAGAGAGGCCACTTAGCACTGCCTGCACAGAGAGAGAGGCCACTTGGCACTGCCTGCACAGAGAGAAAGGCCATTTCGCACTGCCTGCAGAGAGAGAGAGAGAGAGAGGCCACTTGGCACTGCCTGCAGAGAAAGAGAGAGGTCACTTGGCACAGCCTGCACAGAGAGAAAGGCCACTTGGCACAGCCTGCACAGAGAGAGAGGCCACTTGGCACTGCCTGCACAGAGAGAGATGGCACTTGGCACTGCCTGCACAGAGAGAGATGGCACTTGGCACTGCCTGCACAGAGAGAGATGCCACTTGGCACTGCCTGCACAGAGAGAGATGCCACTTGGCACTGCCTGCAGAGAAAGAGAGAGGCCACTTGGCACAGCCTGCACAGAGAGGCCACTTGGCACAGCCTGCAGAGAGAGAGAGAGGCCACTTGGCACTGTCTGCACAGAGAGAGGGGCCACTTGGCACTGCCTGCACAGAGAGAGAGAGAGAGGCCACTTGGCACTGCCTGCACAGAGAGAGAGAGGCCACTTGGCACTGCCTGCAGAGAAAGAGAGAGGCCACTTGGCACAGCCTGCACAGAGAGAAAGGCCACTTGGCACAGCCTGCACAGAGAGAGAGAGGCCACTTGGCACTGTCTGCACAGAGAGAGGGGCCACTTGGCACTGCCTGCACAGAGAGAGAGAGAGGCCACTTGGCACTGCCTGCACAGAGAGAGAGAGGCCACTTGGCACTGCCTGCACAGAGAGAGAGAGGCCACTTAGCACTGCCTGCACAGAGAGAGAGGCCAATTGGCACTGCCTGCACAGAGAGAGAGGCCATTTGGCACTGCCTGCAGAGAGAGAGAGAGGCCACTTGGCACTGCCTGCAGAGAAAGAGAGAGGCCACATGGCACAGCCTGCACAGAGAGAAAGGCCACTTAGCACAGCCTGCACAGAGAGAGAGGCCACTTGGCACTGCCTGCACAGAGAGAGAGGGGCCACTTGGCACTGCCTGCACAGAGAGAGGGGCCACTTGGCACTGCCTGCACAGAGAGAGAGACTGCTTAACACTGCCTGCACAGAGAGAGAGACCACTGGACACTGGCATTTAGGGGGTTAAAACAGGCAGGGAGGAAATGTAATATCACCTTCTCTGTCTGTCACTTTTCAGTGGAGTGGCAGTGCCTGCTGTAAGTGAATACAAGCTTTCCATAGCCATAGTCCCTCAGTCTTCTTTTAGGTTGCACATTTTTGCTGCATTTTCTTGAAGTGCACCAAAGACGCAGCATGCAGGACGTTTTGTGCACTTTCAGAACATGCAGCAAAATGTGCAACCTCTATGGGACTAGGGGTAAACCATGCAGGAAGACTGCCAGTACACCAGCACTACAGACAAATCACAGCATGCCAGTGTGAGCCCACAACACCTAGGGGGGCAAGCAAGGCAGTGTCACAGGCTGCTAGGAAAAAAAACTCTTTAGCTGCAGAGGGGGGGCCGGGGGGGAGGAGGGAGAAGTTCACTTACTTGGTGTTTCCCGGCCTCCCAGGAGCCTCACTGTATTCAAGCCGACTGCTCAGATTTAACTTTCCCGCCCCACACATCCTCTTCACAGACAGCACACAGGCTGCCCGGAGCGTGGGCGGGGAAATAGAGAGCAGGTCCAGCCTCTGCCAGCCATTCGTGTGGAGAAGGGAGGGGCTGGGCGGGGCTGTGCTGTGCTGTGCTCTGTAACACAGACTGTCGGCCCTGAGACATCCCTAGCTCACAGTACTGGATGGAAATGCAGCACTCGGCCTGCTCAAAAACTGTGCATTCTGAGCTGGCGACACAGCAGCCTTTGTAGAGGATATGAGAGCAGCCCAGGGGGCAATTGCATCTCTGCCCCCCTTCCCAGCCCTCCCCTGAACTCCTCGCTCTGCTATACTGTAGGTGGGGAGAGGTTCTGGGGATGAGAGGAGAGCCTGTACTGCAAGGGGGAGGGGTTGGGAAATTTTTGGGTAAACTGGCCTGAATCCTGTACATAGCGCACATCTGAGCTTTGTACTCTGTACATGGCACACCCCTGAGCCCTGCACCCTGTACATAGCACACTCGTGCTTTCTTAACCTTCTATGTAGCACACTCCTAAGCCTTTCACCATATATGTAGTGCACTCCTGAGCCCTGCACCTTGTATGTAGTGCACTCCTGAGCCATGCACCTTGTATGTAGAGCACTCCTGAGCCATGCACCTTGTATGTAGAGCACTCCTGAGCCATGCACCTTGTATGTAGTGCACCCCTGAGCCATGCGCCTTGTATGTAGTGCACTCCTGAGCCATGCACCTTGTACGTAGTGCATTTCTGAACTCTGCACCATGTACGTAGAACACTCCTTAACTCTGCACCCTGTATGTAGTACACTCCTGAACTCTGCACTCTGTATGTAGTGCACACCTGAACCTTGTGAGTAATGCACTGCTATTATTTAACAATGCCTTTTAAAAACACTCCTACTGTTAGTGCTATTTGGCCATACCCACCCTCTGATCCGAAGAGCTCTTCCCCTGTGAGGTGGGGGGGGGGGGGGTTGAATTCCTGCACCTAGTGTCTGGGTAAAAAAGCCCTGTGATCACCTATACACCTATATAAGAAGGCACTTCTGCACTGACCTCCTGTACACCTATCTAAGAGGGCCTTTCTTCACTGATCCATATAAGAAAGTCTATTTCCCTCTGACCACCAGTGTAAGGGAGCATGTCACTGAGCTCCAGAGATGGCTAGGGGTTAGTTGAGCAATGAACAGTTTCTGCCTCTCTAGCAACTAACCAATAAATGATCTTCTTGGCTGTCTGTGAGGGGGACTTTCTTTCCATTGACCAGCAATCTAATATAGCCTTTCTTCTCTGAGCACCTATACATCTTTATAAGAAGGTCCTTCTCCATTGACCACCTCTACACCAATATAAGAACTCCCCTTTCCACTGGCCACCAGTGTAAGGAAGCATTTCACTAATGACTAATAAAAGACCACCAGTGTAAGGGGACATGTCACTGAGCACCGATGTAAGGGTGCACTACTCTAGTGACTGTCAAAATGAGCAGGCATATCTTTACTCAACCAGGTTTCCAGAGAACCCTGGGGTCCCAATCAGGGGTCAGGCTTGGAGGCCAGTAGTTATAGCAATAGGGGGACTCCCACTGACCAGCAAGATAGGTATACAACAGGTCATCCTGGCAGAGTGCAGAGTACTAACCAGTGTTCACCAGAGCTGCTGGTGATGGAGATGGGTTTTTCTGGTTGCGGTCCGCAGGATCGCCCCACCAGGAGGTGAGAAAGCCAGGGTCCAGTAGCAGATATAGCAGGTAGGGACCAAACAGAAGCATAGTCAGTAAACGAGCCAAGGGTCAGTAACAAGTGGTTGCAGGTAGGGATCAGGCAGAAGCGTTGTTGAGGAACAAGCCAAAGGTTGGTAACGAGTGGTAGCAAAAATATGGATGCCATCAGGGAAGACAAGAGCAAGATATTGGCTGGAGAGAGCACAATATTCTGGCAAACAGGAAGTGCAGAGACATGATTTAAATCAAGAAATTCATGGGAGGAGCAAAGAGTTCAAGGTTCAGCAGAAGTCAAGGTACAAGGCAGGGTTGTCCAATGGATAAGACAGGGTACTGTCCAGCATCTCAGGAAACTTAGCGAGAAAAATCATTGCCACACAGCAGAGGTCCCAGAGTCCAGGCCCTGCCAATTGGAATGGCTTCAGAGGTACTGACCCTTGAGAAATTGGAAGTTTTTGCCTCTCCAATAACCAATGACACCAATGATTTGCTTAGCTCTCTCTGTGTAGGGGAGCATTTCACTAACCACCATTTAAAGAAGTCCATTCCCCTTTGACCACCATTGTAAGTGGGTGTGTTACTGAGCACCAATGTAAGGTGGCACTTTTCCATTGACAGCCAACGTAATTAGATAATAAAGTAAAATGAGGAATGTGATGCATTTATCATATTACACAACCCAGGGCTGCTCTATACCACAAAATTATTTTCTGAAATATTAATGAAATGAAACAAATAATAGTAATGGCCAGAAGATAAACGTAGACATTGAAAACTGTAATATTCTGTAACTTGGTGGTCAATAAAGAAATGCTCAGTGATTGCAGTCTCTATTTGTGCAAACCTCCAGTCTTGCAAACCAAGCATACCATAAAAAGTTCTCTCTGATATTTTTCTTTTATTGTAACAAACTAACCCCACCACATTAGGAATCACACCTGCCATGGCCCAATTACGGCAGGCCAGTCAATCAGGTAAAGTCACTTTGGAAGTTTTCTGAACCTTAGGTTTGTTTATGTTAACTGGAATGAAATAATTCTGTAATTGCCACCAGGAAATGGAGGGGCAGATTATCCACTTTCTTTTTATGTTGATCAAATGGGGCATTAGAGGCAGTAAAATTCCTGCAAGGAGATGAGGTGGAAAATAATTTAATTGCTGGGTTAACATGAAAAGACTCAGCTAATTAATGCCAGAGCCACATACAGCCTCGACTGTCTATAACATGTCAAACTTCTCTAATTTCTTCTTTTTCTAATTTGGACCAAAAGTATATTTTTTAGAAGAGGTACTCAAGTGATCCACCTTTTTCACTAAGAGAATAAAGCCATAAAAAAATATCTGCCCAAAAATGTATCATTACCCTCTCCAAAATAAAGTATAATAAAATGTAACTGAACTCTTACGTACTAAAGGTTCCCCGTGGTGTGTGAAATGATTAATGGGTAGAGGATGAGCAGAGTGCTTCAGTCTAGATTTCTTCAAAATTATCCCCAAATGTCACCATGCAGGCTGCTTTTGCAAAAGTTATTTTTTTTTTCAACCAAAACTATGGTTTGATATCATCAGGTCAATACTAACATGTTTCAAAACAAAGACAACCCCATTTCTTTTCTTTTTTTTTCTTGTTCAATATATTTATTGCATTTTACAATAAAAAGAAGAATATAACATTATATTGACATGTACATAAGATTTGGAAATTAAGAAACATTGTCATACATTTGATGATACCATCTCACTTAGATAATACAAGAAAGAGATTAAATATATGCAAAAGAAGTTGAAAAAGAATCAAGAACAAACTCGATCCTATTATTAGAGAGTATAAGACCCTAAGAAGAAAAAAAAAAAAATGGAGACAAAAATAAAATTCCCTCAGTTATCTGTACATCAATTGAGTCATGCTTCCAGACCACCCCAAATGGGATCAAACTGTGGACGAATGGGGGCATGATCTTAAGATAATGAATTATTAATTTACAGAATAGAGGTTTGACAAATCTTAAAGTGATCAAGGTTAATAGACAATAACTTGTGTTTTCTTCACGTATAGAGTAAATATATTCTATACAACAAAAAAAAAGTGATATTATAAGAAAAATGAACAATGTATGACTGAAGTTTCAATACGGTTAAATGATCTCAAGTATGAGGATAATAGGATGGAAATAAAAGAGGAAAAAAGAAGAAAAAGGAAAGGAGAAACAAGGGAAAGATACTATTAATAGAACCAGAAGTGAACAACACAAGCTCTAATCTACATCGGGCATAGCCACCAGATATGAAAGTGTGTACCAGGCGTTGGACATCCCCGAAAACAGGAGTCTGAATAGGAAGGAACAAATTTTGCTATTCTGGCTGGTACTAAATACCATTGTGCCAAAACTTTAAAGTTGGTTTCTAATGCAAAGCAATTTGGGGAAGAAGTTTTAGTAGCTAACCAGATATTAGACCACTCTTCTATGTCAAAAGTGCGATCCATATCTTGCGACCATTTGACAGTATATGAGGGTAGTGTTTCATTGGAGGGCATATTAATGTGTCGCTATAGGAGTGAAATCAGGCTTCTAATGTGTGGGTCGCTCTTACAAATGCGCTCAAACTGCGACATCTGGTTGAGTGGAGAACCTGTCCTAATGAAGGGTGTATAAAAGTTTTTAATTTGTAGGTATCGAAAAGTTTCAGTTCTGGGAAGTCCAAAGGTTTCACATAATTCGGAAAATGTGTATAATGTGTTGTTGGAAACCAAATTATGCAATCTGATTAGGATAGTAGAGGACCAAGCTGTGAATGACCAGTGTTGGTCATCTTACTTTAAAAAAAGTAATTTAGTTAAGTTACAAATTACTTCTACCAAAAAGTAATTGCGTTAGTAACTCAGTTACTACATTGGAAAAGTAATTAGTTACTCAGCAAAGTAACTGAAACTTTTTTTTTTTTTTAATATTCTATACGTGAAACTAAGGGGCGGGTCTAGTATTACTGTAACCAAGGGGCACATTTATTATTGTTATATATCGTGTAACCAAGGGGCTGCTCTATTATTACTCTAACCAAGGGGCAGATCTGTTATAGCGTGTAAGCAAGGGGCGGGTCTATTATTATTATATCGTGTAAGGGGCGGATTTCTACAGAAGAGGGCGAATGTTAAATTAATGGGCAGAGCTCGATATATAACAATAATAATAAATGCGCCCCTTGGTTACAGTAATACTAGACCCGCCCCTTAGTTACACGATAGGCGCCCCTTGCAGAGTAGCACGAGCATCATGAGGGTGGGCATCGCCTCGTACAATTACATGTTAACTGCGCCTGCGCTGTGTAGAGTTCACTCAGAGCTGTTTAAGTTCTGCAATTTTTGGAAACCCTTCGTGCTGCACAAGCGCTGCGCCTGCGCAGTACAGGGGGTCCTTATCCGGCGGGGGAACTTTTTTGGCAGGACACAGGAATTACACTACTGCCATCTAGTGACGGTAGATGTAATTGGGGTAACTAAGCCAAAGTAATGGGAACTGAGTTACCATGAGGGGAAAAGTAATCAGTTAGATTACTAGTTACCCTCTAAAGTAACTGAGATACGTAACTCAGTTTATTTTAACTCAGTTACTTACATCACTGTGAATGACATCGGGAATTTCCAAGCTGGGTAGAAAGCTGGGTTTTTAATGAAGGAAAGGAGGGGATTATGTGAGGACTGAAGATTGTGCGAACTTTTAAATTTGTCCCAAATAGCTAAACAATGCTTAGTAATAGGATTAGATATATGTACTCTATCTTTAGGCTGGAGCCATAACATGTTAGCCACAGAGATGGGTTCAATATCAACAGATTCGACAGCAACCCATAGAGGAATTTCCATAGTGGAATTGTATTTAGGCAATTGGGATAGTTGTGCTGCGTAATAATAGGAAGAAAAAAATGGTAAACCTAATCCGCCCTTCAATTTAGTAAGGAACAATGTAGATTGAGGGATACAGGGTTTATTGGTGCCCCAAATAAATGACATAAATCTGCGCTGTGTAAGACGTAAGAAGTATGAAGGTATTGGAATGGGGAGTACCCTAAATAGGTAAAGGAATTTTGGTAAAATTGACACCTTAATGGCATTAATCCACCCAAACCAAGACAAGGAGAGAGAAGACCATTGCTTCAATAAACCGGTAATTGATTTTAGAAGTGGTAAGTAGTTAGTTGAAAAAAGATCTGTTAATGAGTTTGTGATTTGTATTCCCAAATATGGAAGATGATGTGATACCCTGTTAAATGGTAATGAGGACTTAGCTTGGAGAAATTCCGCTTGTGTTCAAGAATAGACATGTGCGATTAGTTTCGTAGGAATTGGAAATTCGTACGAATTTTTTGAAATTCGTACATTCGTACGAATCCGAATTCTGTACGAATTGCGAAATTTCGTTTACGAATTTCGGATCCAAATTATCCGAATCCAAACTACCAAATGATGAATTTCAACTAATATGAAAGAAATTATAGCGGATATAACGAATGATTCAAATGAATTCGAGATTCTGTATAGCGAATATCGACACTCTACGAATAATAACGAATCATCCAAAAACGTATTAACGTTACATAACACATAAGTCTATTGTCTATTGTTCACCTATCACTCAGAGGAAGTACGAAATACGAAATTTCGTATTCGTAAACGAAATTTCGGATTTCGTACTTCCTCTGAGTGATTGGTGAACAATAGACAATAGACTTATGTGTTATGTAACGTTAATACGTTTTTGGATAATTCGTTATTTATCGTTACGAATCGTTACGAATATCGACACTCTACGAATAATAATGAATTATCCGAAAACTTATTAACGTTACAACACTATAGTATGTCTGTGAAGGGGCGCATGTTTCCCGTGGTTAGAACTGTCCCTGCACAAAGTGTCATTTTTGCAGGAAAAAAAGCTATTTAAAATCACTCGCTGCTAATGAATTGTCGGCTCCCGTAACACAGAGAACAGTCATTCATTGAAAGTCATTGATAAAAAAAAAGTCATTGATAAAAAAAAAATAAAAGGCGTGGGGGTTCCCCCAAATTCAATTACCAGGCCCTTCAGGTCTGCTATGGATATTAAGGGGAACCCTGCTTCAAATTTAAAAAAAAATGGGGGTCCCCCTAAATATCCATACCAGACCCTTCAGGTCTGGGTGGATTTTAAGGGGAACCCCCTCAAAATCCATACCAGACCCTTATCCAAGCACGAAACCTGGCAGGCCGCAGGAAAAGAGGGGGGTACGAGAGCGGCCACCCTCCCTCCTGAACCATACCAGGTCACATGCCCTCAACATTGGGAGGATGCTTTGGGGGTCTGTGACCCCTCAAAGCACCATGTCCCCATGTTGATGGGGACAAGGGCCTCTTCCCCACAACCCTGGCCATTGGTTGTGGGGGTCTGCGGGCGGGGGGCTTATCGGAATCTGGAAGCCCCCTTTAACAAAGGGACCCCCAGATCCCGCCCCCCCCTGTGTGAAATGGTAAGGGGGTACAAACGTACCCCTATCATTTCATTAAAAAAGTGACAAAAATGGTAAAAATGACAGGAGACGGTCTTTGACAATTCCTTTATTAAAATCTTCTTTCATCTTCTCTCTTCTGGTCTTCCTTCTTCCTTTCTTCATCCTTCGGTTTCTTCATCTTCTTCTTCCATCTTCTTCCATTTTCCTCCGATCCGCTTCTTCTTGTTCTGGTCTTCTCATCCGGCATCTTCTTCCACGGTGTCTGTTCTTTTGTGTCGGGCCGCTCCGCTCAATGGGAGGCTCCCACTGTGTGAGGCTTCGCTCCGTCTGACATCTCTTTTATAATGGAGGGCGGGGCCACCTGGTGACCCCGCCCCCCTCTGACGCACGGGGACGTCATGGGGACTTCCCTATGGCTTTCTGCATGATGTCAGAGGGGGGCGGGGACGGCACAGAACAAGAGACGCCGACGCCGTGGAAGAAGATGCCGGACGAGAAGACCAGAGCAAGAAGAAGCGGATTGGAGGAAGAAGAAGATGGAAGAAGAAGATGGAAGAAGATGGAAGAAGAGGATGAAGAAACCGAGGGATGAAAAAAGGAAGAAGGAAGACCAGAAGAAAGAAGATGAAAGAAGATTTTATTAAAGGAATTGTCAAAGACCGTCTCCTGTCATTTTTACCATTTTTGTCACTTTTTTTGGTGAAATGGTAGGGGTACTTTTGTATTGTAACTGTACTGTCTCCCTTTTTATATTGTAAAGAACTGCGTAAACTGTTGGTGCTATATAAATCCTGTATAATAATAATAGTCCCCTCCCGCAACAGTAGATCCCCCAGCAGTCAGCATAAGTAGACCCTTCAGCACATCCCAGCATCCCTTACCATTACATACATTCAGCGCTGGAGGTGCCAGAATTGCGTTCCCCCGCATTCCCACTGAAGAAAAAAACAACTACGGTATGCTGTTTATGGAGTGTATTAATAAGCAGGTAGACGGAGACTTTCCCAACAATGTCTTGACTAAATTATGTACAAGAAACCCAAAAATTCCCCGCGCTGTCAATCATCCAATACCGCCGGGACGCAGGTTTAAAGCAAGTAACGAGTTTTTGAATTAGAGCTGCCAATTAAACGGCAGAACGGCTTCTAGACTTGTTTGTGCTCCTAAAACATGATCTTAGCGAGAGCGTAATGAAGTCTGCCACCTGCGTTCCCCGGCGCCGAGCCGCGCGCGTCCTCCAAACCACAGGTGGCCGAGCAGGTTCTTGGACGCCATCCATTCTCCGAAAACGTTTTCTCGCTCGTTGACGACACTTTTTTTTTCTATAGAGGAAGCAGCTTAAATGCTTAAAGATTCATTCTCCTGATCAATGAGATCTAATAGGAAGGCATTACAATGGCCGCACCACGCCGCTTTTATTTTTAAAATATCGTTTCCCCCTGACTGGCAGCGCCACCGTGGCTTAATTTCACCAAGCTATCCCGGTTTATTTCTGCGGTTGCCTCAGGAAAGACACCATTAAATTACATGAAAGTAACAAATGTCTCGACCAGGCAAACAGATGCACACGGAGGCGAGCAGATGGCTCTGTACTATCTGAGGTGAAGGGAAATCTGTGCAAGTTTATGTACAATGGCTGCGCACCAACAGGGCAAAGAAAACAGCGCCCAGCAGGGGGACGGAGCCAACAGGTGAGGGGTGCCAGCCAAAAGGGAATTTATTTGTCATACTCATCCAGCATATTCCATAGCTTTTTACACATAGACATTGCAAACAGCCTCTGTACCACAGGAGCTTACACTCTAATGTCCTATCACAGTCACAGACTATTATTATTATAAGTTGATATAGCTCTGACATATTCCACAGTGTTGTACAGAGAACACTGAGCCAATCACATCAGTCTCTGCATCAGAGGAGCTTGCACTCTAATGTACCACCAAAGTCACATGCTATTATACATTTATATAGCTCTGACATGTACCATAGTGCTGTACAGAGAACACAGAGCCCTTCACATCAGTCTCTGCACCAAAGGTGCTTGCACTCTAATGTCCCACCACAGCCACACACTATTATAATAATAATACATATGTATAACTCTGGCATATACAGTAGCGCTGTACAAATAACAGTACAGCATTCACGCCAGACTCTACACCAGAGGAGCTTACACTCTAACATCCCCAAAATCACACACTGTTATTAGTATTCATTTATATATAGCTCTGACATATACCATAGTGCTGTATGGAGAGCACTGAGCCAGTCACATCAGTGCACCAGAGGAGCTTCTCCACCAGGTGGTGCTGTTTTGCTAGGTGCTGTTGGCTCACTCTGCTTTGGTCTTAGCTGAGAGAAGCAACAAGCCTGGGCCTGTCCTGCAGGCTTCTCCCCCAACCACCATGCAGTGGGTGGGGGGAGATGAAGGTGGAGTTTCTCCAGAGGCACTGAGGCCTATTCCATGTGCTCAAGCTGCAATGGATCCTGAGCATGTACTTATGCAAGAGGAGTCCTTACCAGTCTTCCAGGATAGAGTGGTAAACAGATTTCGCCGCATTGCTAAGGAGGAAGAGAAACTTGCTGTCATGAAAGAAGATCTCAGGAAAAAGAAATCCCTGCATAGTAAGTCTGGAAACAGTAAGAGGGAGGTCTCCAAGCTGATGTCTCTGGAGGAGGCATTGAAAAAGCAGGAGAAGTTGGTTGCCTCTCTGAAGGAGAGCAGCAGTGTGTTTAGAGAAAAGTGTGAGAATGAGGAGAGATCCCAACAGATGAAGGAAATTGCCTTTGCCAGTACCAGCCAGAGGGTGGATGCCAGAGCAACGGCGACATTATGGATGGGGGGCAAGAAAGTGGCTTCACATGGTGGCCCCAGTACTCCCCTGTCACAGGATCTGTTGCACCTGAGTCAGTATCTGCCCCCTCCCTTCCCAGCAGCCTGGTTCATCTCAGGAGGAGGTTGAGGAAAATGGCAGATTGCTGCAGGCCATTACAGAAATGGAATCTCCCTTGAGTGGCACCATCTCGTCAGATGAAGATCTTAGTAAAGGAGTGCTTGCTGAAAATCTTTCTCAGTGTGTGGAGGACTTTCCTGAGATTGCTGCTACAAAGAAACAGATTGTACCTGCCAACAGATCCTTGCAATCAGCAGGAGGAGATGGCGTGTATCCAGAAAGAGAAATTTCTGCTGGCTGCGAGGAGTCCCACATGGACACTAACAGTGCAGAGCAGGAATGTTGAATGAACATTGAAACTGCAGAGCAGAAGACCCGTATGAACGCTGAAACAGCGGGTGTTTTTTCTAAACAGAAGACTTTACTTTATGACGGGACTGCTGGTATCTGTGGTAGTTCTGGGACTATGGTGAGCGGGACTGTTGTGCTGGAGGGGAGGAGGGAGGATCAATTGGTGGGTAATTTACCAAACCCGATTTCAGAGGTTCCTCTGCAGCCAGTTAATATTTCTATGCAGCCAGTCAATGTGTCATCTGTCCCAGTTAGGAATTATGCTAAGGCTGTTTCGGGACAAAGTCATGCTGCTGGTGGTGGAAGGGAGCCAGTTGTGCGAATTTCACCTAATGCTTCTTCCATTAAACGCATTCATGTGGTACAGCTCAGGTGGGAAAGAGGAGATATTCCACCTGTCAGGAGGGAGGTTGTGGATACGATCCTAGCCATGGGATTTAAGGTGGAGGATATTTATGCTCTTATCAGTCTGGCTGGTTCCTTTGAATATAATTTATCATTTGTGCGTCCAGAATCGCTGGATCTGTTTTGGGAGCAGTTTGAGCATGTATATAAGGGCCAGCCGGACTGGAAGGGGCTTGTCCCCAAAGTTGTCCCACGACAGCCCTTGACAAAGACTGTGACTATCCTGACTAGCAATGAGTCTATACCCCCCAAGGATTTATGGGTCTGGTTCAGGAGGTTTGGTGAAACGTTGTGTCCCCTAAAAAAAGATTGTGGATTATAGGGGAATCTGAACAGGTGGGTGGTCGTGTCAATGAGGTTTAGTGTGTGTGGGAATGTGTGTGGGCATTTGCCCTTCTCTGCCTTTATTGGTAGAGATAGGATTACTGGCTTCTACCCTGGTCAACCTAAGCTGTGCCATAAATTTGGAGTTAAGGGACATTTGTCCTCTAAATGTCCAGAACAGAAGTGCTCTTTGTGCCAGGAACTGGGGCATCTTGCAAGGGACTGTAACATCATTAAATGTAACCTATGTAATAAGGTTGGTCACCCTTATAGCCGTAGCCCTGAGGCTTTGCAAAATAAGCCAGAGTTGGTGGAGGAATTTTTCCATCTGAATAGAGAAGAGTCTGGGTTGGCGGAGGTTGTGCCAGGGGATTCTAATGTCTCTGTCCCGTCAGAATCTGTGTCTGGGAGGCCATCTGTGGTGTCAGTGTCCTCCCAGTCTGTGGTCTCCCAGTCAGTGTCAGAAAGTGTGGTTTTCAATCTGTGTCTGCACCTATTGTTTCTCATAGTGTAGGGAAGGCAGTGGAGGGTGCTGTACCAGAATGTATGGTGGTGCCAACCCCTCCTCCTCGGCATAGCAGAAGTGTGGCTGGAGGTCGGCAGACACAGAGTGGAGGAGTGAGGGTTGGATTGGATGATGGTGGAGGGGAAGGTGGGAAGGGAATGAGAGTGGCTGGTGCAGAATGCAAGGTGAATGATGTGGAAGTCGGGGTGAATGATGTGGGGGGAGGGGTAATAGGGGGGTTTTGGAGTTGTGTCATGGTGGCAATTAAATCTTAGCCTGGATTGTGTTTAAGTTGAGGTTCGGGGTTTGTAGTCTCTTTTTTGTTGTCATTAAAATATGTTTCTTAATGTTTTATCTTGTCAGGAAACGGTTTTCTTTACTTGCTGATGTAAGCACGCTTGTTTTTGTTTAGTTGTTGTTTATGTAGCGGGGTCGTACCCCTTTTACTGGAAAAGACTACATCCCCCATAATCCCCCAGGCTCCCGGGCTGCTTGTTTCCGCCCGAGAGGCTGCTGGGGGAGGTTATAAAAAGGAAGAGCGGAGACCGCCTCTTCCTCTTGGGACACTTCCTCTTCTGAGGCCTGACAGGACTGGCCTGCCTCTGCTGACAGAGCGTGTGACGCGGAGACTACAGCCAGTGGAGACACCTGTGCGGACCGGAGCTGAAGGCCTGAAGCCTGGGCCTTGCAGCAGATGGAGTGAGACTCTTCTACCTCAGAGTCAGCAGCAGCGGAGCGGAGACTCTTCCCTACAGACGATCGGTCGGAGCTGAGGACCGGAGCGCAGGGGCTGTGACTGAAGAGACCAGAGCCGCCATTAGAGGGACCGGAGCGGAGGACGGTACCCCAGGATTGGTGAGAGAGCCGGAAGGCTCATCCTGCATTGATACACACGTTTTATGCCTACTGAACTGCCTAGGCGCAATTTACCTCAGAGCAGCAATGTTACTTTCTGTGGATTACAAAGACACCATTTAAAGCTACATGTGCACCACCTCTACAGATTTATTGCCGGTGAAGAACACTGTACTAGTACAAGGACTGAGCTCTATTGCTAGGGATCAGGCCTGGTCCATTAGGTAGGCGCAGATAGATTTATTGCACCTCAGGGGTGCATAGCAGACGGTCGCCACACTTGGCGCTCCGTTTCCCCATTGCTAGTAAATACATATGTGTGTACATGTTAAAGTGCATATTGCAGGGACCTGCTAAAGTATTGTAAGATATATGTTCAAATGCATGTTACTATTTCTTTTCCTTACTGACAAAGTAAAGCCAGTTATTCTTATCTCAGCAGTCTGCTTGTGAGTTCATACCCATTATGCTTAGAGTATAAGATATTTTTATGTGCATAGATACATACCCCTTGACTAACTGTGCCAGAGCGGGTAGAGCCAAATTGCCGGGGGTTGGTGGAGCTGTACTCAGGGACCCAAAACAAACCAGCGGCTCTCTTAACTGGGGGTAGCGCTACATTTATTTTTGTGTAAATATGTTTTTACTAATAAGCTGTATGTTTGTATGGTTTTTTAATTTAAAAAAAATGTTACACTCTAATGTCCCATCACAGTCACAGCCTATTATTATTATACATTCAGATAGCTCTGACAGTTCACAGTGCTGTACAGGGATCCCTGAGCCAGTCACATCAGGCTTTTCACCAGAGGAGCTTACACACTATTGTCCCACTATAAGCTCACATAGAGAAAATAAAGCTTTTCACATCAGGCTGTACACCAGAGGAGCTTACGCTCTAATGTCTGTAGTTTGCATGAATATTCGCCCACTTACACACTTCAGGTCTAATTTTGTAAATGTCGGTTAATCTGCCAGATACATTTTTGATAGAGGGAGAAAACCTAAACAAAAACTGGCATACTCGGCTTAAATAGTGTCCCTGGTGGGAACCTCACACGCTGGCGCTGCAAGGCATGAGTGGGCATTTCTAGAAGGCAAAACCCCACACAAGGATGTAAGAGTTAAAAACTCCCACGTAGGTAGGTTTTATAGGTAGTAAAACTATGGGATCTTACTGCCAATCAAACCTAACACTTTCATATTTAAAGTGAGTAAGGGAACCCAGACCACCCACTAATTGCCTCTAATCTTCATATGGTGGAATGGGTAGTTAAACCTATCACCCCCAGAAGCCTCTGGGGAACTGCAAGCCACTTCAGTTGTACACTTTAGTCCCTACTTCATGCAGGCATTAACACTTTCAGGCTGGAGGACACTTCACACTGAGAGCCTCTCACACTTGCAGAAGGACCATGTGGACCCCTCAGTGGGCAGCTAGGCTTGTTTCTACTCTGACACATGATTTTGAAGCATTTTTTGAGGAGAATATTGCTGAGCAAGTCATTTACCCCACCAGCTTCTCTCAGGTTTCAGCTCTGCTCCTTTATTTAGATTTCACCGTTGGTCACACAAGGAAGACACCCTACTTCTCTTCGCAAGGCCTTGCACAATGTGACCTCAGGCTCGGTCCCTGGGTGGGTCCTGTACCACAGCGGGCTCCAATATAGAGACCCTGCCACTAAGGGGGGAACATAAAGTACAAAGCTGTTCCCTCATTACAAGGACTCCTGTTACCTGCCTATATCCTAACTTCCTATGTCAACTGGCTGCTTCACCTTCTTCTTACACCCCTATGCGCCCCAACTATAAAGGTTCGGAATGTTTGTTTTTCCAAATACATGACCTTAAGGGTTATCTTGGTGACACTTGTTACTGCATAGCTACACTTTTTGGTTTGCTCCCAACTCCAAGTTCTTATGAATACACCATAAATACACCCATAGCAATACACTTAAGTCCTGTAATTAAGTGTAATTAATTCAGACTAGGCTGTTCTCCTCTGACCACCTATACACATAAAAATTGGAGTTTCTTTACAAATAGGTACTTCTCCACTGACCACCTATAGACCCAAAAAAGAAGACCTTTCTTCACTGACCACCTATATAGGGCATTTTCCACTAAATACCTATATAAGAAGGTCCTTCTCCTATGACCACTTGTAAAGGAAGCTCCTTCTCCTCTGACTACGAATATAATGTAGTATAGAGCAGCCCTGGGTGTCAAATATACTGAGTGCATCGCTCTCCTTATTTTATATTCTTACATCTACACTTGCTGTTTACGCTAAAGAGCTATAGATAAAGTAATTATTAGTAGGGGCTCCCTGAGACCTTACATTTATCTCAAGCGTTCATTAATGTTACAAAGGTTGAGAAAGGCTGCCCTAGAGTGTCAGAGTCACCATGATCTTCACCCAGCAGTTTATCTCCCAATTTGGCATATTTGTTGCACCCACTTTGTACGTCACTTGAAGAACCTTTATTTATCTCTAAAATTACTCATATAAATGTTTACGGTGGGCAGAAAAATTACTTTTATATGCCAATTGTTCAACAGAGGCTTGCCTGGGAGTGTATCAGATATTTAAAGATGAGGGAGTAGATCATATTGTTGATGTGTGTGATGTGTTGATGATGTCTCATATTGCAGGAATGTGATACAGGAAGAGATAGAGATACCTGACCAGACCGGGTGAGTCATTGCACAGCAATTCTTCACCTACTGCTGGGAAAGTAAAAGATTTTTCCTCTTTAGCTATGACCAGGAGGATCGCCTCATGATTTCACAATGACATGACTATCACCTGGCCCCATGACCCCGTGATTGGACAATGACATCTTATTGTCACAGGACTAAGTGATTGGACAATAATGTGACTATCTCCTGGTCCCGGGATGGCATGATTTGACAATGACATAGACATCTCCAGGTCCCAGGGCCACCTTACTGGACAATCCTATTTCCTGGTCCCAGCACTGGACAATGACATTGCTATTCCCTGGTTCCAGCACCATGTGATTGGACAAGGACATCCCCTGGCCCCAGAACCAAGTGAGCGCACAATGACGTGACTATCTTTAGTTCCCAGGACTGCTGGATTGGACAATGATATCTCCTGGTCCCAAGACTGAGTGGCAGTGAACAATGAAGTGACTATCTCCTGTGCCCAGGATGGTAAGAGTGGACAATGACAACTACCTGTCCCAGGACCACCTTACTGGACAATGATATTTCCTGTTTTCACAGGAATGTTTGGACATTGACATCTATTGGTCCTAGGACTGCATGATTGGACAATGGCATGACTCACCTGGTCCCAGGACTGTGTGTTTGGACAATGCCATCTACTGGTCCCAGGATTTACTGATTGGACCACCTTACTTGTTAATCATATTTCCTGATCCAAGAACTGAGTGATTGGACAGTGACATATACTGGTCCCAGGACTACATGATTGGACAATGTCATGACTATTTCTTGGTACCAGGACTACATGTTTAGACAATGACATGACTATTTCTTGGTTCCAGGACTGTGATTGGGCAAGGAGATCTCCTGGTCCCAAGACCAAGTGATCAGCCAATGACATGACTATCTCCAGTTCCCAGGACTGCTTGATTGGACAATGACATCTCCTGGTCCCAGGACTGAGTGACAGTGGACAATGACGTGATTATCTCTTGTGCCCAGGATGGCAAGAGTGGAAAATAATATGTGCTTGTTCCAAGACCAATCATATTTCCTGGTCCCAGATTTGAATTACGGGACAATGACATCTACTGGTCCAAAGAATGACTGATTGACTGAACAATGCCATTATTATCTCCTGTTCCCAGGAAGGCAGGGTTGGACAATGACCTCTCCTGGTCCCAGGACTGTATGATTGGATATGTCAATGACATCTTCTGGTCTCAGGTCCGCATGACTGGACAATGACATGATGATATCCTGGTCCCAGGATGAAGTGATTGGCAATGCCATCTCCTTGTCATAAGACCGAATGATTGGGTCACAGTGACCACCATAGACCTGTGTTCTGTGACACAATTTTGTTGTTTTTTGTTTGCATTCATTTTTTTTTATTACATTTTTTATATAAGGGGATTTTTTTTTTTTTTGTGGGGGAGGTTATTTAGCTAGTTACTTTTTTTTTGCTTTTGTATAATATTTAGGGCCCATTGCACCCTAAAAGGACAATTGTGCCTTTGTAAAATTGTTCTTTAATCAAAGTGCTGTGCACCGGTGCAAATATTAACCATCCCCTATGATCCAACTATCTTTACGGGGTGGGCCTGCCCAGCACTGTACATCATTTTCTGAAAACGACCCTGCTGGGTGTCCAGAGCTTCCCCATCTTCCTGGTTCCTAAAGCCTCCCATTTTCTGGGTGACCAGTTAGTGGCATAGCAACTCACATGAGAGTCCTGAAGAAAGGTTATAATTGGGAAACCAATAGATGCATTAAAAGTCAGAGCTGCACAGGTTGGACACGCCTTCAAACTCAACCACTGGATTTGGTCATGTGATCTGAAGTATTGTCATAATGATGACGGCATAAGACAGTCCCATTCCTTTCCTGGAGCTGAGGCCCAGCACCAGCTGCAAATGGTGCAACCTTGGCTTCCATGTCACTTCAACTGGGTCCAGAGTGTTGGTAGAAGGATCAATGCTTTATACCCTTTAAATTCTGGAGCATCTGCAGCATTGTAGGTGCAGGTGCAGGGCCTCAATCCAGAACATTGGTTCACCATCCTTTGGACCTCCCACATAACTTCAACTAGTTCCAGAATGTTCGTAGAAGGACCAATGCTTTATACCCTTTATAATCTGGTGCATCTGCAGCATGGTAGGTTTGTGTGCAGGGCCCCAGATCAAGAACATTTGTTGACCATCCTTTGAACCTCCCACATTACTTCAACTGGTTTCAGACTTTTGATAGAAGGACCAATGTTTTATACCCTTGAAATTCTGAAAAGTCTGCAACATGGTAGATGCATGTGTAGGGCTCCAGATCCAGAACACTGGCTGACCATCCTTTAGACCTCCCACATCACTGTAACTGGTTCCAGAGTGTTGATAGAAGGACCAATGTTTATACCCTTTAAATTCTTGAGCACATGCAGCATGGTAGGTGCACATGCAGGGCCCTAGATCCAAAAAACTGGTTGACCATCCTTTGGAGCCCTCAGGTGACCAGCAAAAGAGCCAGCCAATGATGACCTTTCACCAACTAAGGTAAGTGGGATGGAGGGCTCAGCGACTGGTCCAGTGAGATGGTCCAATCCTTCAACTTTTTTTTTTTTTTGGTTCTTCTGCACACCAGCTCATTGTTGTGCCACCTGTAACCCTGTCTGAAACTTAAAAGGTCCAGTCCTTGTGCCGTCACCTTCACTCTCCGTGTCACATTTGGTAGCTGAATGTTGTGTCCTGTCCCTTTTCTAGCTCTGCACAATAATTAATGCCTGAGAGCAGCACATTTCCTTCTCTTGTTCCAGAGCACGCTGGCTACGAGGCACCTGAAGCATGGTGACATGACAGTTGTTCCACGTGCTAGCAACACATAACCAAGCAGGTAGGAGGACAATAAAGAGCATCCTATTTATCGCTTGCACGTCTCCCTGGAGTGGGTGAGGGAGTGTAGAGCGCAGACAATGAGACGGGTGATGTCTGGTCAGCGTGGGCACAGCCTCACCTGATCTGCAGTGGGCAGCCTGAACTGTGCTGGCATCATGATAAGTCAGTTCACATGCCAACATCTCTATCTGCAGAAACAAGACCTGGCAGCATCCCCTTCTGTCATCTTTCACCCACCACCGCTGGCCTGCCAAACTCTCTGCAGCAAGCAAGAAGATGACCTTAGAAATTCACAGCATCCTTCCACAGAGCTGTTATCGGGTACACCTGGAGCTCACAGATGTGCCCCCCAATGACGTGCAACGACTTTTCTTGTGGGAAAATAGGATCTATGTTGAACCTATCATTTGCATCTCTTCTAGTCGTTGTAAACCCAATCAGTAAAAAGCTTCAAAATGTTAAAGTGGTTGATACACAGAGATTAAACAAATCCTCCTACATAAGTTGTACCTGTTTATCTGCAATCTTCTCTTCTTTACATTCATTCAAAGTCCAGAAGTTATAAAGGTTATCTGAGTGTTCAAAAAAAGGGGGGCGCAGAGCTGAAATCACACTCTGCTAGACATGTGCACTGCCGAAAAATGTGTTCGTTTTCGTTATCGTTTCATTCGTTTTTTTTGTTTTTTATCGTTCTTCAGGTCATTCGTTATGATCGCAATTCGTAAATTCGAAAATTCAAAAATCCAAAAAAAGAAAGAAAATCCAAAAAAATGTAAATAATAACTAACTAACTGACTAATAATGACTAGCTATTAAATTGTAGATATTGGAATTTCCTTTCAAATTTGGCTGTTAGTGAACATAACGAATATGAATTTTAATTTATTTTAAGTTACGAATTATCCGAAATAAGGAATGCTAAACAATATCTAAACAAACGGAACGGAACGAATTAATAATAAATAATAATAATAAAAAGTTTTTTATTAGAAAAACGAATAAAAACAAATATTCAGACGAAATTCAAATCGATTCAAATAGTTTTCTAATCAATTTCGAATAGTTTTTACATTGGAAAAGTTTTTGAATTTGACTAGTTTTCGAATTTGAATCTGAAAAGTTTTCGAATTCAAATAATTTTTGAATTTGAATAGTTTCCCAATTTCCAAAAGAGAATAAAAAATAAAAGAATAAAATAGAAAAAAATATATTTGAATAGAGAAGAATATAACAGAAAATAATAGAATAGAAAATAATATAGTAAAACAGAACAAAACAGAAAATAAAAGAGCAGAATAGAATAGAATAAAATAAAAAGAATATAACCATCTTCTGAAATTCAAATTTCAAAATGACATCCGACGTTCAACGCAAGGGGGATAACCGGCGCCATGATGAGGGAAGGCTCAAATGACCTAAACCCTATGGATAACCACACCAGCGCTTTGATGGTAAAGTCACAGATTGTTAAGGGAATTGTTAAGGGAGTGTTAAAGCAAATGGCAAGTGGTGCCACCTAGTGTAGTCCAAGGAAAGGGACTAACAACTAGGATGACGCCCCGGGTGTCTGTATGGTCATCTAATCCAGGCTCTATCCCCCAATATTAAATGTAACAAATAAACACCTATGTGTAAAGATATGTCAGAAATGAGAAACATCATAGGTAACGTTCAACTTTCATTTTTTTTTCGCTTGATATGTATCCTAGTGATATTGATTATCCATTATCTTCCCCCTAGATGGATCATTAACTGGCATCTATTCACATATATATTTATCTCTATGGTTACACCAATTGATCCAAAACTGGTTCACCCCCTTGTCTCTGGAGTCTATGAAATCCGTTTTATTCATTTAACATACAGGATCCGCCCAGACACAAGCAACGGGTTCACAAAAACGTAAATGTGATCGTTCAGCACCAAATATATTGGCTTCTACATGCACCCCACGCGATTCTACGCGTCCAGGTCTTCGCTCTCAGAGCAAAACTTCACATTCTTCACTTCCGTCTACCACTCATGGTGATGGCAGCTCTGTCTCTTCTGTGTCTTCGCTCAATTCTTTAGAAGCATCCAAGGTAAGCCAAGCTTTGCCTAACACTATTTCGGGGGACTCACTTGTCACACCCCCTATCGGGGATCTTCGCACAGCACCGATTTCTCCACAACCTATACCAGACCCAAAAAATATTTTCAATACATCCACGATAGCACCCAAGACGGGAAAACAGACAGGTTCCAAGTAATTAATCTGTCTTCTTATTCATTGACGGAAGATCAGATCCAGGTTCTCAGTCTGGGTCTGACGTTCTGTCCTGAGGAGAAGGAGGTAGATTCTTTTGAGATCATCAAGGATGTTAACCTATTTGCCAGGAAACGTATGTTTAAGATCATTTTTGGATCAAAAAAATCCTCCTAAAGGGGCATCCTCAGAGGATATTAGGATGGATAAAACTATTAAAGAAATAAAGGCTCTAAATGATCTAATAATGGAATTGTGGGAAGAGAGTAATCCTTTTAATGATCCGTTAGAGGATCCAACCTTGAATCCTTCTCCAGCTTTGGCCTCCCCAGCTGAGGGATGTTTTCCTCCACCATATCTTTACAAACCAAAATGTTTGGGCCTTCACTCAACAGGTAACAAAAGAGATTCAAACTACCAATTGGAATCGTTTCAGCAGATCATCCAATTTAAACCTAGCGCAGCGTAAAGCTTAACCTCCCTCAAAAATAACCATTGATTAATTATAAAACCCGCTAATAGGGGGGTTAATATTGTGGTGATTAATATAGAAAAATATAAAGCTATGGTTATGGATCTTCTGCTAAACCGCCAATGGTATAGACCTATAGCTCTAGCTCAGATAAAATATGCCTTAAACAAAATATCAAATCTTGATCTCTCGAGCCTTTGTTGATGGTCTGAAAGACAAAAAACTTTTGGCAGTAAAAACTCCCAGATTGACTACTCTGTATGCTCTACCATAGACACATAAAAATGCCGAATTCCCGCTGGGATGTCCAATTGTATCTGGAAATGGCTGCTTAACAGAGGAGGTCCTTTGAGCCTTCCCTCATCATGGTGCCGGTTATCCCCCTTGCGTTGGATGTCGGATGTCGGATGTCAATTGGCACTGTCGTCCTTGACCAATGTGGGACTTCCGGCGTTTTGGATGTCTGACGTCTTTGAACGTCTGGCATTACTTCCGGTTGTGAACGTCCGGCGTTCTTTGATGGTTTCGTTGAGAACGTCGGACATCACGTCCGGCGTGATTGTTGGCATGTGCACTGGCTCTAAGGGGCATCCGCACCTTCATACAGCGTCAAATTGGTGCCATTGAAGGCAAAGGGGGGTATAAAAGAATGCCCAGTCTCAAACAGTATTAATGTTCCAGTATAGGAGGGGAAGAGGATATCCTGGTGACTCTTTGACGGCAGGTATTTGAGGAACCTTGCAGGCAATATTCATCTCGGTTTATTCCTTGTTTCATAGGGATATCTATATTGATTTGGCTATTTGTTGAAGATTTCAAAGGCAGTTTTCGAGGAATTGGAGCGTTCTGGTTAGTACGCTCTATCTTTCCCTCCCCTATCCCTGGGGGTTTCCTTCATTCACCTTAGATGGAAATATAAACTGAGAGTCTGGTAATCATACTATACCTGGAATTTGACACCTAAGGTGCCAGCCTTAGGTATGCGTTTCTGCCATAACGTTTTTTTTGCTTGATCTGTATCCTAGTGATATTGATTATCCACTATCTTCCCCATAGATGGATCATTAACTGGCATATATTCACATATATATCTCTCTCTATGGTTACACCAATTTATCCAAACTGGTTCACCCCCTTGTTTGTCTCTGGAGCCTATGAAATCCAGTTTTATTCAATGAACATACAGGTAATTAATTGACTCAGGTTTGCTGCTCGATCTCTTTGCCTAATCCAGGAATCACAATCTTTGATGTATGTTTATAATTCATTTCTTTGTTGCATGTAAAATTGTAGAGTCTCCTAAAAAAATAATTTTATTTTTGATTCTTTAGTGATCATATGTACAGTGCCTGATAACAATTTTCCTGAAGAAGCCAATGGTTTGGTGAAACATGTAGAGATCTAATCAGTCTGCACCTGCCTATGTATTGTATGATCGTATCGGACATGCTCTTTATGTTTTTAATGTTTTACAAATAAAATTATATATTTTTTGTAGTTCTGTTGTTGTACTTTTGCACCCTTAAAACCCCCAAAACACCCTGATCTCTATGCTAAGCTTGTATGAGGGATGTGGTGCCAAGTGACTTTCAGATGCCCAGCAAAAATCTTTCTCATTTGGTTATATTCAGAGGTTGTCTTTGGGAAATAGACATGGGTGCTGCAAGCATTGCTGCAGAGGTTGAAGAGGTGGGGGGTCAGCCTGTCAGTGCCCAGACCATATGCCACACACTGCATCAAATTGGTCTGCATGGCTGTCATCCCAGAAGGAAGACTCTTCTAAAGATGATGCACAAGAAAAGCCTGCAAAGAGTTTGCTGAAGACAAGCAGACTAAGGACATGGATTACTGGAACCATGTTCAGATGAGACCAATATAAACTTATTTGGTTGAGATGTTGTCAAGCGTGTGTGGCGGCAACCAGGTGAGGAGTACAAAGACAAGTGTGTCTTGCCTACAGTCAAGCATGGTGGTGGGAGTGTCATGGACTGGGGCTGCATGAGTGCTGCCGGCACTGGGGAGCTACAGATCATTGAGGGAACCATAAATGCCAACATGTACTGTGACATAGTGAAGCAGAGCATGATCCCCTCCCTTCAGAGACTGGGCTGCAGGGCAGTATTCCAACATGATAACGACCCCAAACACACCTCCAAGACGACCACTGCCTTGCTTAAGAAGCTGAGAGTAAAGGTGATGGACTGGCCAAGCAAGTCTCCAGACCTAAACCCTATTGAGCATCTGTGGGACATCCTCAAACGGAAGGTGGAGGAGCGCAAGGTCTCTAACATCCACCAGCTCAGTGATGTCATCATGGAGGAGTGGAAGCTCTGGTGAACTCCATGCCCAAGAGGGTTAAGGCAGTGCTGGAAAATAATGGTGGCCACACAATGTATTGACACTTTGGGCCCAATTTGGACATTTTCACTTAGGGGTGTACTCACTTTTGTTGCCAGCGGTTTAGACATTAATGGCTGTGTGTTGAGTTATTTTGAGGGGACAGCAAATTTACACTGTTATACAAGCTGTACACTCACTACTTTACACTCACTACTTTACAAGAAAATATTATAAATAAAAATAAATGTGAGGGGTGTACTCACTTTTGTCAGATACTGTATAAATATATATATTTATATATTTTTTTGTCCAGTGCTAACACACACACATACATCAGATTATACCTAGAAGTACTGGGATTTTGATCATGGCTATATATAGCATATCAGGGGCATCAGATGGGCAATACTTTTATTTGGTATTCGGATACCTGTAAATCTGATTCTACAATCTTAGCTCAATGGTTTCCATTCCCTCATTTCTAGTAAATGGTTTAATTTTCTCACAGCTATGTGAAAATAATTAAAAAAAAAATGATAATATTAAATGTAATATTAATAATGTAATATATATTTACTGACATTTTCCCAGGAACGAAGCTCAGTTTTTATAATGTCAATGTTTTATTTTTTTTCTCCTCTAATTTCCCAAGATTACATGAAATAAATATAAAAAAAAAAAAAAAAAAAAAAGATCTTCCCCCTTGCAGGGTAATTGTTTATTGAACACAAAGTCTATTTTCTGTAATATGTGACTGACTGACCCCGCTGACAAGGACACCCGCGGTAAGGTCGACAAAAGAAGATTTCATCCCCAGTGGCAGGGCGCATTTCACAAGTCGTGTATATTGCCTCCCGGAGGAGCAGCAAAAATGTTTTCCTGTTTGTAAATCTTTTTTTACACGTTTCGAACAAATGCAAAATGGCGATACTCAGCGATTGTGAAATGTCATTGCTGGAGCTGAAAGTTTTCTCTTTAACTGTAAGGATGACGGTGACCCCAACGAGCTCCCGCTGTGTCTGTTTAATGCGTCCTTTCAATCACAGCGTGCCCGTAGACAGGGTGGGCATGCTGGTCACGTCTTCCTAGGACACCGAGAGAGTGAGCAGCTTTGTTGGTGAACTCAACTGTAATATAAAACCACCAGCGGGAAGGAGCGTTGGAGTTAATGAAAGACAGCAATCAGAATGAACAGTAAAGAACCGTGTATATACCGATCAGCCATAACCTTATGACCACCCACCGTAACCCATTCAAGGCAGGGCCGTTTTTAAGGCAGGGCAAAAGGGGCAGCTGCCCTGGGCCCTGTCATTGTTGTGGGGCCCAAAGCAGCTGCATCATACTTGCCAACTATCCTGGTTTAAATTCCCTCGTCCCTTGAGGTTTTAGTCTGTGCTGTGTCCCAATATCTCAGTGTGAAGTGCTGCTACTAATGCTGCCCAGCTCTGCCTTATTGTTGTGTATAGATGACTCACCTGCAGACCCTGTGTTTACATGTAAATTACGGGCATTCATATGTAAATAGCGGCTGCATTTATATGTAAATAGTGGCGGCCGGCGGCATTGATATGTATATGATGCGCCCCTGAGGTCATATCCACAGTAATCTTTAGCAACCAATCAAAAAGCAGAAATCATTTGCTGTAACCTCTAGCAACTAATGAGTGAGTCATAATGTGTGCTGTAACCTCTAGCAACCAGTCAGTGAGCGGTAATGATACGATGTAACCTCTGGCAACCAATCGCAATAGCTGCTTGATCTGATTCAGTAAACTGATTTTGAGTCTAGCTGCTATTTATTGTATGTCTCAGAGCAGGTGAAGAGCAAAACTGCATGGGTGGGCACCAAGAAAAGTTTTGCCCAGGGTCCAATCAATATTAAAGACGACCCTGATTCAAGGCATGGATGCCATTTGACCTCTGAAGGTATGATTTGATATCTGGCACCAAGCCTTCAGTAGCAGATCTTTTAAGTCCTGTAAGGTATGAGGTGGGGCCTCCATGAATCAGACTTGTTTTTCCAGCAGATGCTCGATTGGATTGAGATCTGGAGAATCTGGAGGCCAAGTCAACACCGCAAACTCATTGTTGTGCTCCTCAAATCATTAATCAATTCATTAGACCAGGCCACCTTTTTCCATTGCTCCATGGTCTAGTTCTCATGGTTACATGCCCATTGTAGGTGTTTTTGGCTGTAGACACGGGTCAGCATGAGTACCCTAACCGGTCTGGGGCTGTGGGGCCCATACACAACAAACTGTGATGCACTTAGGGTTGCCAACTCATCCCTTTAAATCCGAACACATATGAATTACACAGGTTCTGAGACTAATTTAATGCAGATAAGGCATCAAGTGAGTTTAATTACCACCTTAATCAGCCCCAGAACCTGTGTAATTAATATGTGTTCGGGTTTAAAGGAATGAAGTGACAACCCTAGATGCACTGTGTATCTTGACACCTTTCTATTACAACCCCCATTCACTTTTTTCAGCAATTTGAGCTCCAGTCGCTCTTCTTTTGGATCAGACTACACGGGTCAACCTTCGCTCCCCACGTGAATCAATGAGCCTTGGCTGCCCATGACCCTGTTGCCGGTTCTCCAGTTTTCCTTCTTTGGACCATTTTTTTTCTGGGACCTGTGATGTGCCCCAGAAGCCTGCGGGGAGGGGGAAGGAGAACTAGGCACCCCCTCCAAAATGACATGCCAAGTTAGGCGGAGGAGCAGGAAGGATGTCTTAAAGTAGAACTTCCCTTTTTGGTGTGGAGCTCCACTTTAAGCAGCCCATAGATGGTTCAAATTTCAGCCAGTTTGGAAGGAACCAGCTGAGATTCGAACCATGTATGGGAAGGCTGAATGTACCCAAGTTGATTGATCGTCTTGCAGCTTTACAGCCGGTTTCCTACTGCGCAAGCTACAATGTGCCTTGTGAATGGTCCTATAGTCTTCTGGGACTTGTCATGTGTCCCAGAAGACTGTGGAGGGAAGAAGAGGGGCCGAACTTCCGGCTCAGAACGCTGTGGAATCTGTGCCAAAAGTGGGAGCCGGTAGCGTTCAAAACCATGTACCCGCTCGCCCCCCCTCCCCCCAAAAAGTGCCAAATGTGGCAGTGGAATGGTGAAAACAAGCAAAGCTTTCACTATTGGGGGGAGCTCTGATTCAAGCCCCTTGAAGATGTCCCTTTGGACGAAACTTGTAGGGCGGAATCTTAGAGCTGACATCATGCTATTGGTTTCAGTTGCTGAGCTCTATGTGCGATTTTGGCAGGCAGCTTGTTTTTTTTTTTTTGAATTTTGGACATTTTACTTGTGTACCTGTATAGTTATCAATAAATACTTGCTGCCATCCCTGCTGTTATCTGGAGGCTTAAAGGAGCGCGGCTTTGGTTGAAGCTTCTGATGACAGAGAAGGAGAAAGCAGCCTAGCTTTGGTTGAAGCTTCTGATGACAGAGAAGGAGAAAGCAGCCTAGCTTTTTTATTATTTAGGTTGTCTGTGGATTCAATTACTGATTGGATATTTATTTCTCCACTATTCATTTTTTTTCTGCATAATATTAGGTAAATGAACACTTTGTTAATGTTTGCTGATTTCATTATTATTTATGACACATTTTTTCATATGTTAATTGCATGATCACCTTTAGTGTCGCTGCACATTTTGATATCTACACTCATCGGCCACTTTATTAGGTGCACCTTGCTAGTATCGGGTTGGACCCCCTCTTGCCTTCATTCTTCGTGGCATAGATTCAACAAGCACGTCAGAAGGGGGGTGGTGCCACCAGGTGATGTAGCCAGGTGGCCCCGCCCCTTACCTATATAAGAACTGTCAAGCGGCTTAGCCTGCAGTAGGCAGCCAGCGTTCATGTTGGCGAGAGCAGTTTTTTTTTTCTTTTTCGGGTGTGATGGGCGGTGTGATTGACGATGGATTTACAACAGGGGACACTATTTTTTTATTTTTTAATAAAGGATTGTCAAAACTGTGTGTGTTTTTTTATTACTTTTTGACACTTTTTGGTGAATGGGTAGGGGTACTATGTACCCGATACTTATTCACATGGGGCGGAGGGATGGGATCTGAGGGCTTCCAGATTCTGATAAGCCCCCCCGCCCGCAGACCCCCACAACCACCGGCCACGGTTGTGGGGATGAGGCCCTTGTCCCTCAACATGGGGACAAGGTGCTCTGGGGCGGGGTAGAGGGGCCAAAGCACTCTCCCCATGTTGAGGGCATGGGGCCTGGTATGGTTCAGGAGGGGGGGACGCTCGCTCCTCCCCTTTCCTGACCGACCAGGCTGCTTGCCCGGATAAGGATCTGGTATGGATTTTAGGGGGCCCCACGCTGTTTTGTTTTTTATTTTGTTGTGGGGTTCCCTTAAAATCCATACCAGACCCGAAAAAGCAGCAATCGGCAATTTCTTGTTTTACTCATTAGACTTGTGTTTTTTTTTCTTTAGAAATTTCATTCTTGCTACAGCATGTTTTATGCAAGCTACAGATGCGCTACTTTACAGGCAGACTAAGGGGACCCCCCCCAGGCACGATATTTAAAGGAATTTTTCATTTTTATTGTTGCGCTTTAAGCATCATTAAAATCACTGCTCCTGAAAAAACAATAGTTTAAAAAAAATATATATTGATACATGTCCCCCAGGGCAGTACCTGGACCCCATATCACTTTTATGGCCAATTACTTATATATACAGTAAGCCTTCAAAATGGGCACTTTTGATTTTTTTCTGTTTCGGGTCCCATTCGGGTTAGAACTTTTCCCCTATTTGGGAGTTATGGCGTTCTGTTGCGAACCGAACATGGGGGGTGTTTGGACCCATCTCTAAACGGGCACATAGTGTGGTCACCCCATAACAGGTAGGTCATTCACAGCACGATCGCCAGGGTTTATTTTAATGAAAGCTGCAGACATAGTTAATCAGTTTGGAGGAAAAAAAAGTCAACCAGTAGAAAATAATCAATCAATTAACAAGTAAATAAATAATAAATAGGGTTAAAAAATAGAACCCCCCTATATACTGATTCCTGTACCCATAGTGGATCCAGAGGAAGGCAAAAAAAAAAAAAAAAACCTTATAAAGTATGATACAAATTTCTCCAGCGGGTGCAAAAAAATTTAAAACATCTTATGTGTTATAGTTGAAATGTTCACATTTTCAAAAAGCACGGAATACAGACAAACATAAAAGTATCCGGATCTACGCGTTTTTTTTTTTTTTTATACAAATATGTGCCTAAAGGTTGCAGAGGCATTATTAATGATACCGGGGAAATATTTTTGTCACTCAACCTGAAACTTGAAACGTTCCTTTGTTCAATGGAAAGTTTTTTTATTATTAATTTTTTATTTTTTTTATTTGCTCTTTACTTTTATAAAAAAAGAATGTTGCAATCTTTCAGACAACAACAGTAAGCTTCTATTACTTTTTTTTTTAACTGATTATGTGCATTTAAGATTTCTAGTGACTGAAGCTCATCGCTGTACACATAATCACTGATAAATAAAAATAATTATTATATATTTTACTAATGATTACATGACCATTTTAAGTGCTTTTATGCTAATGTTAGGTTCTATATAAATAACAGGTTTACTAGATAGAATTGTGTTGTGGAAATCTGTTATAAGCACAGTTGTTGTTCTCTCCCTGGAATTCAATGTGTGAAAATAATTAGTCCCCAGCAAGAGTCTGGGTCAAAGTCAGTGGTGGCTCATCCATTAGGGGAGCACGTGCAACGCCCCCCCCCCCCATCCAAGCGTCCGCTCCCAGGGGGGGCCTCGCAACGCATATATGTGGCCTTCTGCTAACAACTGATACAGCTAATCAGCTTGGCTATTATTACAAGCAGCGGGAGGGTGGGCCAACCAGAGGCGGCTCTAGGCTTTGTGATGCCTTAGGCAAATCTTAAACATGAGGCCCCACTCACGCCCAAAATCGGAAAAATAATTCAAGCGATAAAAAAATAACTATACAAATTGCATATATTAAGAGCCTTAAATCCTATGAACTATGAATTTACAGTTTCTAGAATTTTGGTGATGACAGGGGGTCAGTAGGTGCCCATATGGCATATATATCATCAGGGCTGTGTGTGGGGTGGCTGGCAGTAGTGATTATCGGAGCCCCCTATTGGGCAGGACCATCATCATTCTGTACCTGGAAGCTCCAGCGGCAGACAGTCTCCCGAAGACCGCAGGGCACCTGGTCTGGCATTGGCATGTCCTCCATTACAGACATTCATCCTGGAGAGTGGAGCAGAGTGAGAGCTGCGCAGGCGCTGCTGGTATTAGCTGGGCTCTGCACATGGCAGGAGATCCACAGAGCCCGGCAGAAGGGGAGGAGTCGGGAGAGGGGAGTACATGGAGCCACCCACTGACCCTGGGACGTCACCCCTGGCAGTGCTGAATTTAACAGTCCGCCCCTGGCAGGGATAAAAGTAGTAGCGGGCAGAGAGACGGCCCTGGGGACACCGACTGGGGGACATTCCCTTCAACTCCCACACACGTCAGGCAAATAAGGCGGCCGCAAGGCCCCTGGGAGTGCGAGGCCTAAGGCGACCGCCTAATTTGCCTAATTAGAGAGCCGCCTCTGGGGCCAACTCAATATTGAACCCTACAGACTAAGACTGGGATACCATTAAAGTTCATGTGCGTGTAAAGGCAAGTGTCCCAATACTTTTTGACAATATAGAGTATAGTGGGCAAATATCGCGCAACATACAAGAATTGCAACTACCACCTTCTGCTTTTCAGAAAATATACACTTTCTGGGGGAGATTTTAACGACTGAAAAAAATAAGAAAATTGTATCGGTAGACAAGTAGTTAAAAAAAAAAAAAAGTGGTTTGTGCATTTGTTTGTTCATTTCCATCTATGTGTAAATTTTCCTATGCCAAAATTTGACAAAATAGCAGTGATTGACTGACAGTGGCTCTGCCAAGGCACCGTGAGATTGTTGGCTGCCAGTATTTTATTTATTTGCTTTTAGTGAAAAACAGAAAAAGCTGAAAAGCTGGGATGCTGTGAATGCTGAAATCACAAATGGATGCCGATGTCATGGGTGTTAAAATCAGACATCCCAATTCTCTTGCGAAGTGCGGGAGTCTCCTGTATTTCTGCTCCCGCACACCCGCAAGCGCCTCCCGATCTCCCGGGAAATGATCGGTGCGGCGGGGAACAGCTGTGAACAGCTGTGAACAGCGATCTCCTTTGTATAGATTTTTAGCTGACAGCCGATTCTCCTTCTCTCCCTCCCGCGGCTGTCAGCTAACTATACAGGGAGATTGGTGTTCACAGCTGTCCCTCCTGCCAATCATGTTTTCTGTGTGCTCCTCCCCAGGCCCCCTCCGTGTCCTTCTCTGCACCCCCTGTTCTCCTCCGGCCCCCGTGTTCTCCTCCGGCCCCCCTGTTCTCCTCCGACCCCGTGTTCTCCTCCGGCCCCCCTGTTCTCCTCCTGCCCCTGTGTTCTCATCTGGCCCCCCTGTTCTCCTCCATCCCCTCTGTTTTTTTTCCCTTGGCCCCCCTGTTTTCCTCCAGCCCCCCTATTCTCCTCCGGCCCCCCTGTTCTCCTTCGGCCCCTGTGTTCTCTTCCAGCCCCTGTGTTCTCCTCCAGTCCCCCTTTTCTCCTCTGGCCCCCTGTGTTCTCCTCCGGCCCCCCTGTGTTCTCCTCTGGCCCCCATGTTCTCCTCCGGCCCCCCTGTTCTCCTCCAGCACCCCTGTTCTCTCCGGTCCACCTGTTCTCCTCCGGCCCCCCTGTTCTCCTCTGGCCCCCGTGTTCTCCTCCATTCCCCCTGTTTTTTTTCCTTGGGCCCCCCATGTTTTCTTCCGGCCCCCCTGTTCTCCTCTGGCCCCATGTTCTCCTCTGGCCCCCTCCCCCCCTGTGTTCTCCTCCGGCCCCTGTGTTCTCCTCCGGCCCCTGTGTTCTCCTCCAGCCCCCCTTTTCTCCTCTGGCCCCCGTGTTCTCCGGCCCCCCTGTTCTCCTCCTGCCCCCCTGTTCTCCTCTGGCCCCCCTGTTCTCCTCCGGCCCCCTTGTTCTCCTCCGGCCCCCCTGTTCTCCTCCTGACCCCTGTTCTCCTTCCGGCCCCGTGTTCTCCTCCGGCCCCCTTGTTCTCCTCCGGCCCCCCTGATCTCCTCCAGCCCCCCTGTTCTCCTCCGGCCCCGTGTTCTCCTCTGGCCCCCGTGTTCTCCTCCGGCCCCCCTGTTCTCTTCAGGCCCCCCTGTTCTCCTCCAACCCCCCTGTTCTCCTCCGGCCCACCTGTTCTCCTCCGGTCCCCCTGATCTCCTCCGGCCCCCGTGTTCTCCTTCCGGCCCCGTGTTCTCCTCCGGCCCCCTTGTTCTCCTCCGGCCCCCCTGTTATCCTCTGGCCTCCCTGTTCTCCTCTGGCCCCCTGTTCTCCTCCGGCCCCCCTGTTCTCTTCAGGCCCCCTTGTTCTCCTCCGGCCCCCCTGTTCTCCTCCGGCCCCCCTGTTCTCCTCCGGCCCCCCTGATCTCCTCCGGCCCCCCTGTTCTCCTCCGGCCCCCCTGTTCTCCTCCGGCCCCCCTGTTCTCCTCTGCCCCCCTGTTCTCCTCTGGCCCCCCTGTTCTCCTCTGGCCCCCCTGTTCTCCACCGGCCCCCCTGTTCTCCTCCGGCCCCCCTGTTCTCCTCTGACCCCAGTGTTCTCCTCCGGCCCACTTGTTCTCCTCCGCCCCCGTGTTCTCCTCCGGACCGCTTGTTCTCCTCTGGCCCCATGTTCTCCTCTGCCACTCCTGACCTCCTCCGCCCCCCTCATCCCCCACAGCCAGCTCCTCTCCTCTCCTCTCCTCTCCTGCCGGTTACAAGGGGAACTGTCAGGAATTGTACACAGTGAGCGAGATCGCTCCGTCTCCTCCTCATTCATCTTCAGTGCTGAGAAAGGGATTGAGAAAGAGATTCTGTGACCTCAGTCCTTTTCTCTGTCTCCAAAAAAAAGCATTGTGAAAAACAAAAATTATTAAAAATAAAAAAAACTGCTCACACCGTCCACTGCCACCCGCCCCCCACCCCCCTTCCCCAAAAGCACTGTGAGAAAATATTAAAAAAGTGATTTAAAAAATATTTTTCCGCGTGGGGGTGGGGCAATGCTCTGCGTCCGGAGCCCACCCTATTTTGAAGCCTATTAGAGCCTCTGGTTCTAATAAGGTGCTTCAAAAAAACACCCTCCACCGCTGTAATTCATGCGCCTAGCGGCCTAGCGCATGGATAGGAGGGCGGTGGCATGGATAGGGGGGGCGGCGCCCGTGTGCCCTTTATGGACGGGCCGCCCCTGGTGTGCAGTAGTTATTTTGCCCTTTTCATCATAAAATTTCCACCATGAAATATCTGCGTTCACTGCACGCCCTTCCGACTCTTCCCACCTTTGTCTCTTCCCTGCCCCGCGTCCCCCCCTGCTGCAGAATTAAAATTCATCGTCTGCGATCGTTGTTTGTGAAATTACCAAAGTAATGAAAGGAAATGCCTGAGGAATTCTCCGAGTGTGAGAGTAATCACATTTTTTGCATGGCTTAGATTTTTTTGGTTCCACCTGCCAAACTTCTCAAATAAAAATATAAATAAAACAAAAAATAAAAGCGCACAAGAAATGTTGAGCGCGCCCTTTGCGCCTCCCTGTGGACAGCGTCTGGTAACTCGTCGGTAGCTCTGTGTCGGGATGAGAGTTGAGCGATGAGCTTCGGGTGTGTCATTGCTCTCATCTCCCAATAATTATCTAATGTCTGCATTAATTAGTGATTTTCAGGCCTCGGGAATTCTACATAATTAGGAAAGTGTTACTGGGGATGTGTCTTAATTGTTTACCCCGCACTTGGTGTTCTCATCTGATGATTGGCACACAGTCCACCGTAGGGACACCATCACTCCAGAAGGGCTGTGCCCCGCAGCACATCGATCTCCATTTTTATCAGATCGTTATTACGGGGAGATGACAGATACATGATTTGCACCTTAATTGTTGCCATAGAAGTCCATCAAAACAGGAACAAACATACAAAAAGGTGTATCTCAGATTGTAGGGCCTTGAAGCCATATGGCGAGGGTTACTCGCAGCACTGGATGCGCAACATTTTTACAAGGCGATGTGCCAAGATCATCGCGCTGACATTTCCCTTACTAAATTGTTGGGATGTTAACATTAAAGGAGTACTAAAGTCAAGTCAATAAGGGGAAATAGACTCTAAATGCTGCATTCATATTGCTGAAATATTATTCTTACTTCGAAAATGTGTGCATATCATCAGTCCATCCCTGTAGCTGCAGCTGCTGTTGTTTAGTATTTCTTAAAGTGGTGGAACACCCTGAAAATAAAAACTTGGGAGAAAGTTAGTAACAATTTAAAAAAAAAAAAAAAACAGAAATGGCTGTTGCTAGGCAGATCGTCCTAATCTGCCTCCTCCAGCGCCGCGGTGATCTTCTCTTCTTCCGTCTTCAGGTGAATGGGGCGCGGTGTGTTGTGGGAACTGTGTCCCACAACACACAGCGTTCCCCATTAACAAATACGACTTGCGCATGCGCAGTTGGCCGCGCGCCGACTCGCGCATGCGCAGTTGGCCGCGCGCCGACTCGCGCATGCGCAGTAGGAAACGAGAAGCCGTTTCCCTTACTCAGGATGGCGGCGCTGGATCCGGACAGCCGAGGGACATCTCGGCCTCCACCAACGACATTGCGGGCGCCCTGGGAGGGTAAGTGTACTTTTTAAAAGTCAGCAGCTTTTTTTTAGCTGCTGACTTTAAAAAAAAAAAATTTTTTTTAGGTGAAACCCCGCTTTAATAACTGCCAGCAAGGTAGGTGATATATCTGCTTCCTGCTGATTGCAAATGTGAAAGAACCCACCATGCGCACCCTTTAGATGTGCATGTTCCAGGGAGGGAGTTGACTGCTTGCTGTTATAGACTTTAGTTATGTAGTCTAACCTAGGGATGGGCTTTATGTTTGGGTCGAACATGAGTTTGATTCGAACATTGGCCGTCCGCCGAATAGCAAACGATTTGGGGTGTTCGCGGCAAATTCGAAAGTCTATGGGAGAGATCAAAAGTGCTAATTTTAAAGGTTAATATGCAAGTTATTGTCATAAAAAGTCTTTGGGGACCTGGGTCCCGCTCCAGGGGATATGTATCAATGCAAAAAAAAGTTTTAAAAACTGACGTTTTTTCGGGAGCAGTGATTTTAATAATGCTTAAAGTGAAACAATAAAAGTGTAACATTCCTTTAAATTTCGTACCTGGGGGGTGTCTATAGTATTCCTGTAAAAGGGTGCATGTTTCCCGTGTTTAGAACAGTCTAACAGCAAAATTACACTTCTAAAGGAAAAAACAGTTATTTAAAACTACTCGGTCCCGGCAATACACATAAAAGTTCATTGATAAAAAACGGCATGGGATTCCCCCACAGGGGAACCCCGAAACAGACTTAAAAAAAAAATGCATGGGAGTCCCCCCATATTCCATACCAGGCCCTTCAGGTCTGGTATGGATATTAAGGGGAACCCTGCGCCAAAATTAAAAAATAAATGGCGTGGGGGCCCCCCCAAAAATCCATACCAGACCCTTATCCGAGCACACAACCTGGCAGGCCGCAGGAAAAGAGGGGGGACAAAAGAGCCCCCCCTCTCCTGAACCGTACCAGGGCACATGCCCTTAACATTGGGAGGGTGCTTTGGGGTAGCCCCCACAAAGCACCTTGTGCCCATGTTGATGGGGAGAAGGGTCTCATCCCCACAACCCTTGCCCGGTGGTAAAAAAAAGACAATAGACGGTTTTTAACATTTTCCTTTATTATTGTCTTCTTCTTTCCCCGCTTCTTCTTCCATCTTCTTCTGGTCTTCCGTGGGTGTTCTTCTTCTTCCTCCATCTTGTTCTTCCCCGCGTATCTCCTAAACCTTACGCGGTTTAGGAGATATTTGCAAAAGGACAGGCATCGCTGTCTACGGCGCATGCAAAGTTGACAGCAGAGCGCAGGCGCACTGAGCACGCCGCTGCTAATGGCGATATGCCGCTAGCGGCGGCTCCCATGCGCATGCGTGGGAGTGACGTCATCGTGGCTCTGGCCAATCACAGCGCCGGAGCCGCAATACCCGGAAGTCACTCCGGGATACATGGCAGCGGTGGAGAAGAAGAAGGAGGACCGCTTCGGGGCTTCGTTCTCAGGTAAGTTATTCATAATGAGCTAGTATGCTATGCATACTAGCTCATTATGCCTTTGTCTTGCAGGGTGCATTTTTTTTTTTTTTCATTGGTTTTACTTCCTTTTATATTATAATAATATATTATATAACTATAAGACACTTACCTGTCCAGTGATCCAGCACTGTACTCACCCGGGCTGGTTCTTTACCTGTCAAAACGTAATACCACCTCCCCCCCCAAATAAAACAAGGTTCCGAAAGTAGATGAGGGAGTTGGAGAAGAAAAAGTGTAACTTTTCACAGAAGTTCTGCTTTAATTTCAGTCTGAACTGCTTCTGGAACAGTAATCAAACAACATATCAGCACAGTTCAAATTGTCATCAATCAGTGACCGGCAGGGAGAAACATGCTTGTCTAAAGGGATGCCAGGGATGTATTATTTCACTCTCGATCATCACTTATCATCACTTACACTCTCAGTGCATCTAAGAAGGTGGCTGCACAAGGAGGCATTGAAAGTGCAGGAATGATTGTTGACACATGCACCCCATGGGCTTAATACACCCCAATTTGTGTTGAGAGAATGTACATTTTATTTTTTACCTTAGTTATGCTTTTTAGTTAGTTCAAACTTGTTTGGAAGATTTACTTGAATATCCTCCTATCCTAAAAAAAAAAAAAAAAATATATATATATATATGGGGTTATATATATATATATATATATATACACACCAACATATATATATATATATATATATATACACACACACACATTATACATACATATATATATACACACACATACATATATATATATATATATATATATATATATATATATATATATATATATATATATATGTATATAGACACATACACATACACACACTATATTTCCAAAAGTATTGGTACGCCTGCCTTTACATGAACTTTAATGACATCCCAGTCTTAGTCCGTTTAATTGAGTTGGCCCACCCTTTAGCTATAACAGCTTCAACTCTTCTGGGAAATACAAACAATTATTGCGCCTTTCCTATAAAATAAAACTGAATCAAGGAAAAAGCAGCTATACAGAATGTGACAAAAATTCAAATCAGTAATAGTGGTGAATATGTAGCGCTAAACCAAACATTTAGACAGTGCAAACTTGGGAGTGAGATTAATCAAACAAAAAAATGCCCCAATAGATGTCCGTATTGGACGAAACGCGCCGGGTGGGGTACTCTATTCCCCATATTGCTTTTATCACATGTGATTGTTTTTATATACATTTGTATCCGTTTTTTTTACATTGCTTTTTACCCATTAAAAGCAGTCTTTTTGAACTGCACAATCACAACCCCCTTTTTTTTCTATTTTATGTGTACCGATGCAAGTGCTGCTGAGCTTCACCATTTGGTTCCGGCACCCTCATTAGGGTGGGTTTTGGTCTTTCATTTGCCATCACTGGAGTTCCTGTCCTGGTACCGCCTGCAGTATCCATTATATCCATGGTCCATACCGTGTGAAGTTGGAGTAAGGCCAATCCGGGAATTTCCTGACATCGGGTATACAGTCATCGTGGACCTGTCCCATGGGTGCATTCATGCTCGATTGACTCGTTGTCTTATGATAGTCGAGTCCAACATCTCTGGTAAGCGTATATGAACCTTGTTGTTTACTTTGAAGACGCCTACAGTTTGATGACTTTCGGGGCTGTGTGACATCCCGTGTATTTACCTACGTGTCTAGATGGACATTTGTTGTTTCATTTACCTCTATGTCGATTTTTTCTCACTTATTTATTTTTTGTTTGATTAATCTCACTCCCAAGTTTGCACTCAGTTTGCACTGTCTATATGTTTGGTTTAGTGAACAACTGGAGGGCCATAGTTTGAAGACACATGTTTGGTTTAGTGCTACATATTCACCACTATAACTCTTCTGGGAAGGCCGTCCACAAGGTTTAGTAGTGTGTCTATGTGAATGTTTGACCATTCTCCCAGAAGAGCATTTGTGTGGTCAGGCACTGATGTTGAATGAGAAGGCCTGGCTCGCAGTCTAATGCCCCGTACACACGGTCGGAAATTCCGACGGAAAATGTCCTATCAGACCATGTTGTCGGAAAAAACGCCCGTGTGTGGGCTCCAGCGGACTTTTTCCATCGGATCCTGCTCTCAAATTTTCCGACAACAAAATCCAATCGGACTTTTTCCGATCGTGTGTAGAGAATTCCGACGGACAAAGTGCCACGCATGCTCAGATCAAATTACGAGACCAAAGCTATTGGCTACTAGCCTCTGCGTAGTTGCGTCGTACGCAACGAACGTCACCACGTTCAGAATGATCGGATTTTCCGACAACTTTGTCCGACCGTGTGTATGCAACACCAGTGTCGGACAAAATTTGTCGGAAAAAATCAAACGGATTTTGTGGTCGGAAATTCCGACTGTGTGTACGGGGGCTAATTCAAAGGTTTTCTATCGGGTTGAGGTCAGGACTCTGTGCAGGCAAGTCAAGTTCCTCCACCCCAAACTCGCTCATCCATGTCTTTATGGACCTTGGTGTCACTTGTCAGGATAGAAGGAAATGGATGGGGCAAAATACTGTCAGACTCTTGAAGAAAACCTGCTGCCCTCTGCCAGAAAGTTGTCAATGGGAAGAAGGTTTACCTTCCGACATGACAATGACCCAAAGCACACAGCAAGAATGAGCTCACGGTGGTTGGAGGAGAAAAAGGTGATTGTCCTTGCATGGCCTAGTCAGAGCTCAGACTTAAACCCCATTGAAAAGCCGTGGAATGACTTGAAAACTTCAGTCCCCAAACAGTCACCATCAAATGAAACTAAACTTGAGCAGTTCTGCAATGAAGAGCGGGCAAATATTGCAAAGTCTAGATGTGCAAAGTTAGTAGAGACAAATCCCAACAGACTAAAGGCTGGCATTAAAGCAAAAGGTGGTTCAACAAAATACTAGACATGTGCAATTCGTTTCGTTTTTTTTCTTTTTTCTTTTTTTTTTTTTTCGTTATTTTCGTTCGTTCGTTTTCGTACGAATGAACGAATCATTCAAATCGTACGAATCCGAATAACGAATCGTAACGAATCGTTCGAATCGTACGATTCCGATTAACGAATCATTCAAATCTAACGAATCCGAAAAACAAACGAAAATCCGAAAAAAACGAATTAGAAACAACGAATGTACTAATGAAGAAAATCCGAAAAACGAAAACGAACGAAAAAATTCGTACATTCGTAACTTTTTTTTTTTTCGATTCGTAACTTTTCGTTTCGTAACTTTTTTTTTTTTTCGATTTTTAATTTTCCGTGTCTCTATTGAACAAAAAAATTTGTACATTCGTAACTTTTTTTTCGATTCGTAACTTTTTTTTTCGATTCGTAACTTTTTTTTTCGATTAGTAAATTATTAAAATGTAATAATAGCATATACATTACATAAAATTATGAATTATGCTCCGATTACGAATCTACGAATGTTACGAATGTTACGAATGTACGAATAAATACGAATGCGTCCGAAAATTAAACTAACTAAGAAACGAATCAACGAAAAAATAACTCTTACGAATGTACAAATCGTTACGAATACGAACACCGACAACTTACGAATGTACGAATCGTTACGAATCAACGGAAACGAAAAAAAAGAAAACAAAAATAAACAAATTTTTTTGTTGTGCACATGTCTACAAAATACTGACACGAGGGGGTGATACTTTTTCCAACTCAATGATTCTGTTTTTTAATTTTTAATTTTTTTTTGACATGTTGGTGTTATATCTTTCACCGTTGCACTGAGTAAATACAGCTGGATAAAACAAAAACTGTGTCTGTTGTCATTTCAGGCTGCAAAGCAACAACATGTCGTTGTATTAAAGGGGAGTGATTGCTTTAAACTCAGTCGTGACATGTGAGACTAGATTGCGGGTTTGAAGCACAAAAAATATGATTTTGCTTTTTATGTTCATGCCGCCTTTGCCTCAGCATTGGGAAATCAGCAGCTTTGTTTTCTCTATTCAAATGTACGGCACCATCGGAGAAAGCAATGTGAAGACGGCAGCGCCATCCTGGGAACAGCCAAGAAATATTCACCATGGGGCCAAAATGATCTAGACACCAACAGACTGCACGTGACTCTAATTGGTGAAGATGTCTCAGCACTCTTTTCTTGAGTCATACCTGGTATAGCAATCTATGATGTAACTTCATGTTCTGCTCTGCCCTAAATGCCAACAATTTCACACTGACAGTTATAAAAATAGACATAATTGTTAATGCTGATCTTGAAAAACTTGATTCCACTTTTAGACATGATGCTACTGTGATGCCAGTTCTTTGCTCCCTGTGTATATAACTATAATAAGCATGTAATCAGGTGGCAGGGCCTGCTACCCATCGGGCAAAGGTTGATGGTCTCCTTCTAGGGGACCTTGGGGTACAACTTTGTTTCAGCGACCAAAGTTTTGGAGGTAAGTTCTTACCCCCAAGACAGGCACTCAGAGCTGCCTCTTCTTGGTTCTCCCAGTTAACAACCACCGGGGCAATGAGTCCCAAGACACCCGCATAGAGCCCTAGGGTGAATAAAATAAACTCATCACTAATGGACAGTATAACTAATAGAACTTGAGGTTTAAACCTTATGGTTAGCTGCTATTTTTGATGTTGGAGTTGGTGTGGTAAAATGAAGGTGGAAAGGGACTTCATAAGGGTCATCAGATGATGCCAAGTTTGGACTGAACCAAAACTTGATACTAATTAACAGTAGAGGTAATAGGACTTGATAAATCAATCCCTAGTGCAGGGGCGGACTGACCATTCAGCCACTCGGGCACTGCCCGAGGGCCCCGGGCCACTAGGGGGCCCCATCAGGGTTGCCAGCCTCAGTAAAACCAGGGACAGTATGTAAAAAACTGTGTTTTTTTTACATCTGTTTTTCAAATGTCCCTTACCGACATCCTTTTGGTCTAAAAATCCAGAGATTGTAGCTGCCTCACCTCTCCAGTACCTTCTCAGCCAATAGAAACATGTATGTGTATACTGTGTGGCCCCATAATCTCTGATTGCATGGGGGCCCCGTAATCTCCTATTGCCCGGGGGCCCCATGTGTTGTCAGTCCGCCCCTGCCCTAGTGTAAGTTAGCACTTTTGATGTTGAAGTTGGTGTGGTGTAATGTAGGTGGAGAAGAACTTCATCTGGGTCATTAGGTGATCCCAAGTTTGAACTGAACCAAAACTCATCACTAATGAACAGTAGAGGTAATAGGACTTGATAAATTAATCCCTAGGGTAAGTCAGCACTTTTGAGGTTGGAGTTGGTGTGGTGAAATGTAGGTGGAGAAGGACTTCATAAGGGTCATCAGATGATGCCAAGTTTGGACTGAACCAAAGCTCATTACTAATGAACAGTAGAGGTAATAGGACTTGATAAGTCAATCCCTAGTGTAAGTTAGCACTTTTGATGTTGGAGTTGGTGTGGTGAAATGTAGGTGGAGAAGGACTTCATAAGGGTCATCAGATGATGCCAAGTTTGGGCTGAACCAAAGCTCATTACTAATGAACAGTAGAGGTAATAGGACTTGATAAGTCAATCCCTAGGATAAGTCAGCACTTTTGATGTTGAAGTTGGTGTGGTGAAATGTAGGTGGAGAGAAACTTCATCTGGGTCATTAGGTGATCCCAAGTTTGGACTGAACCAAAACTCATCACTAATGGACAGTAGAGGTAATAGGACTTGGTAAGTCAATCCCTAGTGTAAGTTAGCACTTTTGATGTTGGAGTTGGTGTGGTAAAATGTAGGTGGAGAAGGACTTCATCTGGGTCATTAGGTCAACCCAAGTTTGGACTGAACCAAAACTCATTACTAATGAACAGTAGAGGTAATAGGACTTGATAAGTCAATCCCTAGGATAAGTCAGCACTTTTGATGTTGAAGTTGGTGGGGTGAAATGTAGGTGGAGAAGGACTTCATCTGGGTCATTAGGTGATCCCAAGTTTGAACTGAACCAAAACTCATGGACAGTAGAGGTAATAGGACTTGATATTTCAATCCCAATGGTAAATTGACACTCTTGTTGTTGGGATTGGTGTGATGAAAATAAAGCGGGGAGGTACTTATTAGGTCATTAGGTGGGCACCATCCTTCATTGATATTTCAGTGATAAGCCTACCAAGTCTCCAGAGGGCTCAACTGTGATACCTGTCATCGCAGGCACACACCCCTTACTTCCATAACCTCCTATCTCATCTTGTAGCCCAGATGTTGTCTTTCCTTTAAAGAAAAAGTACAGCCAAAGCTCGTTTGGCTATACCTCCCCTGTGGTTCACAGGAGTGCAGATCATTCTGCAATCCTGTGAACCATTTTCAGCAGACAGCGGGCTGAAGCCCGCAGTCAGCTGACGTCACAGAGCCAGTCTAGGCTCGGAAAGGATCGCAACCATATGATCTGTATCCACCCACAAGCCTGTACTGGCACCCAGCTCAGCCTTTCAGCAAGCCGCTGAGAGCCTGAGCTGGCTGCTCCCGCCCCCTCCACAGCCCAGCACTCCAGTGTGCGAGGGGGGGGGGGCTGATAAGAGAGCGGTGACTGACAGTCACCAGCTCTCTGCTCAGGGAGCTCTAAGAACTGATCGATCGGCTAGATTAGCATTGGTAAGTATGGTTAAAAACTACAAAAAAATCTCATACATCACTTTTAATTCAAATCCAGTTACTGCTTTTGTTCTGCTGTATTCGAGAAAGACTTGATTGCTTGCTGGAGGGGGTGACCCCTCACTTCCGTCTTCTTCAGAAGGCCGGATGGAGATGTAGCAAAAAAAGAGCAATTTATTCCAATTCAGCTATACACACATCACTTATTTTAGCCCACTTCATTGCAGATCTATATCTGCTTCTACTCTGTAGATCTCACGATCGTCCATACCTGTACACACACTGAAATCTTCTGTAATTCTGCCCATCCAAGACAGGGTTGTATCAGACCAAGTCCTCACATCCTCTAACAGTCTATAAAACAGCGCCGGGTAGTTTGCTTTATAGAGCAACGAGATCTAAGGGGGTCAATTTAACCCCAAGTTAAGGAATTTATGTTGTTTTTCCACAAGAATGAGGCTTAGACACTTATTTGCACCACATTCGGTAAGGCTTCCGATTTAGCGCAGTTGACCAGTAGGCCCGGCTCAAGGTTTTTTACCTTCATGCAAGTCTATGAAAGTAAAAAAAAACTTCTCTGTGCAGCAACCCCCCCCCCCCCCCTCCCAGCCCCCATAATACTAACCCTAGCCCCATTGTGATCCAGCAATGTGCATGACAGCCTCGGCTCTCTGGGGACTCTCATTCCTCATTAACTGAGGCAGCAACGGGAGCCATTGGCTCCTGCTGCTGTCAATCACAGCCAGTGACCCAATGAGGAGAGAGAAGAGGCAGGGCCTGAGCCACGGCTCTGTGTGTGAAAGCAAGCTGCTTTCTCTGGGGGCACTCAGCAAGAGGAAGGGGCCTGGAGCGCCAACGGGGGGACCTAAGAAGAGGAGGATCTGAGCTGCTCTGTGAAAAACCACTACACAGAGCAGGAGAGCATGACATGTCTGTTTTTTTTTTTTAAAACAACAAGCCTTTAATATAACTTTAAGTGGGGTACACACTATGAGAAAATCACGGAAACAGTCATCGATTTTCCATGAAGGTGAATATAATGAGGTAACCAACAATGAGGGGCGGGCCGTCCACTAATGGCGCACGGGCGCCACCTAACCTCTAGCCATGCATCTGGCCCCTTTCAGGACCCGGGCGCATGGATTCCAATGCAGGGGGGGGGGGTTAAAGCACTGATTAGAGCCAGAGGCTCCCATAGGCTTCAAAGTAGGGTGGGCTTGGGGCACAGAGAATGCGCTCACAGCCCACCCAGTTGTTACAACAGAATGAATATTTGCTATTGTAACGCTGATCCTCCTCCCGGCCAATCAGGAAGCAGGTTTTGACACCTGTCACCTGATTGGAGCCTCACACTGGAAGCCGCCGATGGAGGAGAGGACAAGGAGCCGCTACCAGCCTAGATGGGGTAAGTGCCCAACCGACCCACAAACAGTGGGGGAGAGGGGGCGAAGAGACGTCGGCCGCTCGGGTGGGGGTGGTTGTTTGCAGCCCCCCCCAAAGAAAACACCGGCTACCACTGCCGACAATAGTATTTACTTGTACGAAAATTCTCAAAGGCAAACGTTCTTTCTTATGTATGATCTCTATGTTTGTTGCCACCTTCTTCCGGGTCGGTCTTTACTTACTGATTATGAGCATTTTTCTCTATTCGATTATATCCTGTAGGATTACTGTACACATTGAGCGAAAATTGGTGTGTATGCAAGACAAGTTTGAGCCAACAACCTTCGAACAAAAATCCAAGGTTTTGTTGGCGGAAAGTCCGTTCGTGTGTACGGGGCATTAGAGTAAGAGGACACGGGGCCACACAATGAGACTGGAGGAGAAGCAGTTCAAGCATGAGCTGCGTAGGGGGTTTTTCACTGTCAGGGCAATTAGGATGTGGAACTCTCTTCCACAATTGGTGGAGTCAGCGGGGGGTATTGATATTTTTAATAGACTCTTGGATGTGTATTTGGTGAACACAACATACAGGGATAAGGGAAATGATTATTGACACTGACACACGTACATCTACAAAGGTTGAACTGGATGGACTATTGTCTTTATTCAATCTTACCTACTATGTACCGTATTAATCGGCGTATAACACGCACTTTTCCCCCCTAAAAATCGGGGGAAAGTTGTGGGTGCGTGTTATACGCCGTTCCCCCCCAAAAAAGTGGCAAAAAAAATCAAACGGCGCCGAAGAACAGCGACCGCTGCCGGAAAAAAACAAGCGCTGCCGAAAAAAAACGAGCGCCGCCGTAAAAGACCGATCTGTCCCGCCAGGGAGGCAGGACTGCGAGCTGAGCCGAACAGACGGCTCGTGCTTTTCCGACGGCGCAGTCTTTCAAGGCGGCAAATTTTAAATGTGGGCAAGCTGAAAATGACGCTGACAAGCTGAAAATCACACTGGGCAAGCTGCAAATGACGCTTAAATGTAAGTGTTTTTTTTCCCTAAACTTCCCTCCTAAAACTTTTTTTCCTTAAACTTCCCTCCTAAACTTGGGGTGCGTGTTATACGCCGATAAATACGGTAACTATGTTCCTCTTATGGAATTTTTCTTCCAATTTTCTTATAATGTGTATCCAGCTTTAGTCCCAGTGGGGTAATAACAAACAAGAAGCCACTGGCCTTTTTTCTAGATGTGTGGCCCTTTGAGGGCCCCATTAAAGGTAAACCTTGCTGGCATGATTAGGGGCGTTGATCCAAACACTCCTGCCAACTGTAATAACTTGCGTGTCCTGCCTAGAGAACTCAAGCTAAACCAAAATGTATGCCGTGACACTACAAACACTTTGCCTTATCCTTGCAAGAAACAACTTTTTAATTAAAGACATTCCACTTCAGACTTTTCTTCTTTCAGTGCTTTTTCCGCTCGCTGGCTGTAATTAGAATTCAACGCCGGTTTTATTCCACCTGTAAATTCTGCAATACGCGCACGGCGAGATTTGGCTGTAAAAATATAGAATAAACATCCATGGTGGAAGTAATGACATCCAGGTGGGATCCGTGGCTGGAGGGCAAATTGTATCATCTGACACGACGTTGTCTTGCAGGAAAACGTGTCTCGAGCGCCAATCTGTCTCTCCCATAAAGAGCCGCCAGGCCCACCTGACAGGTTTATCTATGTGTGATAGTCTTCTTCAGACACCATCAAGAAGAGGATTTTACACCTTCAAGAAATGATAAAGGAATTCAGATTGCAGTTTTTGTGTTTGTGATATTGTTCTGAGAATTAGGACCAGAGAACAGGTATGGTTCTTACTGATTGCTGTCAGTTTCCTCGGGGAAAGGACAAAATGAGAACTTAGAAAGTCTTCACAGTAGGGCTGTTACTGATTAAGATTTTCGTGTTCGATTAATCGACTTTTTTTTAATCGATTAATCAACTAATTTCGATTAATTATAAAGCACATGCAGATCAAACTACTTTTAGACGATCTCCTTGCAATGCAACTCTGCATTAGTCAGTGGTAAATAATCAATAAATACACTATATACAATCACCCGACACTAGTTAGTTTCCACAATCCAGGACTTAACTTCACAGTTCACACAAATACATTTTAAATTCAAACTGTAGCATTGACATAAGTAATTTTTTTTCCCACAGTAGCGCGACAATCCCTCCACCTCCGGTCTAACTAATCACTCTCACCTTATGGCATGGACCCCTGTGCAAACAGGTGGTCATGCAAGCGGGTATCAAAAGGGTTATCATGGACCATAAACTTCTATCACGTCTCCTTTGATCTCAGCAAGGACGCAGGTCATGGGTAGAAAGAAAAGATCTAATCTAATTTCTAACCTAATAAGATACAATAACACGTAAATAAGATAAAAATCTAAATTTGAATACATATAAAGCATACAAACATACACATTGTTCAATATTAAAACAAATGATACACCACTAAAGACTAGCAACTAACGGGTCCCCCCGACAATTGTCTATTGAAGTGGAGTATACAAAATTTCCTTTACCGGTTTCGCGGTATAGACTGCTTCTTCAGGAGGGATGGTCTGTAGAACAAATAGTACAATAAAAAGCTATACACACACAAGACAAAATTCAGCATGAATAGAATATTACAAACAATATTGAAAAAAGGAAAACCCGCTCACCCAACTGGACCGACTCGACCAGCAACAGGACCCAAACAGTTCCCCCCGTAATTTGGATGATGGTACAGTTATATCTTATATTATTAATGAATAGCTAAAGCTATACTCAAAGTCTTCCCTTGTGTTTTTGGATCATTGTCATGTTGGAATGTCCAAGTACGTCCCATGCGCAGCTTCCTGGTTCCTCACGTATTTTTTGATAACATACTGCATTCATTTTGCTATAAATTTTACCAAATTCCCTGTGCCTTTGTAGCTCACACACCTGCCGGGGAACCCCAGAAGACGAGGTTTGGGGCCACTTTGTGCAAAACGAGGTGCACAGTGGAGGTAAGTATGATATGTTTGTTATTTAAAAAAAAAAAATCAAACCCTAATGCCGCGTACACACGATCGGATTATCCGGCGTACTTAGTCCGACGGACCAGGGTCCGGCAGACAATTTGATCGTGTGTGGGCTCCAGCGGACTTTTTCTTCCCAGACTTAGAAAGAAGTCTTAGTAAGAAGTCTTGACTCAAAATTATCTGCCGGACTTGTCAGTCCGGCGAACAATCCGGTCGTCTGTGTGCTAGTCCGACGGACTAAAACCGATGCTAGGGCAGCTATTGGCTACTGGCTATGAACTTCCTTATTCTACGTCATCACGTTTGGCGGACTTTTGGAGTGATCGTGTGTGGCCAAGTCCGTTCATCGGAAAGTCCGATCGTGTGTACGCGGCATTACAATCACTTTAAGTAGGTAAGTTCCTTCCTCCCCTGCCTTAGGGTGTCGCTCTTGGGGAGAGCTCCTCACCTAGTACTTGTTTGGTGGCTTTGACTGATCATGAGGTCAGGGGTCCACCGGGCCTTTTGGCGAAGCGGACCTTAGTGTGATTTGTAGACATGTGCAATTTGTTTCGTTTTTTTTTCGTACGAATGAACAAACGATTCGCAAAAAATTTTAACGAATAACGAATCGTTCGAATCGAATGAATCCGAAAATACTGAAAATCCGAAAAAAACAAATTAGAAACAACCAATGTACGAATGAAGAAAATCCGAAAAACGAAAACAGGAACAACGAAAATGAAAATGAATGAAAAAATTCGTACATTCGTAATTTTTTTTTTTTTTTTGTTGAATTGGTAATTTTCCGTATCCCTTACAATTGGGCTGCTTAACGTGCTTCAAATGGATTGAACGAAAAAATTCGTACAATCGTAACGTTTTTTTTTCGATTCGGAATTTTCCTTGTCTCTTAAAATTTAATAATAGCATACACATTACATAAAATTATGAATTATGCTCCGATTACAAATCTACGAATGTTACAAATGTACGAATAAATACGAATGCATCCGAATTTCGAATAAACGAAAATTAAACTAACGGAAAAACGAATCAACGAAAAAATAACTCTTACGAATGTACGAATCGTTACGAATACGAACACCGACGACTTACGAATGTACACATCGTTACGAATCAACGGAAACGAAAAAAACGAAAATAAACGTTTTTTTTTGTTGTGCACATGTCTAGTGATTTGCCCCTTCAGGGGTTTTGCATCCTGGGGGGGGGGGGGTCAGGGAGGGGTCCTTCCTCGTCGGGAGGGCACCATGTGACACGCCCTAAGTGCACTTTTTTTTGGCACGCTTTGGTGTTTTGTTTTTGCCGCACCGCACTGCGTGCTCCAAAAAAATGAAAGGCTTATGTAACACACTGGAAAGATATTAGACCTTCCCTAGAAGGTAACCGGTTCCCGGAACCAACATTTTATATTTTATTTAACTGTCGGGGGGCAGCAGTCTGCAGAACACAAGTAGATTTAAAATGTATATACATTTGGCGATCACAGTATGATTTTGCTATTGACTCACCAGCAAAGCGCTGAACAGCAGACGCGGCCTCTCTCAATCTCCGCCATTCATACACGGCGGGCTGCGCCGGCTTGATTCGTTTTTTATAAGAAATACATAAATTGCACTTAGGAAAAGACATTTGCACAGTAATTTGAATTGTCTCTGATTACCAGGAGAGCGGAAGGTGGGCCGCCATCTATTGTTGCCGCGCCGCTTAATTTGATGCTGTTGTCAAAATGGCAAGGAAAGCGTTGGGATTTCTTTTATGCGATATGAAATGGGTGGCTGCACCACAAATCGGGGCGGCATTGTTACGAAAAGCCAAGTCCGCTAATAGAACCCTAAATACCATGATAGCAACAAAACCGTTAATTGCACGGAGAGAAAAAAAATTGTCGGATCCTCGGGAAGGACGGACAATGGGATGTTGGCTCTATATTTCGTCTCTGATAATTAGGGTTGTGGTGCGTTGTGTCATTATTATACGCTCGCCGCGACACAAAACATAACCTGTAATAGAACAGGATCTCTGCATGTGTGTCGGAGTTTGAACAAAACAACTTGATGAATAGTTACTTCTGTTTGTACAAGGTCCAGAGGAATGCCAACACTGAATCTCATTACCGGTAATTAAAGTGAATCTTAAAGCTGAATTCTAGGTACTAATTATTGTGCCCATTAAAAATCATTAAATGATGTTTTAAATACAACTAATGGCAGCAAATAGATCTTTATTAACATCAACCTCCTGTCCTCAGAATAGGAGAGGGAGGGGGCAACAGTAGCAGCCAGTCAGTCATTCTGACAGGAGAAGAGAGCAAAGTGAGCGCAGTGATGACTGCTCAGTGTGCTGTTATTCATCCAATTAGGAGGATGAGGGTCTGTTTTAGACCAGATTGTGCTCCAATGGAGGTCAGAGATCTACTAGAGATCTTATTTATCAATCTTATATGTATCTCAGAGGCGTACCTACAGGGGTCACAGGGGTCACAATTGCGACCCGCTCCCATGCTGCAGGCCCCCCCCCCCCTGTAAACCTGGATAGGAGGATCGGTGGGGCGGTGGCTGAATATAGAGGAACCAATCTCTCCATTTTCCTCCTGCAGCCACTGAAAGCCTGCAGGAGGGAAAGGAGGAGAAGCGAGGAGGAAAATGAAGAGAGACTTTGAACATCTCAAGGAGAACTTTTCAGTCGATCATCCGAAAATGGAAAGAGTATGGCACAACTGCAAACCTACCAAGACATGGCCGTTCACCTAAACTGACAGGCCGGGCAAGGAGAACATTCATCAGAGAAATAGCCAAGAGACCCATGGTAACTCTGGAGGAGCTGCAGAGATCCACAGCTCAGGTGGGAGAATCTGTCCACAGGACAACTATTAGTCGTGCTCTCCACAAATCTGACCTTAAGGCCCCTTTCACACTGGGGCGTTTTTCAGGCGGTACAGCGCTATAAATAGCGCCTGTATACCGCCTGAAAAAATCCGGCCCCATTCACTCCAGTGTGAAAGCTGGCGGGCTTTCACACTGGAGTGGTGCGCTAGCAGGACGGTAAAAAAAGTCCTGCTAGCAGCATCTTTGGAGCGGTATAGGAGCGGTGTATTCACCGCTCCTTTACCGCTCCTTCCCATTGATTTGAATGAGACACCCCGGTAAAACCGCGGCAATACCGCCGCAAAGTGCCGCGGGGGGTAAAACCGCACCGCGAGCGGCTGAATACCGCGGCTAAAACGACGGTAAAGCAGCGCTAAATATAGCCCTGCTTTACCGTCACCGCGGCTCCCGCCCCAGTGTGAAAGGGGCCTTATGGAAGAGTGGCAAGAAGAAAGTCATTGTTGAAAGAAAGCGATAAGAAGTTCTGTTTGCAGTTTGTGAGAAGCCACGTGGGGGACACAGCAAACATGTGGAAGAAGGTGCTCTGGTCAGATGAGACCAAAATTTTACTTTTTGGCCTAAAAGCAAAACACTATGTGTAGCAGAAAACTAACACTGCACATCACCCTGAAGACACCATCCCCACCGTGAAACATGGTGGTGGCAGAATCATGCTGTGTCATTCTTCAGCAGGGACAGGGAAGCTGGTCAGAGTTGATGGGAAGATGGATGGAGCCAAATACAGGGCAATCTTAGACGAAAACCTGTTATGCCGCGTACACACGAGCGGAAATTCCCCCAGCAAAAGTCCGTTGTGAGCTTTTGGTCGGAAATTCCGACCGTGTGTATGCTCCATCTGACTTTTGCTGGTGGAATGCCGCCAGCAAAAGATTGAGATCAGGTTCTCTATTTTTCGTTCAGAAAAAGTTCCGATCGGAAATTCCGATTGTCTGTAGCAATTCCGACGCGCAAAATTCCTACACATGCTCGGAAACAATTCGACGCATGCTCAGAAGCATTGAACTTAATTTTCTCAGCTCGTGGGAGTGTTGTACGTCACAGCATTCTTGACAGTCGGAATTTGGTGTAACCGTGTCTAGGCCACACAAGCTTGAGCGAAATTCCTTTGGAATTCCATCGGAAAAAACATCCAAGGCTTTTCCTACGAGAATTCCAATCGTGTGTACGCGGCATTAGAGTCTGCAAAAGACTTGAGACTGGGGCGGAGGTTCACCTTCCAGCAGGACAACGACCCTAAACATACAGCCTACAATGGAATGGTTTAAAGCATATTCATGTGTTAGAACGGCCCAGTGAAAGTCCAGACCTAAATCCAATTGAGAATCTGTGGCAAGACTTGAAAATTGCTGTTCACAGACGCTCTCCATCCAATCTAACAGAGCTTGAGCTATTTTGCAAAAAAAAAGAAAAATGGGAAAAAATGTCCCTCTCTGGATGTGCAAAGCTGGTAGAGACATCCCCAAAAATACTTGCAGCTGTAATTGCAGTGAAAGGAGGTTCTACGAAGTATTGAGATTTTTGAAAACCATTTATCATTTTATTTCCACTTCACAATTATGTGCCACTTTGTGTTGGTCTATCACACAAAATCCCAATAAAATAAATGTATGTTTTTGGTTGTAACATGACAAAATGTGGAGAATTTCAAGGGGTATGAATACTTTTTCTAGGCACTGTATATGATGCTTGGCTGCTGCTGAATTCAGGGCTGTTGCAAGGATTTTTGACACCCTAGGCGAAACCTAATTTTGCCGCCCCCCTTCACTCCACCCCTGACCCCCCCCCCCCCTTTTCCTTGCCCATGTAAACCCCACCTTTTTAACGAAGCGCCCATAAAATGCAGACCACCATCGCCCATCAAATGCAACCTACCAGCACCCATCAAATGCAGCCTACCAGCACCCATCAAATGCAGCCTCACCAGCACACATCAATGCAGCCTACCAGCACCCATCAAATGCAGCCTCACCAGCACACATCAATGCAGCCTCACCAGCGCCCATCACATTTAGCCTCACCAGCACCCATCAAATGCAGCCTACCAGCGCCCATCAAATGCAGCCTACCAGCGCCCATCAAATGCAGCCTCACCAGCACACATCAATGCAGCCTCACCAGCGCCCATCACATTTAGCCTCACCAGGACCCATCAAATGCAGCCTACCAGCGCCCATCAAATGCAGCCTACCAGCGCCCATCAATGCAGCCTACCAGCGCCCATCAAATGCAGCCTACCAGCACCCATCAAATGCAGCCTCACCAGCACACATCAAATGCAGCCTCACCAGCGCCCATCAATGAATGTTTGCTTGCTTCTATTCATTCAGGAGTCGGAACACAGACACAGTCCTTCACCGCCGCTGCGCCTCTGACACTATCTGTGAATGGAAGGCCGGCTGCCTGCTGATGCTGAGACTTAGTTGCTTGGTGCAGAGAGAAGAGAGTAGGAAAACCAGTGGCCGGGCGCCCCCTAGGCATCATGGCGCCCTAGGCGGCTGCCTAGTTTGTCTAGTGGTAGCACCGGCCCTGGCTGAATTGGCTGAAAGTCCTCCGTTCCAACAAAAGCCTTAAAAAGCAAAGTTCTGTTTGAACCATCAGGAGCTCATCCCTAATTGTGACCCCTGCAGGACCCCCCCCCCCTCCCTCCACAGCCAGACACATAGGAAACTTACAGCATGCTTGACCTATGGTCAGGTTTCACAATAATCACACCGTCACAGACAATTTCTCAGAATCTGGTAAACAAAATTCCATTAGACCGGTGACACGGCGGTGCTCCACCCACAAATTTTATGTTACAGAAGAATAATCTGCTTATTAAGTGACAGTTGCTCACATTCTCATCATATTACTGGTCCCATCCTTCCCATCTTGGGAATTATTAATCAGCCCCGTGTGATGTTGTTTTCATGTCTAAGAGGTGATGAATCACAAGCATTTCCCAACAATTAAGGTCAGAGGAGATGGAGGAACTGGTTCTGCCTGACACGGCTTACATTCCCATGTTATTTATCTGTTTGCATATCTGATGTCTGTTATTATTTGTTACTTTGTATCAGAGCTGCACGATTCTGGCCAAAATGACAATCCCAATTCTTTTTGCTTAGAATAAAGATCACCATTCTCTCACGATTCTCGCGGCGTAACATCAATCATCTTTCATTATACAAATAAAATGGGCTAACTTTACTTTAGGTTTTAGTTTTTTTTGTTTTTTTTATTCATTAACCACTTGCCTCCTGCCATATAGCAATAAGAGGTCGGCAAAGTGGCTGGGATATCCTGACCGGACGCCATATGACGTCGCCAGGATATCAAGGTGCACATCACGGCAATCATTGTTGCGGTGCGTCAGTCTGACACACCCCAACTCCGATCTAGGTAAAGAGTCTCTGACAGAGACTCTTTACCACGTGATCAGCCGTGTCTGATCAACAGGAAGAGCCGTTGATCGGCTTTTCCTCACTCGCATCTGACAGACGTGAGTAGAGAAGAGCCAATCGGATGCTCTCCTGACAGGGGGGGGGGGTCTGTGCTAATTGTTTATCAGTGCAGCCCCCCCTCAGATGCCAGCCCAGGACCACCAGGAAGCTGCCAGAACAACCAGGGATGGCCAACACACTGGACCACCAGGTATGCCACCCTAGACCACCAGGGAAATGCCAATCAGTGCCCAGCTAGCTGCCAATCAGTGTCATTGAAAAATGCCAGCTAGTGCCAGTGATGCCTATCAGTGAAATCCAGTGCCAGTGCCAGCCATCAATGCCCATCAGTGCTGCCTTTCAGTGCCCATCAGTGCTGCCTATCAGTGCCCAGCAGTGCCGTCTATCAGCACCACCCATAAGTACCCATCAGTGCAGCCTTTCAGTGCCCATCAATGTCGCCTATCAGTGCCCATCAGTGCCCACCAGTGCTAACTATGAGTGCCCATCAGTGCCACCTATCAAGGCCCATCAGTTCCACATATCAGTGCCTATCGTCAATGCCCATCAGTGCCACCTCATGGGTGCCACTTATCAGTGCCCATTAGTGCAGCCTTTCAGTGCCCATCAATGTCGCCTATCAGTGCCCATCAGTGCCCACCAGTGCCACCTATGAGTGCCCATCAGTGCCACCTATCAGTGCTGCCTATCAGTGCCCATCAGTCCCGCCTATCTGTGCCACCTCATCAGTGCCACCTCATCAGTGCCCATCAGTGCAGCTTATCAGTGTCCATCAGTGAAGGAGAAAACATACTTATTTACAAAATATTATAACAAAAACAACGAAAAACTTATTTTTTTTAAAAAAAAATCAGTATTTTTTTTATTAGTTTAGCAAAAAATAAAAACCGCAGAGGTGATCAAATACCACCAAAAGAAATCTCTATTTGTGGGAACAAAATGATAAAGATTTAGTTTGGGTACAGTGTAGCATGACCGCGCAATTGTCATTTAAAAAGTGACAGCGCTAAAAGCTGAAAATTGGCCTGGACAGGAAGGTGCGAAAGTGCCCGTTATTGAAGTGGTTAAAGTGTATTTTTTCCCCAAAAAATTTACGAAAGCCGCGCGCCATCAGTAGAGGTGCACGGCGAGGCGCGACGCACATTTCCATATTTACGAAAAACAGTGCGCCGGGAACAGAGCGTGAATCCCCCATTTACTATAGAGATCTCAGTGCACGGGAGAATACAATCCACTATGGACATGGCGCACGGTGTGTGTGTGTCAAGAGAGTACATTTGGGTGTTTTTATAGAGTTTGTATCTCACGCAGTTTTCGGTGAGTTTCTATGCTGAGCATTTCCTCTCTATCACATCTGAGCAGCCCATGTGACTATAGAGTCACACATGTGGGCGTATACACAGTGGTAAATGACAGCCCACTCCCTCCCTCCTCCTCCATTAACTAGCTAAACACAATGGGGGTGGGATTTTTCATGTAGCTTAATGGAGGCTTCACCTCCCTCTTATTTTAAGACACAGGCTAGAGGGATGTGACACAGCCTGTGACTGACAGAAACCCATCCACACCATGTTATTGCCAAAAAATAATAAAGATTTCATTTAAACTATATATTTGTATGACAATTTTATAGATTCTGACAGCGATTTCAAAGCGCCCAGGTGTGAATGACAAATCGCACAATGCACATTTCAGATGCCATTTATCTGAATGGCACCTAAAAAACACTGTGGTTCTTCGCAAATTGCTTCGCCTGAAGCTTGTCGCCCCAAAAAAAAATTTCAGGGTTTTTTTTGGGGGATATGCTTCACACGATGCGGTTTGCCTTGATTTATCGTGGGAGAATCGCGGCAGTACCGCACTGCATTTTTAGGTGCCATTCAAATGACTCGCTGGCAGAATCGCGGCAAATCTGCCCGTGATTCAAAATGCCTAGGTCTGCCCGTGATTCAAAATGCCTAGGTGTGAATGCAGCCTTATTTATTTATTGTAACTGTAAATATTTAGATACATTTATACTTCTATACTTGTAGTTATTGTAACTGTAAATATTTAGATACATTTATATTTCTATACTTTTATACTTGTAGTTATTGTAATTGTAAATATTTTGCTACATTTTTACTTCTGTACTTTTTATGCTTGTTATATAGTTATTGTAACTATTAATATTTAGATACTTTTTTATTTGGGTACAACTGTTCAAGTTCAATCAACCAAGTTTAATAAAAGAAAGCTTCTATGAGATTTTAGTGATTGGTTTTCAATTAACTTTAAGCATGTTTTGTCCTTTGAATTATCCTCCAGACGATGGTCAGGATACGGCGGGTACTGGCGATCGGCGAAGCGCACGCTGCGCTCTTCTGATAAGCTGAGATCGGGGCCCATTGTATTTCCGCAGCCTCATTCCGCCGGTGAATTATTCGGCTTTTAGCGTTTGTCATATAATAAATAGAGACTCTTCCTGAGCGATCTGGGCTGGCTGCCATTTTCTGCCTCTCAACTCTTACATTTAATTACCATTAATGACCTATTTTAAGGTGAGGGAGAATTTCCTCTGAGTCACAGCAATAACCGTCCTGTCCTGCCTAATCTCCCCCTCGCTCCTTATCCGTCTTTTGCAGGACGTGGCGCAGGCAATATTTGCGGTACGCCGCGGAGGCCGCAAACTATATGAAGAGGAAGATAAGACTGGACTCAAGAAAAGACCCCTGCGTGCGTACAGCATTGTTAACAGGCAGACAATATTTTTTTTTTTCATGATACAATGATATAAAACTTCCACCAAAAAATGTTTAGAAATGTTCTGAGCATGACCAATACTTTTCTTTATGTTTAGGCCTCCAAAAAATTGATTAAAACAGGTTAAAAAAAAGAACATAAATTATCCATCAGAGGGAAAAACTGCCACTAATGCCGCGTACACACGGCCAGAATTTACGATAGAAACAGTCCGATGGGAGCTTCTCATCGGATTTTCCGACCGTGTGTATGCCCATCTGTCTTTTTCTGTCGGCATTTCTGATGGACTTTAGATTGAGAGCCTGTTCTTAATTTTTCCGACGGAAAACCTTTCTATCAGATTTTTCGATCGTGTGTATGCAATTCTGACACGCAAAATTCCGACGCATGCTCGTAAACAATTTGACGCATGCTCGGAAGCATTAAACTTTCCTTTTATAGTGCTGTCGAACGTGTTGTTTGTCGTGGTGTTATTGACCATCGGAATTTGGTGTGACCGTGTGTAGGCAAGACAGTTTGAGCGAAATTCCATCGGAATTACGACGGGAAAACCATCAGAGCTTTTTCCGATGAGATATCCGATCATGTGTACGCGGCATTAGAGGTGAGTTCCATAATCCTAAAGAGACCCTGTCACCAATGTAAAAAAATTTGGGTAAAAACATCAGAAAATTGAGCATTTTACAAATGTCCCAGTAGCAGTTTTGCCCCCTCACCCCAAATACTTACCTGAGTCCTCACTCAGTCCCGCACTGTGCCCCTCTGTGGTAGCTCTCCCCTGTCTCCCTGCTTTCACAGGACAGAGCGGCAGCAGAGGGAGCCATTGGCTCTTGCTGCTGTCAATCAAATCCTATGAGCAGAGAGCAGGGGGCAGGGCTGAGCCACACTGTGTGCGTCTATGGATGTACCCAGCCCAGGTTGGGAGTGAGCTTGCACATCTGCCCCCATTGCAAGCGGCTTGCATACACAGAAGAGGAGGAGCTGAGATCACCAGTTGGGGATCCAGGAAGAGGAAGTTCAGGGCCGCTCTGTGCAATACCTGTAGTTTTTCCCCTCACTTACTAAGCTCTGGAGAAACTGCACTTGCAGAGAGCAACTTTGCAAAGTGCACAGTCTAATTGGCTTAGTATGTTTTTTTGCCGTGTCCCCCCCCCCCCCCTCTGCTCCTTCTTTCTCTTATTCCTTCTACCCTACTCCTCCTCCTACTAATGCCGCGTACACACGATCGGAAGTTCGGCCAGCAAAAGACCGATGAGAGCTTTTCGACCGTGTGTATGCTCCATCGGACTTTTGCTGGCCAAATTTCCGCCAGCAAAAGTTTGAGAGCAGGTTCTCAATTTTTCGGTTGGAAAGTCCGATCATCTGTAGCAATTCCGATGCGCAAAATTCCTAGGCATGCTTGTAAACAATTTAACGCATGCTCGGAAGCACTGAACTTCATTTTCTTGGCTCGTTGTAGTGTTGTACGCCACCACGTTCTTGACCGTCAAAAGTTCAGAGAACTTTTGTGTGACCGTGTGTATGCAAGCCAAGCTTGAGCAGAATTCCGCTCGTGTGTATGCGGCATTACTCCTTCAATTCTCCCCTTCACTCCATCTCCCTCTTACTCCTTCTTTCCCCTCTCCCTTACACTTTTTCCCATTTACTCCTGCTCCCCCTCAATGTTCCGAATCCCCTCCCCTTTACACCTTCCAAAAAAAAACAAAAGTTACCAGTGTATGTGAAATGGAATGTGTCACAATCAGATGTGCCACCTGGCCCTTCATATTCCTCTACAACCGTCAATATCCTATCAGGCCCAAAGTGTTTCCTTTTATGACAATTTTGTGAATGTGGGAAGATTAAACCCAAAACTTCATACATGTCATGTATATACTGTACATTATATATATATATATATATATATATATACACATACATACAGTGTCTTGAAAAGGTATTCACACCCTTTGACATTTTCCACATTTTGACATGTTACAACCAAAAACGTAAATGTATTTTTATTGGGATTTTATGTGATAGACCAACACAAAGTGGCACATAACTGTGAAGTGGAAGGAAAATGATAAATGTTTTTTAATTTTTTTTACAAATAAATATGTGAAAAGTGTGGCGTGCATTTGTATCAGAAGCCACCTAATTAGTAAATAGAGTCCACCTGTGTTTAATTTAATCTCAGTATAAATACAACTGTTTTGTGAAGCCCTCAGAGTTTTGTTAGAGAACCTTAATGAACAAACAGCATCATGAAGGCCAAGGAACACACCAGACAGGTCAGGGATAAAGTTGTGGAGAAGTTTAAAGCAGGGTTAGGTTATAATAAAATATCCCAAGCTTTGAACATCGCACAGAGCTCTGTTCAATCCATCATGTGAAAATGGAAAGAGTATGGCACAACTGCAAACCTACCAAGACATGGCCGTCCACCTAAACTGACAGGCCGGGCAAGGAGAGCATTCATCAGAGAAGAGCCAAGAGGCTCATGGTAACTCTGGAGGAGCTGCAGAGATCCACAGCTCAGGTGGGAGAATCTGTCCACAGGACAACTATTAGTTGTGCTGTCCACAAATCTGACCTTTATGGAAGAGTGACAAGAAGAATGACATTGTTGAAAGAAAGTCATAAGAAGTCCTGTTTGCAGTTTGTGAGAAGCCATGTGGGGGACACAACAAACATGTGGAAGAAGGTGCTCTGGTCAGATGAGACCAAAGTTGAACTTTTTGGCCTAAAAGCAAAACGCTATGTGTGGCTGGAAAACTAACACTTCACATCACCCTGAACACACCATCCCCACCGTGAAACATGGTGGTGGCAGCATCATGCTGTGGGGATGCTTTTCTTCAGCAGGGACAGGGAAGCTGGTCAGTGTTGATGGGAAGATGGATGGAGCCAAATACAGGGAAATCTTAGAAGAAAGCGTGTTAGAGTCTCCAAAAGACTTGAGACTGGGGCGGAGGTTCACCTTCCAGCAGGACAACGACCCTAAACATACAGCCAGAGCTACAATGGAATGGTTTAGATCAAAGTATATTCATGTGTTAGAATGGCCCAGTCAAAGTCCAGACCTAAATCCAATTGAGAATCTGTGGCAAGACTTGAAAATTGCTGTTCACAGACGCTCTACATCCAATCTGACAGAGCTTGAGCTATTTTGCAGAGAAGAATGGGCAAAAATGTCCCTCTCTAGATGTGCAAAGCTGGTAGAGACATCCCCAAAAAGACTTGCAGCTGTAATTGCAGTGAAAGGAGGTTCTACAAAGTATTGACTCCGGGGGGCGCCATACAAATGCCCCCCACACTTTTCACATATTTATTTGTAAAAAAATTTGAAACTCATTTATCATTTTCCTTCCACTTCACAATTATGTGCCACTTTGTGTTGGTCTATCACATAAAATCCCAATAAAATACATTTACGTTTTTGGTTGTAACATGACAAAATGTAGAAAATTTCAAGGGGTATGAATACTTTTTCAAGGCACTGTATATATATATATATATATATTATTGGGAAGCCCTCCTGACCTTTCTGAGGAGAGTGAGCAGCAGGGAAATAGACAATTTATGGTAGAACCAGTTTAATCTGAGATTCTGATACCAGAGACGGTTTTATCCATCACAGCGAGGGAAGACTCCGACTGTGCTGAACTCAGAGAGTGGAATGAAAATATTTAGGTATGGAAGTCAAACAGAAGATTTTAGCTGTCTGACTTGCCATGGAATTCACTAACAAAATACTTTTATTATGGAAAGAAAATTAGTTTTTATAAATTTGAAAAAGAAAATCCGATTCCGTTGTCTGCCAGATCCAGAGAAGCTTCTAAATGTCTGTCAATGGAGTGTGACTCACATGTGCCACAATCCAAACAATTCACATTTCTACAGTATCTCACAAAAGTCAGTACACCCCTCACATTTTTGTAAATATTTTCTTCTATCTTCTCATGTGACAACACTGAAGAAATGACACTTTCTACAATGTAAAGTAGTGAGTGTACAGCTTGTATAACAGTGTAAATGTACTGTACCCTCAAAATAACTCAACACACAGCCATTAATGTCTAAACCGCTGGCAACAAAAGTGAGTACACCCCTAAGTGAAAATGTCCAAATTGGGCCCAAAGTGTCAATATTTTGTGTGGCCACCATTATTTTCCAGCACTGCCTTAACCCTCTTGGGCATGGAGTTCACCAGAGCTTCACAGGTTGCCACTGGAGTCCTCTTCCACTCCTCCATGATGACATCACAGAGCTGGTGGATGTTATAGACCTTGTGCTCCTCCACCTTCCGTTTGAGGATGCCCCACAGATGCTCAATAGGGTTTAGGTCTGGAGACAAGCTTGGCCAGTTTATCACCTTTACCTTCAATTTCTTTAGCAAGGCAGTGGTCATCTTGGAGGTGTGTTTGGGGTCGTTATCATGTTGGAATACTGCCCTGCAGCCTGTTCTGGCAACACTCATACGTCTATTTCCCAAAGACAACCTCTGGATATGACGTTGAGCATGTGCACTCAACTTCTTTGATTGACCATGGCAAGGCCTGTTCTGAGTGGAACCTGTCCTGGTAAACCATTGTTTGGCCTTGGCCACCATGCTGCAGCTCAGTTTCAGGGTCTTGAAAATCTTCTTATAGCCTAGGCCATCTTTATGTACAGCAACAATTCTTTTTTTCAGATCCTCATAGACTTCTTTGTCATGAGGTGCCATGTTGAACTTCCAGTGACCAGTATGAGAGAGTGAGAGAGATAATACCAAATTTAACACACCTGCTCCCCATTCACACCTGAGACCTTATAACACTAACGAGTCACATGACACTGGGGAAAGTGGCTAATTGGGCCCAATCTGAACATTTTCTATTAGGGGTGTACTCACTTTTGTTGCCAGCGGTTTAGACATTAATGGCATTGCAAATGTGGGCACCCAGCTGTGACAGCTTGTGGCTTCACAGCCAGGTGTGCACTGCACATGCACGAGTCACGCTGCACATTCTGAATGGCTGGGTAATCTTCTGGGACCTGTGACATGTCCCAGAAGATTGCAGGGAGGGAGCGGGGAGAGGATAACTTCTGCTCGGTGCCACAGCACCATGAGCGGAAGTGGGAGCTGGGTACCTGTCAAAACTAGGTACCCGCTCCCCCTCTCCAAAAAAACTACATGCCAAATGTGGCATGTCAGGGGGTCAGGAGTCCTCAGAGCTACAGCTTTCCTGATTGGCTAAGGCTTGATTTTGTGACACACTTTAGTGGGTCCACAAAAGTATTGGCAACTGACAGCTCCCAATTTTCCTTCAAACTAGGCGATACTGGTTGCACTAACAAAAAATAATCCTATCATATACAGTAAATGTCCAACAAGGAGGACAGTCCCATAAAAATAATAATGAAAAGGTGAGTGGTTCCAACAACCAAAGATCGAAAATGGATGATATCTCCTTCCCTCCACCATAGAGGCCAATCACCAACACCGAAATAAGATGTCCTCTTACAAGAACTTGAGGACCCCCTGAAAACAGGCAGGTCAAACAGTAAGGATGGGCCCGGTGCTCGATGCGAACCCACGTTCGCATCGAGCACCGGGCGTTCGCTCGCTCGGCGAGCCCAGAACTATTTTTGGCCGCTCGCATCACGTTCGTGTGATGCGAGCGGCCCCGCAATGCATTGCGGCCGGCGCGGCCGACGCAGTGCATTGCTGGCTGATGATTGGCCAAGCATGCACTGTGACCCCGCATGCTTGGCCAATCACAGCCCCGGAAACTCGAAGAGCCATAATTGGCTACAGGCAGGACGCCTGTAGCCAATTACAGCTCAGGGGCTGTAGTACACGCCCCCCCCTATAAAACGCCGCCACGCCGTCTGCGCCGGTCACATGCTGTTCCGGCGCAGATTGAGCAGGCTGTTTCTGTGACACTCTGCTGCATTTAGATAGATAGAGAGATTCACTTGCAGAGATTGAGTTAGATAGATTCAGTTACAAAGATTGATTGACAAAGAGGGGCTTGTAGTGTGCTCGTGGCAGGCAGGCAGAGCTCCTATATTTTGTTACCAGAAGCACCTATAGGACTTGTAGTGTGTTCGTGGCAGGCAGGCAGAGCTCCTATATTTTGTTACCAGAAGCACCTATAGGACTTGTAGTGTGTTCGTGGCAGGCAGGCAGAGCTCCTATATTTGTTACCAGAAGCACCTATAGGACTTGTAGTGTGTTAGTGGCAGGCAGGCAGAGCTCCTATATTTTGTTACCAGAAGCACCTATAGGACTTGTAGTGTGTTAGTGGCAGGCAGGCAGAGCTCCTATATTTTGTTACCAGAAGCACCTATAGGACTTGTAGTGTGTTCGTGGCAGGCAGGCAGAGCTCCTATATTTTGTTACCAGAAGCACCTATAGGACTTGTAGTGTGTTAGTGGCAGGCAGGCAGAGCTCCTATATTTTGTTACCAGAAGCACCTATAGGACTTGTAGTGTGTTCGTGGCAGGCAGGCAGAGCTCCTATATTTTGTTCCCAGAGGCACCTATAGGACTTGAAGTGTGTTAGTCCCATTACACACACAGAGCTATATTTTCTTCCCAGAAGCACCTATAGGACTTGAAGTGTGTTAGTCCCATTACACACACAGAGCTATATTTTCTTCCCAGAAGCACCTATAGGACTTGAAGTGTGTTAGTCCCATTACACACACAGAGCTATATTTTCTTCCCAGAAGCACCTATAGGACTTGAAGTGTGTTAGTCCCATCACACACACAGAGCTATATTTTCTTCCCAGAAGCACCTATAGGACTTGAAGTGTGTTAGTCCCATTACACACACAGAGCTATATTTTGTTCCCAGAAGCACCTATAGGACTTGAAGTGTGTTAGTCCCATTACACACACAGAGCTATATTTTCTTCCCAGAAGCACCTATAGGACTTGAAGTGTGTTAGTCCCATTACACACACAGAGCTATATTTTCTTCCCAGAAGCACCTATAGGACTTGAAGTGTGTTAGTCCCATCACACACACAGAGCTATATTTTTGTTCCCAGAAGCACCTATAGGACTTGAAGTGTGTTAGTCCCATTACACACACAGAGCTATATTTTCTTTCCCAGAAGCACCTATAGGACTTGAAGTGTGTTAGTCCCATCACACACACAGAGCTATATTTTTGTTCCCAGAAGCACCTATAGGACTTGAAGTGTGTTAGTCCCATTACACACACAGAGCTATATTTTGTTCCCAGAGGCACCTATAGGACTTGAAGTGTGTTAGTCCCATTACACACACAGAGCTATATTTTCTTCCCAGAAGCACCTATAGGACTTGAAGTGTGTTAGTCCCATTACACACACAGAGCTATATTTTCTTCCCAGAAGCACCTATAGGACTTGTAGTGTGTTAGTGGCAGGCAGGCAGAGCTCCTATATTTTGTTACCAGAAGCACCTATAGGACTTGTAGTGTGTTCGTGGCAGGCAGGCAGAGCTCCTATATTTTGTTCCCAGAGGCACCTATAGGACTTGAAGTGTGTTAGTCCCATTACACACACAGAGCTATATTTTCTTCCCAGAAGCACCTATAGGACTTGAAGTGTGTTAGTCCCATTACACACACAGAGCTATATTTTCTTCCCAGAAGCACCTATAGGACTTGAAGTGTGTTAGTCCCATTACACACACAGAGCTATATTTTCTTCCCAGAAGCACCTATAGGACTTGAAGTGTGTTAGTCCCATCACACACACAGAGCTATATTTTCTTCCCAGAAGCACCTATAGGACTTGAAGTGTGTTAGTCCCATTACACACACAGAGCTATATTTTGTTCCCAGAAGCACCTATAGGACTTGAAGTGTGTTAGTCCCATTACACACACAGAGCTATATTTTCTTCCCAGAAGCACCTATAGGACTTGAAGTGTGTTAGTCCCATCACACACACAGAGCTATATTTTCTTCCCAGAAGCACCTATAGGACTTGAAGTGTGTTAGTCCCATTACACACACAGAGCTATATTTTCTTCCCAGAAGCACCTATAGGACTTGAAGTGTGTTAGTCCCATCACACACACAGAGCTATATTTTGTTCCCAGAAGCACCTATAGGACTTGAAGTGTGTTAGTCCCATTACACACACAGAGCTATATTTTGTTCCCAGAAGCACCTATAGGACTTGAAGTGTGTTAGTCCCATTACACACACAGAGCTATATTTTTTCTTCCCAGAAGCACCTATAGGACTTGAAGTGTGTTAGTCCCATCACACACAAAGAGCTATACTTTGTTCCCAGAAGCACCTATAGGACTTGAAGTGTGTTAGTCCCATTACACACACAGAGCTATATTTTCTTCCCAGAAGCACCTATAGGACTTGAAGTGTGTTAGTCCCATTACACACACAGAGCTATATTTTCTTCCCAGAAGCACCTATAGGACTTGAAGTGTGTTAGTCCCATTACACACACAGAGCTATATTTTCTTCCCAGAAGCACCTATAGGACTTGAAGTGTGTTAGTCCCATCACACACACAGAGCTATATTTTCTTCCCAGAAGCACCTATAGGACTTGAAGTGTGTTAGTCCCATTACACACACAGAGCTATATTTTGTTCCCAGAAGCACCTATAGGACTTGAAGTGTGTTAGTCCCATTACACACACAGAGCTATATTTTCTTCCCAGAAGCACCTATAGGACTTGAAGTGTGTTAGTCCCATCACACACACAGAGCTATATTTTCTTCCCAGAAGCACCTATAGGACTTGAAGTGTGTTAGTCCCATTACACACACAGAGCTATATTTTCTTCCCAGAAGCACCTATAGGACTTGAAGTGTGTTAGTCCCATCACACACACAGAGCTATATTTTGTTCCCAGAAGCACCTATAGGACTTGAAGTGTGTTAGTCCCATTACACACACAGAGCTATATTTTGTTCCCAGAAGCACCTATAGGACTTGAAGTGTGTTAGTCCCATTACACACACAGAGCTATATTTTCTTCCAGAAGCACCTATAGGACTTGAAGTGTGTTAGTCCCATCACACACAAAGAGCTATACTTTGTTCCCAGAAGCACCTATAGGACTTGAAGTGTGTTAGTCCCATTACACACACAGAGCTATATTTTCTTCCCAGAAGCACCTATAGGACTTGAAGTGTGTTAGTCCCATCACACACACAGAGCTATATTTTCTTCCCAGAAGCACCTATAGGACTTGAAGTGTGTTAGTCCCATTACACACACAGAGCTATATTTTCTTCCCAGAAGCACCTATAGGACTTGAAGTGTGTTAGTCCCATCACACACACAGAGCTATATTTTCTTCCCAGAAGCACCTATAGGACTTGAAGTGTGTTAGTCCCATTACACACACAGAGCTATATTTTTGTTCCCAGAAGCACCTATAGGACTTGAAGTGTGTTAGTCCCATTACACACACAGAGCTATATTTTCTTCCCAGAAGCACCTATAGGACTTGAAGTGTGTTAGTCCCATCACACACACAGAGCTATATTTTCTTCCCAGAAGCACCTATAGGACTTGAAGTGTGTTAGTCCCATCACACAGAGCTCCTCTATTTTCTTTGCATAAGCACCCACAGGACTTCTAGTGTGTTAGTGGCATCACACAGAGCTCCTATATATTCTTCTCAGCAGCACCCACAGGACTTCTAGTGTGTTAGTGGCATCACACAGAGCTCCTCTATTTTCTTTGCAGAAGCACCCATAGGACTTCTAGTGTGTTAGTGGCATCACACAGAGCTCCTATATATTCTTCTCAGCAGCACCCACAGGACTTCTAGTGTGTTAGTGGCATCACACAGAGCTCCTATATTTTCTTCTCAGCAGCACCCACAGGACTACCGACTACAATGGCTGGAAGACCGCCAAGGGGAGGCAGAGCGTGCAGAGCCAAGAACACAGGGCAGGCAGGCTCTGTTTCTAGTGGACGTGGCCGTGGACGTGGACGTGGTCGTGCATCGTCATCAGCACGTGGCCATGGGACACGCGCGTCTTTGTTTTCGGCAGCTGGACATGTGGAGCCGCATCATGCTGAAGGCTTGGTAGAATGGATGACCAAGCCCTCCTCATCCTCCTCATCCTCTCTCACCCAGGCTCAGGGTACTGACAGAGCATCATCAGCCACCCCTTCCCTAGACCCACCATGTCCTCCTGAGGAGTCCCCCGAACTCTTTGAGCACAGTGTTGGGTACATGCTCCAGGAGGATGCCCAACGATTCGAAGGCTCGGATGACGATACCCAGCTTGAGGAATCTGGCAGTACAGTTCCACCAGCTGCAGCTTACTGCCAGGTTTGCTCTAGTGGTGAAGAGGGAGGGGATGATGAGGTCACTGACTCCACGTGGGTGCCTCAAGGGAGAGAGGATGAGGAGGAGGACGAGGAGGAGGAGGATGCGGCGTCACATGTCCAACGAGGCAGGATGCCCCCTGGAGGCCAGGTAGAGGCCAGCACAGCAACTGTACAACACCGCAGAGCTCCGCCTGTGCAGGGCGCTGCCTCTGCACGTTATCAGAAAAGTTCTTTGGTGTGGGCCTTTTTTGAGACGAGTGCAGCAGATCGCACCACTGCTATTTGCAATATTTGTCTCAAGCGTATCTCGCGTGGCCAAAACATCAGCCGCTTGGGCACGACAAGCATGACCAGACATATGGCGACCTGCCATGCAGCTCGTTGGCAGGCACACATAAAAGACCCACACCAAAGAACTAAGCGGACCTCTCCTTGCTCCTCCTCAGCTGGGATCTCCATCCCCACAACACCTTCAGTCCTCTCTGAAAGCTGCTCTGAGAGGACTGAAGGTGTAGAATTCGGTGTGTCACAACCAAGTACTTGCAGTACACCGACGTCCGAATGCAGCAGGCAAATTTCCCTGCCCCAGCTGCTGGACCGTAGAAAGAAGTACACTCCCAGCCATCCACATGCCCAGCGGTTGAATGCTAGCCTTGCTAAATTGCTAGCACTTCAACTGCTGCCTTTTCAGTTGGTAGACTCGGCCCCCTTCCGTGAGTTTGTTCAATGTGCGGTTCCTCAGTGGCAGGTTCCCAAACGCCACTTTTTCTCGCGGAAGGCGATTCCGTCTCTCTACCGGCATGTGGAGGGCAATGTCCATGCCTCGCTGGACAGGGCGGTCAGCGGTAAGGTGCATATTACCGCTGACTCATGGTCCAGCAGGCATGGACAGGGACGGTACCTTTCTTTCACGGCCCATTGGGTCACTCTATTGGCAGCTGGGAGGGATGCAGGACAAGGTGCAGTAGTGTTGGAGGTTGTTCCGCCACCACGCCTCCAAAACGCGACTACTGCTACTGGTTGTGACACACCTCTCTCCTCCACCCCCTCCTCTTCTTCTTCCTCCAGTGCTCTGTCCTTGGAACCAGCGGTGCTCCGTAGGCGTACAAGGGGCTACGCAAGTACGCAGGCAAAAAGATGCCATGCCGTGCTTGCGCTGGTGTGTTTGGGGGACAGGAGCCACACTGGGCCAGAGGTTCTGGCAGCTCTGCAGGGGCAGGCCGAGAGGTGGTTGACGCCACGTCAGCTTAAGCCAGGAATGGTCGTTTCTGACAATGGCACCAACCTCCTCTCCGCCCTGCGACAGGGGCAGCTCACCCATGTGCCCTGCATGGCTCACGTCCTCAACCTGGTGGTGCAGCGGTTCTTGGGCAGGTTCCCAGGCTTACAGGATGTCCTGAGGCAGCCAGGAAAGTCTGTGTGCATTTCCGCCGATCTTATAATGCCAGTGCTCGGCTGACTGAGCTGCAAAAGGAGCTGAACCTGCCCAAGAACCGCCTAATATCTGACATGCCCACCAGGTGGAACTCAACGTTGGCCATGCTGCAGCGACTGCACACGCAGCAGAGGGCCATCAATGAGTACCTTTGCGACTACGGCACCAGGACAGGGTCAGGGGAGCTTGGTTTTTTTTCCCCACGTCAGTGGAGCATGATCAGGGATGCATGCACTGTCCTCTCACCATTTGAGGAGGCCACGAGGATGGTGAGCAGTGACAGTGCATGCATCAGTGACACTGTCCCTCTTGTCCACCTGTTGGAGCATACGCTGCGTGGGATAATGGACAGGGCACTTGAGGCAGAACAGAGGCAGGAAGAGGAGGACTTCCTTGCCTCTCAAGGCCCCCTTTATCCGGACAGTGTTCCTTCTGTCCCACCCATCACACAGGAAGAGGATGAGGAGGAGGAGGAGGAGGAGGAGGAGGAGGAGGATTGTGTGAGCATGGAGGTGGAGCCTGGCACTCAGCATCAGCAGCAGCAGTCTTTTAGGGATGATGTACAGTCCCAACAAGCCAGTGGACTTGTACGTGGCTGGGAGGAGGTGGCTGGCGATCATGTCATCCTCAGTGACCCAGAAGACTCCGGACCGAATGCCTCAGCTAACCTACGCTGCATGGCCTCCCTGATCCTGCAAAGCCTGCGGAAGGATCCTCGTGTTCTTCGGATCAAGGAGAGGGACCATTACTGGCTGGCCACTCTCCTTGATCCGCGGTACAAGGGTAAGTTGCGGACCTTATCTTGCCGTCGCAGAGGGAGCAGAGGATGAGACATCTCAGGGAGGCCTTGCAGAAAGGTCTGTGCAACGCGTTCCCAGAAACTGGGAGGCTACAAACTCCTGGTCCTGGGCGACGAGTTGCTGAGGCTTCGGTCAGTGGCAGAAGGAGCGGTGGGGAAGGTGGACGTCTGACCGATGCGTTCAGACAATTTTTTAGTCCGCAGCCCCAAGGTATGATCGGTTCCAGCAACCATCGCCAGCGTCTGATATACATGGTGCAGGAATACCTTGGGGCAAGGTCAGACTTGGACACCTTTCCCACCGAAAATCCTCTGGCTTACTGGGTCCTGAGGATGGATCACTGGCCAGAGCTTGCACAGTATGCAATTGAGCTACTGGCCTGTCCTGCCTCCAGCGTTCTTTCCGAACGCACATTCAGTGCTGCTGGAGGATTTGTGACTGATCATAGGGTGCGCCTGTCCACCGCCTCGGTTGATCGACTGACATTCATCAAAATGAATCAGTCTTGGATCACCACCAGCTACCAGGCACCTGAGGCGGATATAACCGAATAATTTTTAATGTCACATCCCTTCAAGACTGCCTATGCTGATGCTGAGTGACTGTCCTCTTATGTTCACTGACTATCCTCTTCCTCCTCCTCAATGATCCATGCCACAGCACCAGTGCCTAAGGCACAATTTTTCAGCCCCTGTTTAACAGGGGCGTGTACTTACAATTTTTAAAAAAAAAATGCTTCGCAACACGTGTGACTGCTGTGCTCCAAGTACAGTCTCTGTGAGGGCCGTGTTGCAGTGTTGTGGCACCAGCACCAGTGCCTAAGGCACAATTTTTCAGCCCCTGTTTAACAGGGGCGTGTACTTACAATTTTTTAAAAAATGCTTCGCAACACGTGTGACTGCTGTGCTCCAAGTACAGTCTCTGTGAGGGCCGTGTTGCAGTGTTGTGGCACCAGCACCAGTGCCTAAGGCACAATTTTTCAGCCCCTGTTTAACAGGGGCGTGTACTTACAATTTTTTAAAAAAATGCTTCGCAACACGTGTGACTGCTGTGCTCCAAGTACAGTCTCTGTGAGGGCCGTGTTGCAGTGTTGTGGCACCAGCACCAGTGCCTAAGGCACAATTTTTCAGCCCCTGTTTAACAGGGGCGTGTACTTACAATTTTTTAAAAAATGCTTCGCAACACGTGTGACTGCTGTGCTCCAAGTACAGTCTCTGTGAGGGCCGTGTTGCAGTGTTGTGGCACCAGCACCAGTGCCTAAGGCACAATTTTTCAGCCCCTGTTTAACAGGGGCGTGTACTTACAATTTTTTAAAAAAATGCTTCGCAACACGTGTGACTGCTGTGCTCCAAGTACAGTCTCTGTGAGGGCCGTGTTGCAGTGTTGTGGCACCAGCACCAGTGCCTAAGGCACAATTTTTCAGCCCCTGTTTAACAGGGGCGTGTACTTACAATTTTTTAAAAAAATGCTTCGCAACACGTGTGACTGCTGTGCTCCAAGTACAGTATCTGTGAGGGCCGGGTTGCAGTGTTGTGGCACCAGCACCAGTGCCTAAGGCACAATTTTTCAGCCCCTGTTTAACAGGGCGTGTACTTACAATTTTTTAAAAAAATGCTTCGCAACACGTGTGACTGCTGTGCTCCAAGTACAGTCTCTGTGAGGGGTTGCAGTGTTGTGGCACCAGCACCAGTGCCTAAGGCACAATTTTTCAGCCCCTGTTTAACAGGGGCGGGTAATTACAAATCTTGATCTAATAGTTCACAGCAGGGCCCATTCCTGCGCCCACCAAGAGTAACTATGAGGGCCTACAGTCTTGTGGCAACACCGTCCACCACCACCGCCAAAGGCCCAATTTTTCTGCCCTGTTCATCAGGTGCTTGCAATTACAAATCTTGATCTAATAACTCACAGCAGGGCCCATTCCTGCGCCCACCAAGAGTAACTATGAGGGCCTACAGTCTTGTGGCAACACCGTCCACCACCACCGCCAAAGGCCCAATTTTTCTGCCCTGTTCATCAGGTGCTTGCAATTACAAATCTTGATCTAATAACTCACAGCAGGGCCCATTCCTGCGCCCACCAAGAGTAACTGTGAGAGCTTACAGTCTTGTGGCAAAACCGTCCACCACCACCACCACCACCACCCCCCCCAATTTTTCTGCCCTGTTCAACAGGTGCATGCAATTACAAATCTTGATCTATTAACTCACAGCAGGGCCCATTCCTGTGCCCACCAGTCTTGTGGCTACACCAACATCTAATAGGGCAAATTTCTGCAGAGTATAAACGCCAGGCCCCTACTTTCAAACATCCAACTTAAAAACGACTCCTACTTGCAAATGGAAAGAGAAAACAGGAAGTGAGAGGAAATCTACCCCTAGGAAGGGAAATTCTATCCTGTTAGATTTAATTTGGGAAAAGGTATCTCCTCTCTACTGATACTTTATCACCAATCCTTGTTTCAATTAAAACCTCACTTTTCCAAAAACATTTGTCATTGGGACGGAAAGTGAGGTGACATGTTCTGAACAGATGTGCAAAGACAGCAAATGTTACAGGGGTGATAACCCCTCCCTATGTTCTCCAAAAAGCTTAAAAATAGATTTTTTTGGGATGGAGCTACACTTCATAATGTACCTGTTCAGATTCTACTTAAGATCAAACCTAAAGCCGCAAGTGGTTTTAAATGGCTTCTTTTTTTCCTTTACAAATGTCATTTTGTGCAAGGACAGTTCTAAACACGGGAAACACATGCCACTTCACAGGCATACTTTGGACACCCCCAGGTACCATATTTAAAGGAAAATGTCACTTTTTTTTTTTCACTTTATGCATCATTAAAATGACTGCTCCCGAAAAAACGTTAGTTTTTAAAAGTTCTTTTTGCATTGATATATGTCCCCTGGGGCAGGACCCGGGTCCCCAAACCTGTTTTATGACATTAACATGCATATTGGCCGTTGTAATTAGCACTTTTGATTTCGAACGTTCGCGTCCATTATAACGTATAGGGTTCGAAAATTCGCGCGAACTTTCGGTCCGTTCGAAGGTTCTGGTTCGAACCGAACCCGGGGGTGTTCGGCTCATCCCTATCAAACAGGCTTTGGGGACTCTCTCCCTATATAAATACTTCAGCCAGAATCACACAGCCGGTATATATTCCAGAAGGGATAACACCAACTCCCAAATGTGTTGTATGTATGGATTAAAACAAAATAGTGTAAAACCTTAAGATAGATCCTTTATTAAAAAAACTAATGCTAACAAAAAGTAAAAGAACATGCGCATGTCTCCATCAAAATAATCCTGGTCAAGCAAGATGGTATCCACCTTCTCTTCCGGGTAGCGCGACGGTGCCTGGATAGAAGTCCTATGTGACGAAACGCGTAGGGTGGAGTGGCGTGGCTTTGTGTAGTGCTTTTACTTACATGATCCTCCACTCTCCCCTGTATATTGCCCTCCACCACGCGCCAAAGGTGGACTATCCCTCAGCATCAACATATTAAATGCAGGGCTATGGACCCTAGACCACTGGAGCACAGGGAGAAGACACTGAAGGTTGAAGCGGAGGATAAGCAAATCTTTCATTGTTCCCCTAGACCTAAACAAGCAATTTACACTGCAAGGGATATTTTGTTTGCCTGGATTTGGGCCCCAGTGAAAATTAAGGATGAGGCAACAGTTTGGTTGGAGCCAAGGTTTAGACTGAACTTTGGCTGTTCCGGCATTCAGGTAAACGCCTAAACGTTAGCCTGTTTAGACCTCTGTCCATCGGGAGCTGATAATCATATAGCCACGTCTTTGTGGGATAATATCGGAGCTCGTATGTGATTCTACCTGCAGGTAACATGTCTGCTCTGTGTTCTTCACGGTAGTTTGAGTACATAAAATCAATTTAGCGATCTATACCCATTCGGGACAAGCTCCCATGAGTGGATATGTGTGCGCCTTTGTGCACGCACGCGTGTTGCAATCAAAGGAGCGCAGCGATAATTCACAGGGCAAATGGTGATTACACTGAGAGGCTTATGAAGCATGAAGGACCGCCAGATCTGAGAACTTACAATTTGGCTCCCAGCAGAGGAAATTAATGTCATTAGGACGCAGCGACTGTAACAATAAATTAGAGAGAATGCCAGTTCTAGCTAAAGCTTCTCCGCTGGGAATTCTTGCTTATGCCAATGCTGGGATTGAGCTGATTCCACATCACTCTAAATCCTCATTATCTAAAACTTCTAAAATAAGATGCGTCCTATCATATGCCGGGATTTTTCTCTGGGGCCCTTCTACAAAATTGTATACATGGTATTGTCCTACGAAATCTGGCGCCTCCTGGTCCATTTGCTGCCCAGCCAGTGGGACCTGTCACTAGGCTCAGGAACCTTTCAGTACCTCCGGAGTCGGGACTTTTCCTGTGCTTCTCCACCATCACTAGAACTCCTTTCTATGTGTCAAACATTTACCAGGCCAACGCATGCAATGGATTCATCATTGTTTTCAGGACATTTGCATAAATGGCTCCACATTTAGGATGTGTCTTGTCTATATTGTAAACCAACGGCTCCACGGTAGACAGCTGGATAAATTACTCTACATTTAGTATGTATCTGGTCTATAAACCAGAGGCTCTGGATGGACAGTTGGATAAATGTCTCTCTATTTAGTATGTATCTGGTCTATAGACCAGGGGCTCTGGATGGACAGTTGGATAAATGGCTCTATGTTTAGGATGTATCTGGTCTATAAACCAGAGGCTCTGGACGGACAGTTGGATAAATGGCTCTATGTTTAGGATGTATCCGGTCTATAAACCAGAGGCTCTGGATGTACAGTTGGATAAATGGCTCTAAATTTAGGATGTATCTGGTCTATAAACCAGAGGCTCTGGGTGAGCAGTTGGATAAATGGCTCCATATTTAGGATGTATCTGGTCTATAAACCAGAGTCTCTGGATGGACAGTTGGATAAATGGCTCCATATTTAGGATGTATCTGGTCTATAAACCAGAGTCTCTGGATGGACAGTTGGATAAATGGCTCTCGATTTAGAATGTATCTGGTCTATAGACCAGGGGCTCTGGATGGACAGTTGGATAAATGGCTCTATGTTTAGGATGTATCCGGTCTATAAACCAGAGGCTCTGGATAGACAGTTGGATAAATGGTTCTATATTTAGGATGTATCTGGTCTATAAACCAGTGGCTCTGGGTGGACAGTTGGATAAATGGCTCCATATTTAGGATGTATCTGGTCTATAAACCAGAGGCTCTGGATGGACAGTTGGATAAATGGCTCTATGTTTAGGATGTATCCAGTCTATATACCAGAGGTTCTGGATAGACAGTTGGATAAATATCTCTATATTTGGGATGTACAGTATCTGGTCTATAAACCAGAGGCTCTGGATGTACAGATAGATATATGGCTCTATATTTATGATGTAGCTGGTCTATAAACCAGAAGCTCTGGATGGACAGTTGGCTAGAGAGGCATAAAGCAAGATTTTGCATGATTCCACTAGTGGCAAACCGTCCATAAGGGGTACAGGGGTGCCGCCCCCCATCCCTGCATCCACTCCCCTAATCTACATTCAGGGATGCATGGATTCCAATGTGTTTCTTTTTTAAGTACATGATTAGAGCTCTATTGGTCTTCAAAAAGAGTGAGCCCACCCAGTTGTGTGACAATAGCGAATGAAAATTTGCTATTGTCACATTGATTCTCCACCCGGCCAATCAGGAAGCGACTCGTGAGACCTGTCACCTGATTGGTTGAAAGGACAGGTGATTCTATCGGATGCCTAGGAGGAGGGAGGGGATGTGTGGCGGAAGCGGCCGTGATGCAGAGTAGGAGGAGACGCGATGGAAGCCGCCGCCTGCCTACCAGTTCTTTCATCATACTTGGACTGTGTATGTAATTGTCACCGCACCATTCTGCACCCTACCTACGTGCAAACAAATAGCATTTTGGAATCTGAATATTTGCATTCTTCCTCCTAACAACTAGCCCACTGCTTGCATGTTTTTTTTTTTTTTTTTTTCCATCTCATAGGAAGATATAAAGATATTGCATTTCTGGTAGGATCAACAGGTGTTTTCTGTACATACTGAAAATGTTCTTAGCCTGAAAAAAGAAACCTGAAGAAGTCACAACAGGATTGATAAGCTGAAATATATTACATTTTGGTTTTTAGGATTAGGTATGATTTGCACTTTTAAACCTGAAGATATTTAAATAGCTTCATGTTTATCAGAAATCCAGCAAAATAAGTATCTTATGCCATATTTAATAGACAGTTAGTGGAAATTCCAGTACAGTGGCGGCCCATCCATACGGGGCACAGGGGCGCCACCCTCCTAATCCATTCGTCCGGCCCTACATAATCTACATGCGGGGTGCCGGATGCATGAATTTCAATTGGGTTCAGAGGCTCTAAAAGGGTTCAGAATTAATATTCCCTATTGTCTTCCTGATTCTCCTCCGGGCCAATAAGGAAGCGGTCCTGAGGCCTGTCACCCAATTGCCCGAGAGGAGAAGTGATCCTATTGGCCGCCGAGGAGGGGGAGAGACGCAGAGGAAGCCGCTGTGAACCACCAAGAGAAGGAGACGCCGCCCGAAGGAAGCGACGTCCGCAACCTAGATGGGGTAAGTGCGCAGGGCTGGTGACCGACCAACTGCACGGGGGGAGGGGTGCCTGTGACCGACGGGTGGATTGTTTGCCGCCCAGGGCCAGGTACCACTAGGCAAACTAGGGTGCATTGCTGCCTAGGGCGCTCAGCCACTGGTGTTCCTACTTTCTTCTCTCTGCAGCAAGCAACTAAGTCTCAGCATCAGCAGGCAGCCGTCGCTCCATTTGCACATAGTGTCAGAGGAACAGTGGCGGCGGGGGACTTAGTCTGTGTCTCGACTCCCAAATTAATGGAAGCAAGCAAACATTTATTGATGGGCACTTGTAGGCTGCATTGATGGCGGTGGTGAGGCTGCATTTGATGGGCGCTTCATTTAAAAGGTGGGGTATACATGGGCAGGGCAAAGGGGGTGGAGTCAGGGGGAAGCTAGGGGGGGGGGGGGGGCACAAAATGAGGTTTTTGCCTAGGGTGTCAAAAATCTTTGCACCAACCCTGTTGCCGCCCCCTCCAAAAAAAAAAAATATACCACCATCCGCCACTGTTCCAGTATCTATTTATTGTTGCCCAAGCAGCCGACAAAATATCGGACACAACAATATGGTAATGAGGAGGGTATAAATGTATCCCCAGGTTCAGGGCTGGTGCAAGGATTTTTGACACCCTAGGCGAAACCTAATTTTTCTGCCCCCGGCTGACTCCGCCCCCTTTTCCCTGCCCATGTAAATCCCACCTTTTTAATATAGCGCCCATCAAATGCAGCCTCACCAGCACCCATCAAATGCAGCCTCACCAGCGCCCATCAAATGCAGCCTCACCGGCACCCCTCAAATGCAGCCTCACCGGCACCCATCAAATGCAGCCTCACCGGCACCCATCAAATGCAGCCTCACCAGCGCCTATCAAATGCAGCCTCACCAGCGCCCATCAAATGTAGCCTCACCAGCGCCCATCAAATGTAGCCTCACCAGTGCCCATCAAATGCAGCCTCACCAGTGCCCATCAAATATAGCCTCACCAGCGCCCATCAAATGTAGCCTCACCAGTGCCCATCAAATGCAGCCTCACCAGCGCCCATCAAATGTAGCCTCACCAGCGCCCATCAAATGTAGCCTCACCAGCGCCCATCAAATTCAGGCTACCAGCGCCCTTCAATGCAGCCTCACCAGCGCCCATCAAATGCAGCCTCATCAGCGCCCATCAAATGCAGCCTACCAGTGCCCATCAATGAATGTTTGCTTTCTGCGGGAGTCGGTACACAGACACAGTCCTTCACCACTGCTGCGCCTCTGACACTATGTGTGAACGGAGAGGCGGCTGCCTGGCCTGCTGATGCTGTTAGTTGCTTGCTGCAGAGAGGAGAGTAGGAAAACCAGTGGCCGGGCGCCCTAGGCGGCCGCCTAGTTTGCATAGTGGTAGCACCGGCCCTGCCCAGGTTAAACAGGGCTAGTGCTGGAGAAGGGGGACAAAGAATACCAGTTACTTCAGCTATAATTTGGAAGATCTTTCTCCAGTAGCTACCTATGTGTTTGCAGTACCATAGGATGTGTATTATGGTACCGGTGGAGCCACACTCTCTCCAACAGAGTTGGGACTGTGATGAGTTTAATGTAGATAACCGATAAGGGTTGTAGTCCAGCATAGGGCTATCTTGGTCATAAGTTCCCAATGGGTAATACAACTAGAAGTTCTATGGATAGTTGAGAAAGCTTTGCGCCATTGTTAAAGAGAGAAATGTTCCATTAAATGATATTCCCATTGGAGAAAGGGCATTGGATTTTAGAAAGGACAATTTATCATGAAAGGATGCTACTACGTTGGATCTTTCTTTATTTTGATAATAGTTCCAACCAGTAGGAGATAAGCAGCGAATTTCAGTTTGAAGGGTTTGTAGTGCATGAGAAATGTGGAGGAATCCAAAATGGTCAGTTTGTGGTAAATTGTATTTTTGCACCAATGTTTCTAAAGTTTTGAGGGCGGTACCTTCAAATAAGTCTTGAAAAACTTGCCTATTTCTTTGTGGGCCCATGTCTTGAGGGATATATGTGGGATAATTAGTTCTAGGACAGTTGGGATAGGTAGGGAGGAGATATGGCTAAGATCATGAGATAAAAGGTATCTCCAGGCTATGATAGATGATTGGATAGTAGGTGGAAGGGAGATGCGTAACTAGAACCTTCAGGGCCCTGGTAAAAGAAACCATGAAGGGCCCCCCTAACCCCCAGCCAGGGTCCTTCTCTGCGAGCCTGGTGGTGGAATGACAGGGCCCAGTCGGAAGTGCGACCTTTGCGACCCTGGTAGTTCTGCCACTGGTGTCAGTGTCTTTTTATTTATTTTTTTAACATTTTGGTGAAATATCAGGGGTCTAAACAGGCCTCTGATGGTTCACCTTTGAGACAGACAAGAGATTGATTACGCAGCCCTCAATCTCCATCTCTGCAGCCTCAGCTGCACAGAATGAATGGACAGGAATAGCTCTGTACAGAGCTTCCCGTTCATTCACAAACTGAAGCGTAGTAAACACAGTTACTATGCTTTAGTTATGAATGAACAGTCAGTGATCGGTACAAACTTCAACCCGCTGTCAGCTAAAAACGGTTTACAGGAGTGCAAAACAAACGACACTCCTGTAATCCACAAGAGAAGTATAGGCAAATGAGCTTTTGCTGTACTTTTCCTTTACTTTGCAGGGATTTCTTTTTACTTCCTGTTTGGCTATGGGACAGGAAGTGAAGGGAAATCTCTGCAATGCAACACATAAAAATAAATAATCAGAGAGGTGTTATAATCAGAGGCGGTCCATCCTTTAGGGGCTCCCGAGCACCGCCCCCTCTATCCACGACCGCAACCCCCTCTACCTACCTTCTAGCGATGCTCTATCCATCTCCGCTGCCACCCCCTATTCATGCGTCCGGTCCCTTTCAGGATGCCGGGGCGCCTGAATTACAGTGGTGGGGGTGTTTTTTTTTTAAGCCCCTGGTTAGAGCCAGAAGCTCTAATAGGCTTCAACATTGGATGAGCTTGTGGCGCAGAGCATTGCGCTACGAGCCCATCCAGGTGTTACAACAGCAAACTAATATCTGCTGTTGCAACACTGATCCGTCTGATACCCATCACCCGATTGGCTGAAAGAACAGATGATCCTATTGGACGCCTAGGAGAAGGGGAGGAGACACACGGTGGAAGCGAGGAGGAGGGAGGAGGAGAAGACACAGGAGCCGCTACCCGATGCCCGCCGCAGCCTGATGTCCACCGATACCACCGATCCCCGCCGATCCTTGATGTCCGGCGCTGCCTAATCCCAGGCACTGCCTGCCGCCTAGATGGGGTAAGTGATACAATCGGCAGGCGAGGGGGGGTTGCTTTGAGGTGCCGCGGGGTTGTTTGTTTGCCACCCCCCCCCACACAAAAAAACATGAGCCGCCACTGCTTATAATACTCCCTTATACTATCCAAAATGTATAAAAACGTTTTGCCTATAGTTCTACTGTAATATTTTAGTCTTTTCTGCATAGAAACCGTGGCCTTCATTTTTCACTGATGAGTATTAACAATCTTGAAGCATAAAATAATAATTTTCATGGTTCCACCCACTACTCTTTAATGAGGAAGAAGCCCTTTGGTTGTTAGTTTTTTGGTGGCATGTAGACACCTTCTACTTGAAGAAGTCAGTTCTTTGCTGCCTAGTCTTTTATCAGGGTGCTCCCACCGTAATCTAAGTTTATTAACCATCTAGATGTTCAAAGAGACCCAATTAAAATTAAAACGCATACTGTTTCAAAACAACAACAAAAGCTTTCCCCTTCTACTCTTTGTGAAATATTTGCTCTGCTTTTAGAAGAAGGAAAGAAGTGACACAAGGAGCGAGCTCAGAGATTTGACGGTATTTTCTTCTTAGTCGCGAGTTGTCGTCTTCGGTGTGTTACAGGCGCTTCGACCCTCGGAGGATTCCAGCGCCAGTCCCGGAGCGAATCCTCTTTCGTAGATCAAAAGGCAATGCAGACAAGTTTTCCGAATCTTGTCGGTGATTATATTATCGCATGAACAGCGAGGGATTCTGTGTCACCAACTTGGAGGCTGCCACAGTGACATCTGCCAGTGGGTTTCTTCCATGGTTGTCTATCCCCTTTGCTAAAAAAACAAAAAACAAAAACACAGGATCCTGAGCCCGGGGAGGGAACTCAAGGGGTTAAGAAAAAATATTGTCGCTTCTCCATGAAAGCGTTTTGCTGATAAAAGCGGCACTGAGGATCAAAACATGTTGTTTGCATCACCCTGCAGCGAGATAAGATGCACCAAGTCCCCGCAGACGGCGCTGGCATTAGGAATCAGTGCGACAGAAGCTTTTGAAGAAAAATATCAAAGCGATTTTGGCTCTTTGGATTGTTAGCCCATTTTCCGTCTTGAAAGCAGACACGGGGAGAGATGCTCCCTGTCTTGTGATGTTGGTGGGTGCAGGAGAATAAAGGTGAGATACGTTGCGTCCGGTAAGTGCTGACCTCACCAGATCCTCTTCCTGGCACTCATGAGATCAGTGCTAAACAATGCTCATATGGCTGTGTTCAACCTCCTCATGGTGTGGCTTTATGTCATAAAACGGGTCATATAGACGCAGGACGTGTGTAACTATGGGTAAGCGTTTTTGCAGAAATTATGTCATTGTGACGAAACGCATTGGACACAATGGGTAAGGCAAAATTAAAGTGTTCTGCCTGGCAAAAAGCTTCAGCGTTGTCAGCCTGTCACGTGCACTGCTTTCCTTGAAAGTTGAGCTGCCTATCAGGTCCAGCAGATAAGCAGCCCAATGGCCAATTGGTACACAACAGGCTGACCTTTTGTATATGCAAGTTATTGCCATAAAAAGTGTTTGGGGACCCGGGTACTGCCCTAGGGAACATGTATCAATTCAAAAAAAAACTTTTTTAAAACAAATCGTTTTTTCAGGAGCAGTGATTTTAAAGTGAAACGATAAAAATGAAATATTCCTTTACATATCGTGCCTGGGGGTCCCCTTAGTCTTCCTGTAAAGTGGTGCATCTGTGCGATGTGTAGAACATGCAGCAGCAATAATGACATTTCTAAAGGAAAAATTTTAACTTGCTGGCTGCTGTAATGTATTGCTGGCTCCCGGCAATATAGATTAAAAAAAAAGAAAAACGGCGTAGGTTCCCCCTCTCCCCCAGTCCATACCAGGCCCTTCAGGTCTGGTATGGATTTTAAGGGCAACTCCATGCCAAAATAAAAACTAAAAATTGCTATGGGGTCCCCACAAAATCTATACCAGACCCTTATCCGAGCATGCAGCCTGGCAGGTCAGGATAGGGGGCTCTGCGCCCCCCACCCCAAAGCACCTTGTCCCCATGTTGATGGAGACAAGGGCCTCTTTTGGACAACCCTGGCCGGTGGTTGTCAGGGTCTGTGGTGGGGGGGCTTATCGGAATTTGGAAGCCCCCCTTTAACAAGGGTGTCCTTGCCTATATAACAGCTGTCAAAGCGAAGAGACAGCAGTCTCCAGGAGGCCTCCCATGGACGCGGAGCTTTTTTCTTTTTTTCTATTTCTTTTTCTATTTTTCAGGTCCGTCGGGCGGCGTGATTGAAGATGGATGTACATGGTGGGACACTATTTATTTTTATTTTTTTAATAAAGGAATTGTCAAAAACTGTCTCTTGTGGTTTTTACATTTTTACATTTTCTTTGGTGAATGGGTAGGGGTACAATGTACCCGATAGCCATTCACATAACGGGGGGGGGGGGGGGGGGGTGGGATCTGGGCGCCACCTTGTTAAAGGGGGCTTCCAGATGCTAATAAGCCCCCCGCCCGCAGACCCCAACAACCACCAGCCAGGGTTGTCGAGAAGAGGTCCTTGTCCCCATAAACATGTTGAGAGCAAGCGGCCTGGTATGGTTCACTTGTCCCCTCTCTTTCCTGGCCTGCCTGGCTGCATGCTCGGATAAGGGTCTGGTATGGATTTTTGGGGGGATCCCACACCAATTTTGTTTTTAAATCTTGCCGTGGAGTTCCCCTTAAAATCTCACTCAAAGGGCCTGGTATGAATTTTGGGGAGTTCCCCTTAAAATAAATACCAGACCCAAAGTGCCTGGTATGGGTTTTTTTTGTGGGAGGGGGGCACGCCATTTTTTCTTAATTCTGTCATAGGGTTCCCCTTTACCACTTCAATACACTGTACTATATACTCTGCACTGTATTATATATACTACACTGACTGCACTATATATTTCCCACTGTATTTTAAATACTACAATGGCTGCACTATATACTCTGCAGTGCATTACATGTACTACACTGATGGCACTATATACTCTGCACTGTATTATATATATTACACTAACTGCACTATATACACTACACTGACTGTACTATATACCCTGCACTGTATTATATACACTACACTGACTGTACTATATACCCTGCACTGTATTATATACACTACACTGACTGTACTATATACCCTGCACTGTATTATATACACTACACTGACTGTATTATATACCCTGCACTGTATTATATACACTACTCTGACTGCACTCTATACCCTGCACTGTATTATATACACTACACTGACTGTACTATATACCCTGCACTGTATTATATACACTACTCTGACTGCACTCTACACCCTGCACTGTATTATATACACTACACTGACTGCTCTATATACTCTGAACTGTATTATATATACTACACTGACTGCACTAAATACTGTTAACTGTAGTATATATTCTACACTGACTGACTGCACATTACACAAACTACCGGTCTAATCTCCATTCATTCACTATATACGCCCGCCATGTAAGCAGAAGCCTTATATAGTGTGGGGCGTGGACTTAGCCCCTGAGCCATGATTGGCCAAAGGCATCCTGCCTTTGTCCAATAATGGCTCTCACAGCACATCACGCTGTGATTGGCCAAAGCATACAGGTCAGGTGCATGCTTTGGCCAATCAGCAGCTGTCAATGCACTGCAATCTTGCAGGGCTTTATGGAGTGCTCCATGGCAGGTGAATGTCAAGCGAGTGCCCCACATGTTTGTTCTACTAACAAATGAACACTCGATGTTCGAGTGGAACTTTAGTTTCACTCGAACATCGGGACCATCTCTACCCATCACATGCCCCCACTAGCAGCACGCCCATCACATGCACACTAGGCACCATTTTAATCACATGCACATGTGGCACCACCAGCATCATATGCACACCTGGCACCAACTCCCACTTATGCACACCCGGTACCACCGCCATCAAATGCACACCTGGCACAATGGATATCACATGTAAACCCGTCACCATTAAGGATGAGCCGAACACCCCCCCGTTCGGCTCGCACCAGAACCCGCGAACGGACCTAAAGTCCGTGCGAGCTTTAGAACCCTATTAGTTATAATGGATGCGAACGTTCGAAATTAAAAGTGCTCATTTTAAAGGCTAATATGCATGTTAATGTCATAAAAAGTGTTTGGGGACCTGGGTCCTGCCCCAGGGGACATGTATCAATGCAAAATTTTTTTTTTTAAAAACGGCCGTTTTTTCAGGAGCAGTGATTTTAATAATGCTTAAATTGAAACAATAAAAGTGTAATATTCCTTTAAATTTCGTACCTGGGGGGTGTCTATAGTATGCCTGTAAAGGGGCGCATGTTTCCCGTGTTTAGAACTGTCTCTGCGCAAAGTGTCATTTTTGAAAGTAAAAAAGCTATTTAAAATCACTCGCGGCTAATGTTAATTCACGGCTCCCGTAACACAGAGAACAGTGATTCATTGAAACTCATTCATAAAAAAAAGTCATTGATAAAAAAAAAAAAAAATGAAAAAAAAAAAAAGCGTAGGGGTCCCCCCAAATTCAATAACCAGGCCCTTCAGGTCTGGGATGGATATTAAGGGGGATCCCAGCCAAAAAAAAAAAAAAAAAATGGCGTAGGGTCCCCCTCAAAATCCATACCAGACCCTTGAGGTCTGGTATGGATTTTAAGGGGAACCCTAGCCAAAAAAAATGGCGTGGGGTCCCCCTCAAAATCCATACCAGACCCTTATCCGAGCACGCAACCTGGCAGGCCGCAGGAAAAGAGGGGGGGACGAGAGCGGCCCCCCCTCTCGCCTGAACCGTACCAGGCCACATGCCCTCAACATTGGGAGGATGCTTTGGGGGTCTAAGACCCCAAAAGCACCTTGTCCCCATGTTGATTAGGACAAGGGCCTCTTCCCCACAACCCTGGCCGGTGGTTGTGGGGGTCTGCGGGCGGGGGGCTTATCGGAATCTGGAAGCCCCCTTTAACAAGGGGACCCCCAGATCCCGGCCCCCCCCCCGGGGTGAAATGGTAAGGGGGGACAAAAGTACCCCTACCATTTCACCAAAAAAAAGTGGCAAAAATGGTAAAAAGGACAGGAGACAGTCTTTGACAATTCCTTTATTAAAATCTTCTTTCTTCTTTCTTCATCCTTCGGATTCTTCATCTTCTCCTTCCTTCATCTTCTTCCATCTTCTTCTTCCATTTTCTTCTTCCTCCGATCCGCTTCTTCTTGCGCTGGTCTTCTCGTCCTTCTCGTCCGGCATCTTCTTCCGTCGGCGTCGGCGTCGGTGTCGGTGTCTTCTTGGGCCGCTCCGCGCAATGGGAGGCTCCCGCTGTGTGAGGCTCCGCTCCATCTGACAGGTCTTTTAAAACGGAGGGCACCTGGTGACCCCGCCCCCTCTGACATCATGGGGAAAGCCATCATGGAATTCCCCATGACGTCCCTGTGCGTCAGAGGGGGCGGGGTCACCAGGTGCCCTCCATTATAAAAGACCTGTCAGACGGAGCGGAGCCTCACACAGCGGGAGCCTCCCATTGCGCGGAGCGGCCCAAGAAGAGACAGAGACACCGACGCCGACGCCGACGGAAGAAGATGCCGGACGAGAAGGACGAGAAGACCAGCGCAAGAAGAAGCGGATCGGAGGAAGAAGAAAATGGAAGAAGAAGATGGAAGAAGATGAAGGAAGGAGAAGATGAAGAAACCGAAGGATGAAGAAAGAAGAAAGAAGATTTTAATAAAGGAATTGTCAAAGACTGTCTCCTGTCCTTTTTACCATTTTTGCCACTTTTTTGGTGAAATGGTAGGGGTACTTTTGTACCCCCTTACCATTTCACACAGGGGGGGGGCCGGGATCTGGGGGTCCCCTTGTTAAAGGGGGCTTCCAGATTCCGATAAGCCCCCCGCCCGCAGACCCCCACAACCACCGGCCAGGGTTGTGGGGAAGAGGCCCTTGTCCTAATCAACATGGGGACAAGGTGCTTTAGGGGTCTTAGACCCCCAAAGCATCCTCCCAATGTTGAGGGCATGTGGCCTGGTACGGTTCAGGCGAGAGGGGGGGCCGCTCTCGTCCCCCCCTCTTTTCCTGCGGCCTGCCAGGTTGCGTGCTCGGATAAGGGTCTGGTATGGATTTTGAGGGGGACCCCACGCCATTTTTTTTGGCTAGGGTTCCCCTTAAAATCCATACCAGACCTCAAGGGTCTGGTATGGATTTTGAGGGGGACCCTACGCCATTTTTTTTTTTTTTTTTTTTGGCTGGGATCCCCCTTAATATCCATCCCAGACCTGAAGGGCCTGGTTATTGAATTTGGGGGGACCCCTACGCTTTTTTTTTTGTTTTTTTATTAATGAATGACAGCTCTCTGTGTTACAGGAGCCATCAATTCATTAGCCGCGAGTGATTTAAATAGCTTTCTTCCTGCAAAAATGACACTTTTTTGCAGGGAAAGTTCTAAGCACAGGAAACCTGCCCTCCTTCACAGGCTACCTATAGACACCCCCCAGATGTGATACTGCAATGCTGTTCTAACAGCACGCACACACATATCCCCAGAAATAAAGAACATATTGTTGTCAGCAGTCAGCAGCACACTGACACGCTGACACTGTGAGTGAAACATAATATGCGAGGCCGCCGCAGCGGCGGCCTCTTATACCGTGGGGCGTGTATTAAAGCCCCTGAGCTATAATTGGCTACAGGCATCCTGCCTGTAGCCAATTATGGCTCTCCTCGCTGCCGGCGCTGTGATTGGCCAAGCATGCGGGGTCACAGTGCATGCTTGGCCAATCATCAGCCAGCATTGCACTGCGCGGGCCGCAATGCATTGCGGGGCCGCTCGCATCACACGAATTTGATGCGAGCGGTCCCAATAGTTCTGGGCTCGCCGAGCGAGCGAACACCCGGTGCTCGATTCGAACATGGGTTCGAATCGAACACCGGGCTCATCCTTAGTCACCATGTCCATCATATGCACATCTGGCACCACGCCCTTAACATGCACACCTGGCATCATGACCATCATTTGCACACCGGACACCATGTCTATCACATGCACACTCAGCACCACAACCATCACATGTACACCTGCCACCATGTTCACCACATGCACACCCAGGACCATGCCCATCACATGCACACCTGGCACCACGCCCATCATATGCACACCTGGCACCATGCCCATCACATGCACACCTGGCACCATGCCCATCACATGCACACCTGACACCATTCTCATCACATGCACACCTGCCACCACAACGAGGGAGAGATGAGGGCTCTCTGGTGAGGCTGGGTAGCCGGATCTTAGTAGCAGTGGAGAGATGGCACTGAAGGCAGATCTCTGTAGAGAAGAAGCAGCTCTGGAGAGTCATAAAGGAAAGAGAAAGGTGCAGTGGTTAAAAGATTTATTACAGGCGCAATGGGATTAAAAACACATACAAGATAGACCCCTTTCACACTGGGGCGGTGCAGGCGTTAGCGGTAAAGTGCCTGCCAGCGGTGCTTTACCGCTGTTATATCGGCGCTATTCAGCTGCTAGCAGGGCGCTTTTAACCCCCCGCTAGCAGCCAAATAAAGGGTTAATAGTGCCCGTGTAGCGGCGCTGCTGAAGCGCTTTGCAGGCGCTTCAACTGCGCTGCCCATTCATTTTAATGGGCAGGGGCGGAGGAGGAGCGGTGTATACAGCGCTCCCCCACCACCCAAAGATGCTGCTTACCGGACTTTTTTCCTATCCTGCAAGCACTTGAGAGAGCCATCCTGCAGCTGTCAGAATCCCGAGTGACGTGGATTGGCGAGGAGGTGAAGATGCGATGAGGCAGCCCGGGTTCTGGAACCAAGCTGGAACACACGCAGGCCGATGTGACTTCAGGTGAAGGTGCTGAGTGGTAACGCGTTTCAGAGCATGCAGGTCTGTGGTCTGATGAAGGAGCTGTGCATGCTCTGAAACGCGTTTCCCGCCCACCACCTTCACCTGATGTCACATTGGCCGCGTGTGTTCCAGAACCCGGGCCTCCTCATCGCATCTTCACCTCCTCGCCAGTTCACGTCACCCGGGACTCTGACAGCTGCAGGACTTCTCTCTCTTTTTCCCCCAGACAGACGAGGATGACAGCGATCCACAAATCATTATATGCCTAGGACCTGTTACTATCTTGTAAGTGTTTTTAATCCCATTGTGCCTGTAATAAATCTTTTAAACACTGCACTTAGAGGCGCCTTTCTCTTTACCCCTGGCACCACAACCAGCACACCCAGCATAACGCTGATCACAGACACACCCAGCACCACTCCTATCCTATTCACACCCATCACCATGGCCATACAAGACACACCTAGCTCCACATCTTTTACAGACACACCCAACACAATGACCATATAACACACACTCACATAGCTCCCAACTGTCCCTGATTTGGAGCAATGTCCCTCTGTCCCTCATTTGTCCCTCATTTTGGTTGGATCTGTATAGATGTATATAAAATGCACTTTTTATCTATAAAAAAAGTGTTTCCCAGAGCTAAACCTTTCATCTGATTTCTAAATTGCTGAATTTGTAAATGCCAAAAGCCAATATAAAGGAATAGTAGTGGTTAAAAAAAGCACTTGTGGGTTTAACCAATCTTGTTTTTTGTACAATTCCTTTTTAAGGGGGCGTGGAAAGGGGTGTGTCCTATGCCTGCATACTTTTGCTGATAGGTGTCCCTCATTCCCATCTCAAGTTGGGAGGTATACAGTCTGCACCATGTCTGTATCAGACATACCCAACCCCACACATCGATTCCTCCAGTCAACCTGCCCATGCCTCAACCAGCTGCTGATGGATTGCAGTGCAAGCTCACACTAACAATATACAACTATAACCTGGCTCTTGAGTCCATCTACACTGTTATAACAATACTAAAATATAATATGATATAATTAGAAATCATCCTTTCAAGCCCTGATGAAGGGGGATACAGCTGCTGAAACGTTTATCACTGGAATAAACTTGCATTTTGATTTAAATATATTATGGTGTGGCGCTTCATTTCTTAATCACTCTAGCTGTCCATAGTACATAGTACATAATGCGCTTGCAGTGCTGTGCGATGTGAATGCGCACTACCATGCGCTACAATAATTTTTATTTATTAACGCAGCACAGTGCAGATTTGTTTCCTTTTTTTTTTTTTAAACCTCTGTTAATTCTTTGCACTGCAGCAAATTACGAAGTGTTGGATTGCTCTGTGTAAACATAGAATGCATCCTATTTTTTTTTTAGGGCACAACCATGCAGTGCGTTGGTTAGATCTGAAGCTATAGGAGATATAGCAAATTGCCTTGTTATAGTGCCCCATTGGTGTTCCTGGAAGGGGGAGGGGGGAATAGTGCCCTATTGGTGTTCCTGTGAGGGGGAGGGGGGAATTAGTGCCCCATCATAGGTGTTCCCGGGAGGAATAGTGCCCCATCTTTGTAGTTCCAAGTTTAAATAGTACCCCATCATTGGTGTTCCCGGGAGGAATAGTGACACATCATTGGTGTTCCTGGGAGGAATGGTATCCCATCATTGGTGTTCCTGGGAGGAATAGTGCCCCATCATTGGTGTTCCCGGGTTGAATAGTACCCCATCATTGGTGTTCCCGGGAGGAATAGAGCCTCATCATTGGTGTTCCCGGGTGGAATAGTACCCAATCATTGGTGTTCCCAGGAGGAATAGTGCCCCATCATTGGTGTTTCCTGGGAGGAATAGTGCCCCATCATAGGTTTTCCCGGGAGGAATAGTGCTGCCCCATCATTGGTGTTCCCGGGAGGAATAGTGCTGCCCCATCATTGGTGTTCCCCGGGAGGAATAGTGCTGCCCCATCATTGGTGTTCCCGGGAGGAATAGTGCTGCCCCATCATTGGTGTTCCCGGGAGGAATAGTGCTGCCCCATCATTGGTGTTCCCGGGAGGAATAGTGCTGCCCCATCATTGGTGTTCCCGGGAGGAATAGTGCTGCCCCATCATTGGTGTTCCTGGGAGGAATAGTGCTGCCCCATCATTGGTGTTCCCGGGAGGAATAGTGCTGCCCCATCATTGGTGTTCCCGGGAGGAATAGTGCTGCCCCATCATTGGTGTTCCCGGGAGGAATAGTGCTGCCCCATCATTGGTGTTCCCGGAAGGAATAGTGCTGCCCCATCATTGGTGTTCCCGGAAGGTGCTGCCCCATCATTGGTGTTCCCGGAAGGTGCTGCCCCATCATTTTCATTATTACTTTAAATAAACCAAAAAATTGCATATTACTTTTTTTAATGATTTTATCCAATTAATCGAAACAATAATCGTCCAACTAATTGATTATGAAAATAATCGTTAGTTCTAGCCCTAGATGTGACTGCGTTAGGAAATGCTGCGCAATGGGGCAGATGTGAAACAAGTCCTAAAAGTAAAAAACGCCCCCCCCCCCCACATAAAACAGAATTAAACGTTGACGCGGCGATAAAGACGAAGGGTTAACCGGGAAACAAAAGTCTGTAATTAGTCGGAGAGGACAGCTGAGGTTGTGAGCGGAGGCTGAAAGCGCGTTGGATGCATCAGTATGCAGAGCCGGCGTCTTGCATGGAGCAGGCGCGTCATTAATACGGAGAGAGCGGGAGCAGAGAGTGCGCCATGATGCCACAATTGGTCTCCGATGAATGAAACTTCATTTTCAGTGGGGAAATGTTCAATGTTTAATTTATGCACATCATCTCTCATTGTCTGACACTGTGATTTGTGTGTCGATTATGAACACGCCAGGAAGGAGGTACAATAGCCAATCAGAGGCATTGAGAAATCAGGGGGGTAAACCGAGGACGCTCTCCAAGGTGCTGGGACTGTGATTTATGGAATTTTCCGCACATTTTTTTAAAATTATTTATTGTTTACACAATGCAAAGAGATTTCAGATTGCATATTCAGCCTGGAAAGATCTTAAAGTCATAATTCAAATTGAAACACACTTCACATACAAGTGGGTTATAATGATATGCTTATTGGCAATGTAAAAATATACTGTATACTGTGACACAGAGGGCACCTCTCCACCCATCTGACCTCCTAAATACTGGGCTCCTTCAACCAACAATCTACTGCAATGGGTCAATTGTACTCTATAGTGTACAGCAACGTTGGACTGGTCACCAGCAGCATGGCCGCCTGATAACGGGATTTGTGACGATGAGTCGCTTGATGTCAATGGACCCGGCCAATCAGTTTGAGAATGTTCCTGGGGTGCACCCAGGGCCGGTGCTACCACTAGGCAAACTAGGCAGCCGCCTAGGGTGCCCTGCTGCCTAGAGCGCCTGGCCACTGGTGTTCATACTCTCTTCTCTCTGTAGCAAGCAACTAATTCTCAGCATCAACAGGCTACTGCCGCTCCATTCGCATATATTGTCAGAGCTGCAGCAGCGGCGGAGGACTGTATCTGTGTCCCAACTCCTTAATTAATGGAAGCAAGCAAACATTCATTCATGGGTACTGGTAGGCTGCATTGATGGGCGCTAGTAGGCTGCATTGATGGGCGCTGGTGAGGCTGCATTGATGGGCGCTGGTAAGGCTGCATTGATGGGCGCTGGTAAGGCTGCATTGATGGGCGCTGGTGAGGCTGCATTGATGGGCGCTGGTGAGGCTGCATTGATGGGCGCTGGTGAGGCTGCATTAATGGGCGCTGGTGAGGCTGCATCGATTGGCACTAGTAGGCTGCATTGATGGGCGCAGGTGAGGCTGAATTGATGGGCGCTGGTGAGGCTGCATTGATGGGCGCTGGTGAGGCTGCATTGATGGGCGCTGGTGAGGCTGCATTGAAGGGCGCTGGTAGGCTGCATTGATGGGCGCTGGTGAGGCTGCATTGATGGGCGCTGGTGAGGCTGCATTGATGGGCGCTGGTGAGGCTGCATTAAAGGGCGCTGGTAAAGCCGCATTTGATAGGCGCTGGTGAGGCTGTATTTGATGGGCGCTGGTGAGGCTGCATTTGATAGGCGCTTCATTAAAAAGGAGGAGTTTTTCATGGGCAGGGAAAAGGGGGTGGGGCTGGGGCTGGCGGCAAAATGAGGTTTTGCCTACGGTGTCAAAAATCTGCACCGTCACCAAGATGTTCATTAATATTATTTATAGTGTAAGACAGCAGGTGTGCAGACCCAGGAACTCAGAACAGGGATGGTGGAAACCCCTCATAATGGGCACAGCAGGTGCACAGACCTGGGAACCCTGCATGAGGATGGTAGTAGCCCCCTATAATGGGAACAGCAGGTGTACAGACCTGGGAACTCAGCACAGGGATGGTGGGAACCCCTCATAATGGGCACAGCAGGTGTACAGACCCAGGAACTTAGTACAGGAATGGTGAGAACCTCTCACAATGGCATAGCAGGTGTACAGACCCAGGAATTTAGTCCAGGAACATCTCATAATGGGCACAGCAGGTGCACAGGCCCAGGAACTCAGCACAGGAATGGTGTGAACCTTTTCATAATGGGCACAACAGATGTACAGACCTGAGAACTCAGCATGGGGGTGGTAGTAGCCCCTTATAATGGGAACAACAGGTGTACAGACCTGGGAACTCAGTACAGGGATGGGGTGAACATTTCATAATGAGCACAGCAGGTGTACAGACCTGGGAACTCTGCACAGGGATGGTAAGAACCTCTCATATTCAGCACAGCAGATGTACAGATGTGGGAACTCAGCATGAGGATGGTAGTAGCCTCTTATAATAGGTACAACTGCTGTACAGACCCAGTAACTCAGCACAGGGATGGTGGGAACCCCTCGTAATGGGCCGAGCAGGTGTACAGACCCAGGAGATCAGTACTGGGATGGTGGGAACCCCTCATAATGGGAACAGCACCAGATGTACAAACCCAGGAAATCAGTACTGGGATGGTGGGAACCCATCATAATGGGCACAACAGGTGTACAGACCCAGGAACACAGTACATTGATGGTGAGAACCTCTCATAATAGTGGTCACAGCAAGTGTACAGACCCAAGAACTCAGTACAGGGATGGTGGGAACCCCTCATAATCTGCACAGCAGGTGTACAGATCTAAAAACTCAGGATGAGGATGGTAGTGGCCCCTAATAATGGGCACATCAGATGTACAGATCCAAGAACTCAGTACATGGATGGTGGGAACCCCTCATAATGGGCATAGCAGGTGTACAGACCCGGGAACTCAGCAGAGGGATGGTGGGAATCCCTCATAATTGGCACAGCAGATGTACAGATCCAAAAACTCAGTACAGGAAAGGTGGGAACCCCTGATAATGGGCACAGCAAGTGTACAGACCTAAGGACTCAGGATGAGGATGGTAGTAGCCCCCTATAATGAGCACAGCAGGTGCAGGGCCGTCTTTAATATTGATTGGACCCTGGGCAAAATTTTTCTTGGGCCCCCCCATGCAGTTTCGCTCTCACTTCGATCAATGGCAATGCTGATTTTCTTTTTACTGACTACCAATATAAAGAGGAGTTTCAACACTGTCCAACCAATGTAATAGGGGTTTACACTGACCACTAATGTAATAGGGGTTTACACTGACCACTAATGTAATAGGGGTTTACACTGATCACTAATGTAATAGAAGCATTTACAGTAACCACCAATGTAAGGAGGGATTTACACTGACCACCAATGTAAGAGGGCATTCACACTGGCCACTAGTATGAATGAAAGGATTCTACACCAAGCACCAATGTAACTGAGACATTTAGCCTGCATTCACATTTGTGTGTGTCGGGAACGCATGCAAAAATCGCTTTCCTGACACCACAGAAATGTGCTGACCTTTAGCATATACACAGCAGTGCCATTAATTGTTAATGACACCCTCATGCATCTGCTAACATGTGCCGAGGCAGCGTGTGATTCTGAAGAAGGGTTTGGGACTTTCTTCCACATGTGTAGCGCAGAGAGCAGCCCATTAGAATGAATGGACTGCTCTACACGTGACCTACATCTTTATCCACCCTGTCAGTACACCTTTGCAATCCTAAAACCCCTGCTAACCTCTGCACCCCAAACCTCCCCCATCCTCTCCACTCCAACCCCCCTCCCCTTTAACTCTACCTGTCTCCTCTGCTCATCTTTGCACCCACCTTCCTTACCTCCATACATCCTCTCCTTGCTCACCTGTGCACCCCAAACTGTAATTCCTTCTCTGCCTACCTCTGCACACCCACACTACCCTCCCCCCACCAATTTTCTTACCTTTGCAGAACCTGCTGATGGTAGGCTTAATGACCACAGTTGTAGGCAGGACTTTCAAGCATGCCCCTTTATCTTCCCAGTGGGCAGCATTCAGTATAGGTGACGGTGGATATAACCTCAGGGGGGGCATGATATACATATGATAACCACCTCTTTTTACATATCAATGCTGCCGGTAGAGTTGCCACCTCATCCCCTTTAAACCCGAACACCTATGAATTGCACAGGTTCTGAGGCTAATTAAATGCAGATAAGGCACCAAGTGAGTTTAATTACCACCTTAATCTGCCACAGAATCTGTGTAATATGTGTTCGGGTTTAAAGGGATGAGGTGGCAACCCTAGCTGCCGGTCTGCCCCTATTTACATTTAAATTACAAAATTCACTTTACTGCACTCATTACTAGTTGCAGTATTTGAATACAAGAACTGCCACCATTATCAGAAACACTGTAATAAGATTAACATGATGTTTTTATGCAATATATTTTCCTATAGTAAACTGATTCCAATCACAGAATGAACAGGCTGCATGTGACATGAAGGAGCTCACTGCTGCCCCCTGGGTGGCACATTTCTCTCTACAGACTGCAGTTCTTTACTACAGCCTCCATCATGACCCTAAAGCCCCATACACACGGTCGGATTTTCCGATGGATTCTGTCCTATCGGACAATGTTGTCGGAAATTCCGACCGTGTGTAGGCACCATCGGACATTTTCCATCGGATTGTCCGACGGACAAAGTTGTATCTCCTGCTCTAAAAATTTTCCGACAACAAAGTCCGATCACACCAATTCCGATCGTGTGTAGCGAATTCCGACGGACAAAGTGCCACGCATGCTCAGATCACATTACGAGACCAAAGCTATTGGCTACTAGCCTCTACGTAGTCCCGTCGTAGGCAACGAACGTCACCACGTTCAGGATGATCGGATTTTCCGACAACTTTGTCCGACCGTGTGTATGCAACACCAGTGTCGGACTAAATCCGTCGGACCAAATCCGATGGATTTGGTGGTCGGATTTTCCGACCGGGTGTACAGGGCTTTACAATATATCATTGCTGGCATAGAGTATATCAGGGTGTTAACCCAGATATGGTAAAATGAAGGGGCACTGATGAGTGACACATATATCTCTGGCCTTAACCCCCAGTAATCTGACAATGATTTACATTTTGCCAATGTGATTTTTTTTTATTGCCTTCAAAGTGTAAAAACAAATATACATGTAAAAAAAAAAACGGCAAAACACTGCATTCCTGTTCACTGGAAATCCCAAGCCATTCCCACCCTTAAGGAATGGTTTAGGGCAGGGGTCTTCAAACTATGGCCCTCCAGGTCAGGAACTACAATTCCCATCATGCCTAGTCATGTCCGTGAATGTCAGAGTTTTGCAATGCCTCATGGGACATGTAGTTCCGCAACAGCTGGAGGGCCGTAGTTTGGAGACCCCTGGTTTAGGACATGGGTCTTCAAACTATGGCCCTCCAGTTGTCCAGGAACTACAATTCCCATCATGCCTAGTCATGTCTGTGAATGTTAGAGTTTTACAATGCCTCATGGGATGTGTAGTTCTGCAACAGCTGGAGGGCCGTAGTTTGAGGATCCCTGGTTTAGGAGAATCAACAGAATGTCTGAAATGGAAGAACTCGTTCACTGCTCTCGAGACACCCCACAAAAATATGGACTCAAATGGGCCTGTTGGATACATTTCCAAACAACCACAGAATTCTCTCACTTAAATACTCAACCGACTTGACTGTGAATAAATAAGAACCATCAGGTTGGGAACGTAAGTTGGTAGCACACCTTTCTCTATCTCTCTTGCAGGAATACTGTACTCCCATCCATATGAGAAGTACACCCTCCTCGCTTGCCGGTGGTTTCCACACAATTATTAGGATAAGCACACTCTGTCTGGGGAGGGAGGCAGGACGAGACCACCACCACCACCCTTCTACCCAATCCTTGTACCTCCCACCTCTCTTCTCCCCTACCCCCCCCCCTTGACATTCCCACCCAGCTACTCACCCTGTCCCCATTATTCCACATCTGATAACGTCATACCGTCATACTGAACGTATCTTATGATACCTGAACTCCCCACCTAGGTAAACGCTAACATGACCCATACGGATACTTACCCCTATGCCCAACCTTAAGGGTAGAACCTTCACCACACTACACACACCTGTCCACATGACTCCCTTATGGCGCCAATTCAATCTTCCAGCTTGTCCACGGGGCACTTTGCTCCCCATTTTAAACGGGTATACTTAATCTGCTTCATAGTCTCCAGAGCCAACAATAAATCCGACACTTCACTATTCTTCATGTAATGCTATGCAGTGTTGGTCATCTTACTTTAAAAAAAGTAATTAGTTAAGTAACAAATTACTTCTCCCAAAAAGTAATTGCGTTTAGTAACTCAGTTACTACATTGGAAAAAGTAATTAGTTACGCAGCAAAGTAACTGTGATTTTTTTTTTTTTTTTATATTCTATACGTGTAACTAAGGGGCGGGTCTAGTATTACTGTAACCAAGGGGCGCATTTATTATTATTGTTATATATCGTGTAACCAAGGGGCTGCTCTATTATTACTCTAACCAAGGGGCAGATCTGTTATAGCGTGTAAGCAAGGGGCGGGTCTATTATTATTATATCGTGTAAGGGGCGGATGGCTACAGAAGAGGGCGAATGTTAAATGAATGGGCAGAGCTCGATATAATAACAATAATAATAAATGCGCCCCTTGGTTACAGTAATACTAGACCCCCCCCTTAGTTACACGATAGACGCCCCTTGCAGAGTAGCACGAGCATCGGGAGCGTGCGGCATCGCCTCGTACAATTACATGTTAACTGCGCCTGCACGGTGTAGAGCTCACTCAGAGCTGTTTAGGTTCAGCAATTTTCGGAAAGCTCCGTAGTCTTTTGTACTGCGCAAGCGCTGCACCTGTGCAGTACAGGGGGTCCTTATCCGGTGGGGGAACTTTTTCGGCAGGACACCGGAATTACACTACTGCCATCTAGTGGCGGTAGATGTAATTGGGGTAACTAAGCCAAAGTAATGGGAACTGAGTTACCATGAGGGGAAAAGTAATCAGTTAGATTACTCGTTACCCTCTAAAGTAACTGCGTTAGGTAACTCAGTTTATTTTAACTCAGTTACTTACATCACTGATGCTATGTGCATATGTATGAAGGCCTATGTTGGATTCTTGTTACTGACTCTCTTTCTATTTGTATGTTCTAGCTTGTTTACCATTTCTGGTGATCGTTTTCTATTTGTCAATACTGACGTTATAATATGTACAATATGCTTGATGTTATGTCAATCTGTTTGATTTTTCAATAAACTTGTTTGAAAAAAAAATAGCTGGAATGCAGCCTCGGAGCAGGGACACGACCTCGAAGTTTGGAAGGAGCAGATGGTTGGATGGTTCGGCTGTTTGGTTTTTTTTGCTGAACATAACATGCCCCTGTGGACACCTTCTGTACCTCCGCACCTCCTAAATCTACCGCCTGCCATGTTATCAAACCTCCGGTAGCAATAAGCGCTCTCTGCGCACCCCCTCAGCGTTCTGCAGGCTGACTTCGCTCCAGATGTCACCGACATAATAAAAATTAATGACTGATCTGCACAGAAAAGATGAAAAAATGTCTGTGTATGACATATATAAACGACTGCGAGGAAAGGGGAATGGGGGGGGGGGGCATCATGACAGGGAAACCGCATCCAGGACACAAAAAGATCAGAAAGCGACGATCATCCCAAGTCACTGGTCTCCTTGTACTGTATAAAAAAAAAAATATATCAAAAAATACAAAAATGATACAAAAAGTATTGTGAATTGTATTTAATTTTGCTGCAAGGTGGACATTGAGTATCTGCAATCAGGGCTGTCATTAATAATCATGGGGCCCCATACAGCCTACCTGAGAGATCCTCATCCCCCTATTCCATTGGCTCTGCCCTTCACCCCACACTCCCAATCTGCACCCCTTATACCCCCCCCCCATCCCTTACTCTACACCCCCTGCCAGGGCTGGGACAAGGGGTGAGCAGAAGGGACAGCTGCCCTGGGCACTGTGGTATCATGTGAGGTGGGGGGCATCACAAGAAGATTGGGGGTAGGACTTGTGTCGGGAGGGGGAATTTGGGGGGGGGGGGCTGCAAGGGGTAAGAATTGTTCTACTGAGTGCACTGAGTCCACTGAGTGCGCCGCTGTTGACGGCGAGTGGCGGCTCCCGTGCGCATGCGTGGGAGTGACGTCATCACGGCTCCGTCGAATGACAGCACCGGAGCAGCAAGACCCACCAAGAAGATGGAGGCTCCGTACACAAGGGGACAGCGGTGACTTCGCTGGCTCCTGTGACACACAATGGACTACTATGCGATGCATAGTAGTCCATTATGCTTTACCTTTGCAGGGAAAGAAAGAGGAAGCAACACCCATCAGGTTTTACTTCCTCTTTAACCCCTTTTCGGCCGCTAGCAGGGGTTAAAAGTGCCCCGCTAGCGTCCGAAAAGCACCGCTAAAACGACTTTACCGCCGACGACCCCCCCAACACCCTTAGGGACTAGGGGGAGGGGAGGCAGGTCACTATAAAAAAAATAAAAAAAAAAAAAAAAAAGACAGATATAAACAAAAATTGTAATATAACTGGAATATAACTATAAAAAAAATAAACATTATAGAAAAATAAAAAAATAAATATAAAAACATTGTATAGGTATAAAAAGATATAAATATTATAAAAAAAAAAACTAATAAAAATTAAACTAATATATATATATATATATATATATATATATATATATATATATATATATATATATATATATATATAAACGTAATACAGATATAAATATAAAAAAATAAACATTATGTAAAAAAAATATATAAAACTGTAGTATAGGTAAAACAATATATATAAACATTATATAAAAACATTATATATAAACTTAATATGGGTAATTTTTTTTTTTTAAATATTATGAAAGAATAGACAAAAAAATATAAAAATGTTATATAGGTTTGAAAAAAAATAAACATTATGTATAAATTAATATATATATATATATATATATATATATATATATATATATATATATATATATATATATACACATACATACATACACACATATATATATATATATATATATATATATATATATATATATATATATATATAAAAACATATTACAGGTATAAAACATATAAATATTATATATATATATATAAAAAAAAAATACTTATACAAATATAAAAAGTAATACTCAAAACAAATTATAAATCAGTTGAGGGATTTTTGGTGAGGTTCGTACAATCTTCCGGAAAATATAAAACTGTAGTATAGGTAAAAAAAATATATATATAAACATTATATAAAAACATTATATATAAACTAAATATGGGTAATTTTTTTTTAAATATTATGAAAGAATAAACAAAAATATAAAAATGTTATATAGGTTTGAAAAAATGAAACATGTATAAATTAATATATATATATATTACAGGTATAAAACATATAAATATTATATATATATATGAAAAAAAATACTTATACAAATATAAAAAGTAATACTCAAAACAAATTATAAATCAGTTGAGGGATTTTTGGTGAGGTTCGTAAAATCTTCTGGAGTTCTGTAACAGGCAGATGGAGGAGAATACAATTATTTGAAATCTGGAGGGTCCTAGATAGGTAAAAAAAAAAATCAAAAATCATCCTGAAAAATGGTGTAAATCAGCCGGCTGGATAAGAGACTCTTGAGAGAAGCAAACATCACCATCAGGACGAGAGGCCGGGAGCGCCCTTGATTAGTTGCTACAGTGGATCTCGTTAGAAGCTTCTAATAACGAGAGCGAAGGCGTGCGGCCAGTGCCGGGAATTCTTCACCGCCCAGACCAGAGAAGCGCCATTAGTGTGAAGACTGTCCTCATATTAATGATTTCTTTTTACTTATTGCAGGTCCTCCACAAGCCAACACCTGTAACCTGTACGCCGCTTATTTTGGATAGAGTGAGGAAGAATTAAAGCAGAACTACAGGCACAAAACTTTAAATATATTCCTCAGCAGCCACGTAGGATATCAATTTAGTGTGCATTAAATGTCTTTGCAATCTCAGATATTACCTTGGAAATGTAGCAGTGACACCACCACTGTGTTGTACATAGCCTGAGCAGAGAGCAGAGCTGTAGGAGGGGCCCAGCAGGCCCCTCCCACTACAGAAAACGACAGGAGGGGGGCGGAGACAAGACCGGTCACCCTGCACAAGCAGAGAGAACAGCAGTGAGCGGTCTTTATTACAGGAAGTCTCACTCTGGATTACTGCACAGACACAGAAGAAATATACAAAGCACACTGAGATTCCCAGTAGAATACACACGACCAATGGTTTTGGACGATAGTTGCTTATCCCAGAGTTCAACTTTAAAAGTAGTTCATTTTTTTTGTGTGCTGCTGTCCAGTTGGTAACATTTTTATTCAAAACCAGACCCAAGTATATGACAGCAAGAGGAACTCTCTCCAAAGTGAGGATTATTTCCTCTAAGAAAAGAAGAGGTGTCCCCATTACAAGATTTACCCTCATTTCCTGCTCTGGTGACAACTGGGTAAGTTTGGATTTCCCGACATTTTCATAAGGAGATATAGAGAGGGTGAATCTTTCCAGCGGGGAACACAGACTGCAAATATGCAAGATGCAGTAAGAGCCCAAAGTAGAACTAAAAGTGACACTTTTGTATTCATTGTGGATGGAATAAGGGAGCAATATAAGCCCTGACAGTTTATATTTTTGCCATACTAAGTAACATTTGAGAGATAAAAAGTAACATTGTTTATAAACATTGCTCAGACGTGCGATAGAGAGACACAAAGTAACATTGTTTGTAAACATTGATTAGACAGGCGAAAGAGAGATAGAAAGTAACATTGTTTATAAACATTGATCAGAGAGGAGCTAGAGAGATAGAAAGTAACAGTGTTTATAAAAATTGATCAGAGAGGAGCTAGAGAGATACAAAGTAACATTGTTTATAAACATTGATCAGAGAGGAGCTAGAGAGATAGAAAGTAACATTGTTTAGAAACATTGATCAGAGAGGAGCTAGAGAGATACAAAGTAACATTGTTTATAAACATTGATCAGAGAGGAGCTAGAGAGATAGAAAGTAACAGTGTTTATAAACATTGATCAGAGAGGAGCTAGAGAGATACAAAGTAACATTGTTTATAAACATTGATCAGAGAGGAGCTAGAGAGATAGAAAGTAACAGTGTTTATAAACATTGATCAGAGAGGAGCTAGAGAGATACAAAGTAACATTGTTTATAAACATTGATCAGAGAGGAGCTAGAGAGATAGAAAGTAACATTGTTTCTAAACATTGATCAGACAGGTGATAGAGAGATACAAAGTAGCATTGTTTCTAAACATTGATCAGACAGGTGATAGAGAGATACAAAGTAACATTGTTTATAAACATTGATCAGAGAGGAGCTAGAGAGATACAAAGTAACATTGTTTAAAAACATTGATTAGGACAGGAGATTAAAGGGATGAACCTCCATCTGAATAAGATGTCAGTTAAGGAACCTGACTTATAAAAACAACAAATACAATGTTTCTATATAACGTTTAGTAACTCCAATGCCGCGTACACACGAGCGGATTTTCCGTCGGAAAAAACTTGGATGGTTTTCCCGACGGAATTCCGCTCAAGCTTGGCTTGCATACACACGGTCACACAAAACATTCAACCGTCAACGGCGAGCCGAGAAAATTAAGTTCAATGCTTCCGAGCATGCGTCAAATTGTTTCGGAGCATGCGTAGGAATTTTGCGCTTTGGAATTGGTACAGACGATCGGAATTTCCGATCAGAACTTTTTCTAACCGAAAAAATTGAGAACCTGCTCTCTATCTTTTGCTGGCGGGAATTCCGCCAGCAAAAGTCCGATGGAGCATACACATGGTCGGAATTTCTGACCAAAAGCTCTCATCGGACTTTTGCTGGTGGAATTTCCGATCGTGTGTACGGGGCATTAGTTTACCCTAATGAACTCATTCCTACCCATTCCCCTTCAACTTTTATAGCCCTATTGTTTTTTTAATATTTCAATTTTTTTCATTTTTAATAATTTTTTTGTTCTTTTTTTGTGTCACATTTAAAAAAGCATAAATTGGAAAAAAATATAAAAAAAATACAAACCTAGCACACTTCCAGGACTCTCGCAGCACACTTCCAGCACTCTCCCAGCACTCTCAGCACTCTCCCAGCACTCTCCCAGCACACTTCTAGGCTAGCACTCTCCCAGCGCACTTCCAGCACTCTCCCAGCACTCCCTCAGCACTCTCCCAGCACACTTCTAGCACTCTCCCAGCACACTTCCAGCACTCTCTCAGCACACTTCCAGCACTCTCCCAGCACTCCCTCAGAACTCTCCCAGCACTCTCCCAGCACTCTCTCAGCACTCTCTCAGCACTCTCCCAGCACACTTCCAGCACTCTCTCAGCACACTTCCAGCATTCTCCCAGCACTCCCTCAGAACTCTCCCAGCACTCTCCCAGCACTCTCCCAGCACTCTCCCAGCACTCTCCCAGCACTCTCTCAGCACTCTCCCAGCACACTTCTAGCACTCTCCCAGCACACTTCCAGCACTCTCCCAGCACTCTCTCAGCACTCTCCCAGCACTCTCCCAGCACTCTCACAGCACACTTCAAGCACTCTCCCAGCACACTTCCAGCGCTCTCTTAGCACTCTCCCAGCACTCTCCCAGCACTCTCCCAGCACTCTTCCAGCACACTTCCAGCTCTCTCCCAGCACACTTCCAGCACTCTCTCAGCACACTTCCAGCGCTCTCTCAGCACTCTCTCAGCACACTTCCAGCACTCTCCCAGCACACTTCCAGCACTCTCTCAGCACACTTCCAGCACTCTCCCAGCACACTTCCAGCGCTTTCTCAGCACACTTCCAGCGCTTTCTCAGCACACTTCCAGCGCTCTCTCAGCACACTTCCAGTGCTCTCTCAGCACACTTCCAGTGCTCTCTCAGCACACTTCCAGCGCTCTCTCAGCACACTTCCAGCACTCTCCCAGCACACTTCCAGCGCTCTCTCAGCACACTTCCATCTCTCTCTCAGCACTCTCCCAGCACACTTCCAGCACTCTCTCAGCACACTTCCAGTGCTCTCTCAGCACACTTCCAGCGCTCTCTCAGCACTCTCTCAGCACACTTCCAGCACTCTCCCAGCACACTTCCAGCACTCTCTCAGCACACTTCCAGCACTCTCCCAGCACACTTCCAGCGCTTTCTCAGCACACTTCCAGTGCTCTCCCAGCACACTTCCAGCGCTTTCTCAGCACACTTCCAGTGCTCTCTCAGCACACTTCCAGTGCTCTCTCAGCACACTTCCAGTGCTCTCTCAGCACACTTCCAGCACTCTCTCAGCACACTTGCAGCACTCTCCCAGCACACTGCCAGCACTCTCCCAGCACACTTCCATCTCTCTCTCAGCACTCTCCCAGCACACTTCCAGCACTCTCTCAGCACACTTCCAGCGCTCTCTCAGCACACTTCCAGCGCTCTCTCAGCACTCTCTCAGCACACTTCCAGCACTCTCCCAGCACACTTCCAGCACTCTCTCAGCACACTTCCAGCACTCTCCCAGCACACTTCCAGCACACTTCCAGCGCTTTCTCAGCACACTTCCAGCGCTTTCTCAGCACACTTCCAGTGCTCTCTCAGCACACTTCCAGTGCTCTCTCAGCACACTTCCAGTGCTCTCTCAGCACACTTCCAGCGCTCTCTCAGCACACTTCCAGCGCTCTCTCAGCACACTTCCAGCACTCTCCCAGCACACTTCCAGCGCTCTCTCAGCACACTTCCATCTCTCTCTCAGCACTCTCCCAGCACACTTTCAGCACTCATCCAGCACTCTCTCAGCACACTTCCAGCACTCTCTCAGCACACTTCCAGCGCTCTCTCAGCACACTTCCAGCACACTTCCAGTGCTCTCTCAGCACTCTCCCAGCACACTTCCAGCACACTTCCAGCACACTTCCAGCACTCTCTTAGCACACTTGCAGCACTCTCCCAGCACACTTGCAGCACTCTCTCAGCACACTTGCAGCACTCTCCCAGCACACTGCCAGCACTCTCCCAGCACACTTCCAGCGCTCTCTCAGCACACTTCCAGCACACTTCCTGCGCTCTCTCAGCACTCTCCCAGCACATTTCCAGCACTCTCCCAGCACACTTCCAGCACTCTCCCAGCACACTTCCAGCACTCTCCCAGCACACTTCCAGCACTCTCTCAGCACACTTCCAGCACACTTCCAGTGCTCTCTCAGCACTCTCCCAGCACACTTCCAGCACACTTCCAGCACTCTCTTAGCACACTTGCAGCACTCTCCCAGCACACTTGCAGCACTCTCTCAGCACACTTCCAGCACTCTCCCAGCACACTGCCAGCACTCTCCCAGCACACTGCCAGCACTCTCCCAGCACACTTCCAGCGCTCTCTCAGTACACTTCCAGCACACTTCCAGCGCTCTCTCAGCACTCTCCCAGCACATTTCCAGCACTCTCCCAGCACACTTCCAGCACTCTCCCAGCACACTTCCAGCACTCTCTCAGCACACTTCCAGCACTCTCCCAGCACACTTCCAGCATTCTCCCAGCACAGTAACCAAGCTGTCATAGACAGCTCCTGGTCTCTAGTAATGAGTAGGAGCTGGCAGGAGCAGTTTCCAATTATATGACCACCGTCACCGCCAGTCACAGTGGTCCTGTGGTTGGGCAGCCTTCCCGCTCTCCGGACGTAAAGACCTTGGTAAAGGTACGACGGGGCTGGGCTGGAAGGGGTTAAGGAACACAGTATAGATAGACAATACAAAGAGAATCTGTAAGTCTGTTATATTATATTATCTCTCTCCTCACCGGCATTTTATTTATTAGGCCAAGAATGTAAAACACACCGCGGCGTCCCCCCGGGGAATAAAATCATCCCACTAATAGACTAATTATATGCGGCGGGCAGTACAGGATGAGTGATTTTGTGTGCAGCAGGTAAGTGGGCCGCGTTCCAGGCCGGGAAGGAGTTCAGTCCTCATTCCAGGGATCTCCTGGATGAGCTCGGCGTCTCTATTGTTGGACGGAGGACGGAAGATGAGGCGTATCATCGAACGCACGCATAGACCGCCGCTACACTCGGATCATTAGCAAACAAACACTACCTCTGCCAGGGATGTCTGGGAAAGTCATTATGGCCACACTAATTAGAACCCAATGACCAAAACAAAGAACAGCGCTACAGAAGAAAGATAAAAGAAGATCCTTACCTTCATAACAAGAGATGAAAGTTCATAAAGAAAAAGTCTCAATTAAAAAAGAGTCTGTTTATAGACGTGTCCCAGATGACTGCGCTTCGTTCCCCCGCATCGCTGGATCCCTGGACAGGTAAGTGTCCGATTATTAAAAGTCAGCAGCTGCAGTATTTGTAGCTGCTGACTTTTTAAATTTTTTTTATTAGGGGGCACCCCACTTTAAAGACTTGCTTTGCTGACATCCCTTCTGGCTCCAGATCCTGCTTGCTGTTCCATTCATTGATCCCTGACTTATGGCTTGGCTGACTTTCCGTTCCGGTTACTGAACTTTGGCTATGTTTTGACTACGTTTGTTCTTTTTACTTTTATTATTAAGTGTGATTTAAGTGTATTTCTGTCTCAGTCTGATTTCATGGTTTCTGACACTGACTTTAGAATCACTTTAAACCCAGACTATGAAAAACTCTCATTACATACTATATAACAGAGTGTGCATGCTCACAAAGACACTAAAGCATTTTTTTATGTATAGACTGAAATATGCCTGATTGATTTTGCCTTCAGCTGTCACTCCCATTTTCTCTGTGTCCCCACTGCAGGCTGAAATGTTGTAGATCCGCATGGGTCCTCTACTGAGCATGCTCCAATTTCAGTTCCCTTCTAAGCTCTTAATTTCCTCCTTTTTTCTTATCTGTGCAGCCCACATGACTATAGGGTCACACATGTGGGTGTATACACAGTAGAAAATGACACTCCCCTTCTCCTCCTCCTCTATGCCCTTCTATTGCTAAACCCGATGAGGGTGGGATATAGTATGCTGATTGATTACATTCACTAAGAAACTCACAAAAAAATGTAGTTTTAATATAAATCAGTATTAAATAAATCAAATGCAATTGCTATTACCTGTAAAGTAAAAAAAAAAAAGAGAGCCTTGGGTGCAGATGCCAACAAAATTAAAACTAGTGACAATTAGCTCTGACCCCGCCTACACCATATTAATGCACAAAAAATACACATATAATGCTCAATAAAGATGTATTGGGAGCTGTAAAAAAGTTATTTGATATTTATAATAAAATTAGATTTTCTCTTTCTCTTCTCTTTCTCTTCTGAATGTTTTTTTTTTTTTTTTTTAGCCATGTGACTGTCAGTGCACCAATCAGGGCTGGCCAGACTCACACTATAGAGAGCATACATCAGCAGAGTATTGGAAGCTCCTACCAAGGATCTTTCTGCCAAAGAACAGGAAGAGATCATGTGACCACACAACAGCACTGTGGGAATAAGGTACACATGGAATGATATATTTGATTTATGTGAATGAATTACACAATTAACACTCCTCTGTTTAGTATCACTTTAACCACTTGCCTACCGGGCACTTTCACCCCCTTCCTACCCAGGCAAATTTTCAGCGCTCTCACACTTTGAATGACAATTGCGCAGTCGTGCAACACATTACTCATATGAAGTTTTTATAATTGTTTTTCACACAAATAGAGCTTTTTTTTTTGGTGGTATTTAATCATCACTGGGGTTTTTTATTTTTTGCTAAACAAATGAAAAAATACAGAAAATTTCGAAAAACAAAATAAAATGTCATAATTTGTTAGTAATATGGCAAACAGGTCATTTTTCTCCTTCACTGATGTGCGCTGATGAGACTGCACTGATGGGCACTGGTAGGCTGCAATGATGGGCACTGGTGAGATGACACTGATGGGCACTGATAGGTGGAACTAATGGGCACTGATCTGGTGGCACTGATGAGGAGGCACTGATGAGGCTGCACTGATGGGCATTGATAGGTGGCACTGATGGGCACTGATAGGTGGCACTGATAGGTGCTGATAGACGGCACTTATAGGCACTGGTAGGCAGCATTGATGGGCACTGATAGGTGACACTGAGGAGGAGGCACTTATGGACACTGATTGGCAGCACTGGTGGGCACTGATTGACAGCACTGATGGGCACTGATTGGCATCACTGATGGGCACTGATTGGCAGCACTGATTGGCAGCACTTGTGAGCACTGATTGGCAGCACTGATGTGCACTAATAATCAGCACTGATTGGCAGCACTCCACTGATGAGCACTGATTGACAGCACTAGTGGGCATTAATAGGCAGCACTGATGGGCACAGTTGGGAGTGCACTAATAATCAAGACACTGATAATGAGTGTCCTGATTATCAGTGTCGATGTCCCTTCAACACAAGCCGGTTTTCGGCTCTCTTCTCTATTCCTCACGCTGGCAGTGTGAGGAAAGCAATGGCAATAACCAGTTTGTGTTTACATCGTGATCAGCTGTCATTGGACACAACTGATCGCATGGTAAAGGGCCACTGTGATTGACCCTTTACCCTGATCTGTGATCAGCTGAGTCTAAAGCTCTAGGTCAACTGTGGGTATAGGATTGTTTATATGTGATTGTATGTTTTTTTTTTTTTTATTGGTTGAACTAGATAGACGTGTTTTTTTTTCAACCTAACTATTTAACTATATGTAAAGGACTTGGCAGTGCGATCGGGGGAGAGCATCATATGACGGTCTGCAGGCAAAGTAAGCCTTGAATGTAGCCATCATTCGGCTATAGCGTGGGTGGGAAGTGGTTAAGAAAATAACTGACATCAATAACTGCTCAAACATTCGTCCACAATTGCCCAAATTCACAAAGCTAGTGCACCAGTATAAGGATGCTTATTTTTAAAAAGTGACAGTTATTTTAAGCTAATTTGAATAATTAGCTTCTTCTCTCTATCTAAAGCTTCATAAACTGAGCCTAATATGCCCCATGAGGTCATCAAACACCACAGTGTATTTAAAGTCCATAATTCATCTTTCACGTCCTTCTCCAAGTGGGCCGCAGAGGTGATTGCCAGGACCGCCGTCTCCGGTGAAGACCAAGATTCCACAATGCCTGGAAACTGATAAGCTTCCTCCTGAATCCACATCATAAGATCATTAATCTTCTAGTGCACTGCACGGAGTCCAGGAAGAGTCCAAACAATTGTCATGTGTCTGGGGGGGACGTACGCTAAGCATAAGACCGCGTCTACCTACTCCCCTATTGACGATCAGGACCAATGCCAAATCCCAATAAGGAAAACATACAAGGCCTGCTGGATAGCTGCATCCTACAAGACGAATCCCCGGGCCAGGAAATGCCTGAGACAACGTCTACAGGAAGAGAGAAAGTTCCACTCATAACATTAACTTCATTATTTTATATCTATGTATACAGTATAACTCCTCTATAGGTTGTGGGGGTATATCAGAGTGTAACTTTTTTTTATTAAAAGATCATACAAACATACAGCTCATTAATAAAAACATATTTACACAAAAATAAACAACAACTAACCAAGAACAAGCGTGCTTACATCAGCAAGTAAAGAAAACCATTTCCTGACAAGAAAACATATTAAGAAACGTATATTAATGACAACAAAAAGAGACTACAAACCCCAAACCTAAACTTAGAAAGAATCCAGGCCCTCCACCGAGGACGAGGGGTTGGCACCACCATACATTCTGGTCCAGCACCCTCCGCTGCCTTCACTACACTAGGAGAAACAATAGGTGCAGACACAGACTTGACAACCACACTTTCTGACACTGACTGGGAGGCCACAGACTGGGGGGACACCACAGACGGCCTCACAGACACAGATTCTAATGGGACAGAGACACTAGGATTCCCTGGTACAACCTCCGCCAACCCAGACTCTTCTCTATCCGGACGTAAGAATTCCTCCACTAGCTCTGGCTTATTGTGCAAAGCCTCAGGACACTGGCTATAAGGGTGACCAACCTTATCACATAGGTTACAATTAATGATGTTACAGTCCCTCGCCAGATGCTCCAGTTCCTGACACAAAGAGCACTTCTGTTCTGGACAGTTAGAGGAGAAATGTCCCTTCACTCCACATGTATGGCAAAGCTGAGATTGACCAAAGTAGAAGACAGTAATCCTATCTCTACCAATAAAGGCAGAGGAGGGCAAATGCTGGACCACATTCCCACCCACACTCAATCTCATTGACACCGACCACCCACCTGTCCAGATTCCCCTATCACCCACAATCTTTTTTAGGGGACACCACGTTTCACCAAATCTCATCAACCAGACCCATAAATCTGGGGTATAGACTCATTCCTTGTCAGGATAGTCACAATTTCTATCAAGGGCTGTCTTGAGACAACTTTAGGGACAAGCCCCTTCCAGTCCGGCTGGCCCCCATATACATGCTTATACCGCTCCAAAAACAGATCCAGCGATTCTGAACACAATTGATAAATCATATTCATAGGAACCAGCCGGACTGATGAGAGCATAAATATCCTCTGCCTTAAATCCCATGGCTAGGATCTTATCCACAACCTCGCTCCTGATAGGTGGAATATCTCCTCCTTCCCACCTGAGCTGTACCACATTCCTGTGTTTAAAGGAAGGTGCGTTAGGTAAAAATCGCACAACTGGCTCCCTTCCACCACCAGTAGCATGACTTTGTCCCGACACAGCCTTAGCATAACTCCTAACTGGGACAGATGAAACATTAACTGTCTGCATAGGAATATTAACTGGCTGCATAGAAACCTCTGAAATCTGGTTTGGTAAATTACCCACCACTTGATCCTCCACCCCAGCATAACAGTCCCGCTCACCATAGTCCCAGAAGTACCACAGTTACCAGCTGTCCCATCATCAAGTAAAGTCTTCTGTTTAGAAAAAAAACATTAGCTGTTTCAGCATTCACGCGGCCCTCCTGCTCTGCAGTTTCAATGTTCATGCGACATTCCTGCTTTGCACTGTTAGTGTCCATGTGGGACTCCTCGCAGCCAGCTAATCCTGCATTCCCTGCTGATTGCAAGGATCTGTTGGTAGGTGCAATCTCAGGAAAGTCCTCCACACACTGAGAGAGATTTTCAGCAAGCACTCCTTTATCATGATCCGGTGCCACTCAAGGGAGTTTCCATTTCTGTAATGGCCTGCAGCAATCCGCCATTTTCCTTAACCTCCTCCTGAGATGACCCAGGCTGCTGCGGAGGGAGAAGGGCAGATACTGATTCAGACATGACAGATCCTGAGACAGGGGTAGCACTGGGGCCACCATGTGAAGCCACTTCCTTACCCCACATCCATACTGTTGCCGTTGCTCTGGCATCCACCCTCTGACTGGTACTGGCAGAGGCACTTTCCTTCATCTGTTGGAATCTCTCCTCATTCTCACACTTTTCTCTGAACACACCGCTGCTTTCCTTCAGAGAGGCGACCAACTTCTCCTGCTTTTACAATGCCTTTTCCAGAGACTTCAGCTTGGAAACTTCCCTCTTACTGTTTCCAGACTTACTGTGCAGGGATTTACTTTTTCCTGAGATCTTCTTTCATGACAGCAAGTTTCTGTTCCTCCTTAGCAATGCGGCAAAGTCTTTTCACCACTTTATCCTGGAAGAACCCCTCTTGCATAGGGACAGGCCCAGGATCCATTGCAGCTTCAGAGGCATCAGTGCCTCTGAAGAGCCTCCACCTTCATCTCCCCCCACCCACTGCATGGTGGTTGGGGGAGAAGCCTGCAGGACAGGCCCAGGATTGATGTTTCCTCCAACTGAGAGCAAAGCAGAGTGAGCCAGCAGCACCTTGCAATACAGCACCACTTGATGGAGATGCTCCTCTGGTGCAGAGACAGATGGGACTGGTTCAGTGTTCTCTGTCAGAGCTATATAAATGTATAACAGTATTAGTGTGTGGCTGTGGTTGGACATTAGAGTATAAACTGCTCCACTGGTGCAGAGCCTGATGTGAATGGCTTAGTGTAAACTAAGCTACACTAAGCTATTTTAAAATACAACTACTACTAATTCTTTAATAATGTGTTACAACAGCGGGGGTCATATATAAATAGAGATATATAAAAAATATATTAATATATATATATATATATATAAAAATATAAAAATCAAAAAAAGATAAAATATAGAAATATAATATATAAAAATATATAAGATGTATACAAATATGTAAATATATATAAAAAAAATTTTTTAGGACAACGATTCTTGCCTCTCTGAGTAAAACAAATGTAAATCATTCTGTTTTATAAATATGAAGATGTTATACTTGTCACATAATATTACTACCACAAGTACAACACTAATAATAATGAAAAAAGAAACTTGATTTTGCATCACCTAAAAAACAAATGCAGAGAATTTAGTCTCAGTGGCTCCGACAAGGGCCCCTAAAGGCTTTTAATAAACTCCAGAAAAATCTAATTTTGCAAGTTTACGTTTGCAAACAATCTCCATTGTGGAGCTTCTCAGCACCGAAAGAAACAACTTATACCAACTTTTATCAATATAGAAATTCTGTATTTCTCTGTCCTGGATAAATTGCCTGGTGAATAATTGATGTTCTCTCACCCTTGCGTCCATTTGTGCATTTCATCTTGTGACAGGGATGCACAGCCAGAAAGATCTCAATGAAGAGAAGTTGAAAAAGAAATAAAAAAGAAATAAAGAAGCGATAAAGCGAGAAGCTGGTCAAGGGTGGAGATGATTGATTATAGTGCTGTCCTGCATGGCCACCACCGAGTTCTACAAAAAAATGTAATAACAAAAGATATAGAAGATATATTTTCCTTTTATAAGAGATTTGGGGGAAAGAAGACAAAGTGACAGGTGGGACAGTGCAATGAGCAAATCTAAGGAGGGGATTACAAATTCCTGGTCTTGGGAGGAAACTAAGGGGGAAGTAATACTGGGAGCATGCTATAGGCCCCCTAACCAGAGGGAGGAGGGGGAGACAGACCTCCTATCATAATTTGGATTAGTGGCAAGAATGGGAAGTGTCATTATAATGAGGGATTTCAATTATCCAGACATAGACTGAGTGGAAGGAACCGCGCATTCATCTAAGGCTTGCCAGTTCCTAAATGTCTTGCAGGACAATTTCATGGGTCAGAAACACCTCATGCACCAACTAGAAACAAAGCGTTACTAGACCTACTGATTACCAACAATACAGACCTAATTTACGGATGTGGAAATACGGGGCAATTTAGGAAACCGCAATCACAGTCAATTCATTTTAGTATAAATTACACAAATAAGAAACATAAGGGGAATACAAAGACACTGAATTTCAAAAGAGCCAACTTCCCTAAACTTCGATCTTTGTTAGAAGATAATAATTGGGATAAAATTTTAGGAACAAAGAACACAGAGGAAAAATGGGTATGCTTTAAGAGCATATTAAAAAAGGGCATTAGCCAGTGCATCCCAATGGGAAATAAATTTAAAAGAGCTAATAAAAAAGTCCTGGGTGGCTTAACTCCAACCTAAAAATGCATATACAGGCAAAGGAGAAGGCCTTAAAAAATACAAGGCTGAAGGATCATCATCAGCATTCCAACTTTACAAAGAATGCAACAAGAAATGTAAGGGTGCAATCAGGGCGCCTGAGAAAGAGCATGAAAAGCAGGGGAAAGTAAAAAAATCCCAAGAAATTCTTTAAGTACATAAATAGTAAGAAAAGGAGGTCAGATCAGATTGGTCCCATAAAAAATTATGACGGGAATCTGGTTACTAAGGATGGAGATAAGGCAAAGGTATTGAATTTATTTTTCTCCTCAGTCTTCACGAGGGAATCGGGGGGCTTCAGTAACCAAAACTGAAATGTTTATCCTCATGACGGGTCACAGGAGAAGGGGGTTAGGGGGAGTACTGTGATTTGAGTTGAGCTCTATTGCTAAAAGGTCCAACTTTTTCCAAAATTCTGGAGGCCTCAAGACAGAAGGTGGTTGATTAAGAGGGGGAGCACAGTGATTGGAGATGGGCTTTATTGACATTTACATTTTAGAAAAATTGAAATCTTTTTGGAAAATTTAGAGAACCCTGCAGAAGAGTTGCTGTACATGACCAGCCTGAAGTCTTCAGAAATGGTAGATATAAAAAAACAAAAATGGCGGGGGCCACAAGGGAAAAGGGGGGTTTATTAACACGGGAAGCATGGTATTAGAGTTGGGCTTAATTGATAAAAGGTCCAATATTTTGAAAAATTCAACTATTGTATTGTTTTAAGAAGATCAAATTTAATTTTAAAATTTTAAAAACACAGTGGACCAACACCAGCAGATGACATGGCTCCCCAAATCATCAAGGACTTTTGAAACTTTGCATTTCATTTGGAAATAAAGGTCCCAGAGTCTGGAGGAAGAGTGGAGAGGTACAGAATCCAAGCTGCATGAACTCCAGTGTGAAGTTACCACAGTCAGTGATGATTTGGAGAGCCATGTCATCTGCTGGTGTTGGTCCACTGGAAAGTCTAGAGCACTTCAGGCTTCCCTCTGCTGACCACCTTTATGGAGATGCTGATTTAATTTTCCAGCAGGACGTGCCACCTGCCCACACTGCAAAAGGTACCAATACCTGGTTTAATGATTATGGTATCTCTGTGCTTGATTGGCCAGCAATCTCGCCATACCTAAACCCCATAGAGAATCTGTGGGGTATTGTCAAGAGGAAGATGAGAGATACCAGACCCAACAAAGCAAACGAGCTGAAGGCCGCCATCAACGCAACCAGGGCTTCCATAACACCTCAGCAGTGCCACAGGCTGATCGCCTCCATGCCACGCCACATTGATGCAGTAATTTATGCAAAAGGAGCCCGACCAAGTATTGAGTGCATACTATACTGTACATGGACATACTTTTCACTAGGCCAACATTTCTGTATTAAAAATCCTTTTTTTTTTTTTATTGGTCTTATGTAATATTTACATTTTCTGAGATACTGAACTTTGGGTCTTCACTAGCTGTAAGCCATAATCATCAAAATGAAACTAAAGAAATGCTTGAAAAATATCACAGATACATTTTCTTTTTGATTGATTATCTAATTTTATGAGATGCACCTGTATATGTCCCAATCATCCTTACTAGCACAAATCCCCCCCCCCCCCCCTAAAAATAAAAAAAATCCTCTGTTAGTACCAATCCCCCTCGACCTAGCACATCTCCAAATTTCCCATTCTAGAAACATTCTTACCCTCTGATGCCCCAAAATTCCCTCACCAAACACAAATTTCCTCCCCCAATCTCCTCATGATGCCCCCCCCCCCCCACCTCAGTGCCCAGGGCAGCCATACCCCCTGTCCCTGGTCTCTATACCATGGTGCTTCTGGGCCTTGGACACCACATGCACTGACTAAAGCCCCGTACACACGGTCGGAAATTCCGACCACAAAATCGGTCGGATTTTTTCCGACAGATTTTGTCCGACACTGGTGTTGCATACACACGGTCGGACAAAGTTGTCGGAAAATCCGATCATTCTGAACGTGGTGACGTTCGTTGCGTACGACGGAACTACGTAGAGGCTAGTAGCCAATAGCTTTGGTCTCGTTATTTGATCTGAGAATGCATGGCACTTTGGAAATTCCGATGGAAAAAGTCCGATGGAGCCCACACACAGGCGGATTTTCCGACAACATGGTCTGATCGAACATTTTCCGTCGGAATTTCCGACCGTGTGTAAGGGGCATAAGATGTGTTTCCAGGGAAAGCATTTCCATCCAGGACAATTTCCCCAAAAATAGTCCTCCTAGCAAGTTCTTATGGTCACTTGCAATTGGAGTTTGTGTAAATGTATCTCAGCTTGCCTGAGCCAAGGTTCTCCTCCTAATCCCCAGCTGATAACACATACAGTACACTGGGGTTGCAATACATTAATACAGAAAGCCTTGTGGGAATAACATGGTGCAGGAAGCGTTGTAGGCCCAAATGGCCATATTTTAGGTCCTGCTCCCGATGCCAACCACCATGGAAACACTCCCATTAATCAAAAAACACCACGCAGAAAATATTTTTCTATTTTAAGATCCCTTATGCAATTAATGATTCATCAAGCAGATGAGCCGTCTATCCCGCTAAAACGTTTTACGGCCATCCGCACAGCGATTTTGCAAGGCTCTGGGGAGACAAGGTTTTATTGGAAAGCATTTTCAATAAAGGTGACTTTTAACAAGTCACATAAATGCCTTGGTTAATGCCGTTGTAACTAATTATCCTCCGCAGATTTTATGGTAACATCTCTTTGTTCATGGCCTCCTCGGTCTGCAGGAGCAAACGTGGCGATTTTTATGTCATTCGCATGGCGGGAGATGTGAGCTGCATATATATATATATATATATATATATATATATATATCTCATCTGCTCTCTACAGGTCAGATGTAAAGACTAGAATGGAAGAATGTGACTTGTAAAGATCAGGGCACCACCATGGGGGGTGTATATAGACCCTCTCCACACCTCCAAGGCCAGTTGATGGCCTATAGCATTATCTTATTATTTAATGGACAGTCAACTGAAAAAAATGAAGAGAATAAAGAAGAAACGTGCTATCGTAGGATTCCAAAGTCTTCTAAACTCTGATAAGTCTTCCTTCGTAGTGGGTGGCTGGGGGTTCTCATAAACTCTATTCCTCATATTATAGTATAAGTCTCCAGTAATCATTTTGTACAGCACAATGGATATTTTCTGATCCTTTGAGTATTCATAACCACCAGCAGCTCTAGTTTGTGTTCTCATCTCCTCTGAGGCCCCCATTGAATATCAAAAGGTTGCAAAAAATTATGAAATTTCTCAAGCGATGCATGCCCAGAGTAAGGGGGTCTATTTATTAACTCCTTTCCGCTGCCATACGCATATACACTTTATTACCAAAAGGATTGGAACACCTGCCTTTACATGCACATGAATTTTAAACGCATCCCAGTCTTAGTCCGTAGGGTTCAATATTGAGTTGGCCCATCATTTGCAGCTATAACAGCTTCAACTCTTCTGGGAAGGCCGTCCAC